>CM043120.1:7359346-7723119 GCA_023701765.1 Hylyphantes graminicola
TTTATTTCAACAAAACCGTTTGCGTTGCTTTCCAAGTGAATGTTAAATCTTGTAAATTGTAATTCAAATTTTGTTTAAATATTTTTACCATAGTGGGTTTTGACGATAATATTGGTCGTCAATTTATATCCAAAATACCAATAACTACCGGAAACACAGCAAGACATTACAAACCACTTCATAATTCGATCACATTTCGTTGTTCCACCAAATCACCTAAACAGAAAATACCGTTTTAAATTACACCCTCTCTTCCACAACAATAAAATCGTTCTAACCTCTGAAGGGTTAATCCTCAGGCATTTGCGGACATAACTGGGTTTTAAACCCTTCCGTTTCGCAGTGTTCTTCTATTGTTTCCTTTGTTCGATTTGTGACCCCTAACTCATCGGCCTTGGCACTTCGGAAGGGGTGAAGTGTACTTTCGGTATTTTACTTCGTGTCGGAATTCAAAGTTGATTGGGTGACACGGGGCATTATTGGACAAAAATAGCAAACCTTTACCATATACCATAACCAGATTTTTTTTTTTTTTTTGAATGATTATTTGATATATCTGTAGAGTACTATTCTTTAAATTTACTATTGCCAAAGAAGTTGAAAATATACCAACTTATGACCAAAAATTACTCTTGGGGTAATTGTTGGATAGCAGTTTACTATTGATCGTAAAATGATGTTTTTGGGAATAAGCCATATATACACTCTTATAACGAACGAGCGATTTTAACTCAGTCTGAGTTTTATTTTTATCCTCCAGTCTTGAAAATGCCACCTTCTCCTACAGGAGTGTTGGGAATTCCTTTGTGTGTTTAAACCTCCGACAGGATCACTCCAAAAATTACGAGTGATTTTGAGTTCAGTCTGAGTTTATATTAAAAAAAAAAAAAAAAAAAAAAAAAAATTTAAAAAAAAAAAAAAAAAAAAAAAAAATCTCTTTTCAGTGTCGAAAATGCTTTCTCCTACTGGAAGGGATTTCATTCTTTTGTTTTAAGAGTGTACACTCTTAAAACAAAAGAGCGATTTTAACTCAGTCTGAGTTAATTTTCTCTCGTTTCGGTGTCGAAAATGCAATTCCCCTATTGGAGTGTATTTTACTTTTGTTTTGTTAAACCTTCAACAATCTTAACAACAAACGAGCGATTATTAGGAGCGATTACGAACGATTTAGGAGTTAATTTTAACTCCTTTCCAGTGTCGAAAATGCACTTCTCCTATAGGAGTGGATTTCACTCTCTTGTTTTAAGAGTGTATATCTTTATAAACAAATCTAAGATTAGGCATGGGAAAATTCAAGATCATGTAAAAGATAACAAAATTATACACAGTTTGGCATCGATTGAAAAAAGTGTAAACCTCTTTTTTAAGCGATTTGGGTTATTAATGTATTTTTGAGAAAAATATTTTGCTTACTTCACTATTAAAATTTTCTTATTTGAAAGCAATTGAATAATTGTTTAATATATTAATTCGCATTATCTTTTAAAAGTTTAAAATAATATGTATTAAATAAAAATCCGAAGACTAAGAAACAAACAACATTTTATTTTACAAGAGAAGATACACACAATATACATTTGTACAAGGGGGGGGGGTGAATAAAATGTTGCTCAAGAAATGGACGACGCAATTAGTTATAAAAAGTTTTACAAAATAAAACTTATTTTAAGTTTTGTTCATGCTGACATATTTATCACACTTGATCTTCAATAATAGCATCAATAATATGAATGATAATTTTGAATTCTTCTAGCATCAAATGCTACTTTTTTGCCGAAGAATTGCAAATGCGTATAAATAATAAGTTATGCTGGAGCGCGTCGAAATGGCATTTAAAATCCCTAACCTTATTTATCAAATAAGCTATATTCCTAGTTAAATGCATACAATGTTCTTTGTACACTGATGAATGTTAAAAACTACCTTAATTTTAGCTAGTTCCATATTAAAACCAAGCGCAGAACTTGCCGAATTTCAGTTGCTGATATTTTTTTAATAAACTCAGGCTCAATATTTTTGAGGCACAGATGTTTTGAGGAACTAGCGAACTCATATTCTCCAAGGAAAAAAACAAACAATTAATTGCCGTTGAAGCTATTATCTTCAACGACATTATTTGATAATAAACGCCTGGAGTATGAAGGATTCATGTGTATAAACCCTTCATTCTAACTGTTAGGTTTTCCAACAGAGTATTCTTAACACGTATTTTTTATTTATACATTTTGTAAATTTATAAAATTGTATGATTTAAAGTTCGTGAATCCTCAGATAATGCATTTAAAACACTTAAAATCGTTTATTCCAAAAAATATGTTTGAAATAAATTTGGATGAACTAAATTTTCAGTTTAAATTTAAATCTCATGCAGTAAAAGCAAGTTCACTCTTCAGGCATTTTGCTTATCGCACAGTGGCATAATACCTTGCCCTACATACGTTAAAAGGACCGATATGTGGGATAATACCTTTACAAACGCCATATCGACAAGGTTGTCACAACACTCTACGTTAAAAAGACCGATATCACTTGTTAACCAATGTCCCAAAAGGTGACATACCATCCCTTTAGAAGAAATGGTGTCCAGCTTGTAAGTGGTATCCATGGAAACCAAATCCGCCACCGTGATGTCCGCCGCCGAAGTGGTGGGAAGAGAATCCGCCGTGGAATCCACCATGAGGGGCGTAGCCACCGTGGAATCCGCCGTGGTGACCACCGAAGGAATGGCTGTCGTGGCCTTTGATATGGCTGTGGAAATAAGGACGGGTTAGGCTGTGTTAAGGTTGGGTTAAAAATTGGAGTCTGTTAAGCCTTTCAGTCCCAAAAATTTACTACATTACAGAAGCATCTGATAGGGTAGACTGACCAGTGAGTGAACAGGCCCCAGTTAATGAACCATTAGTAAATCTAGAAATAAAAAAATAATGATTGAAAAATAATTCCCAACTATATGGATTCGCCAACTCCTGATTCTTTCCTCCCATGTAGTGGGAGCTATCTGACAAAAGGTTGGTGGACTGGTCATTTTATTCTGGTGTTTCATTTCTCTCGGCGAACGTGACGTCTCCTTAAGTGTTCATTTCAACACTGTTTAGTCTACCCTATTACACAAAATAAGCTTATTTATAGGTCAAAAATGAGAGTCCATAAGAGAAAGAAAAATTCATTTTAAAGTAAATTATATATATATATATTATATTATATATATTATATATACTATATAATATATATATAATATATATATATATATAATATATATATATTTATATATATATATATATTATAGTATAATATTTTATATCCTAAAAACACTCCTACAAAACAACTTCGAGGACTATATATTTTTAAGGTTATCTGACCATTATTATTAAAAAAAAATAGTAATTATTTTTAACCGAAAAAGTTTAAATTGTGTTTTAAATATGTAGAACTGAAGTGATCTTTTCAAAAATCCGGTGAAACGCTTGTTAAGTCTTTTCTAAATAAAAAAAAAATAGTAGTTCTGACTTCTATTGACATTAATGTAAAATAGTGTCTTATAGAACTAAGTGTGAAGAATTCGAATGAATGATGTGTTTTTTTGTATGATCATAACGGATGTCATAAATCGTATGATGTGTTTTTTGTATGTCATAACGGGATGTGTTTTTGTATGTCATAACGGGACATAAACATTAAAAAAAAATATTGAAAGTGATGGTTCCAATGGCATCACTGGTATCAAAGCACAAAAATGTTTAACTCATGAAATAATAACGTGTTAGTTTGAATTAAGATTCGGTTGAAAATTATAGTTTGTTAAGTGAGGTGGATATTTATTTTATAATTGTATATGCAGATGGCATAACTAAGTATTTTAATAATGGGATAATAGTTGGTGACTTTGCGAAGGCTGTAGAAATGATAACGGGTTAGGTTCTGTGAGGGTTCTTTCGATATTTGTAGTTCATTAAAAGTGAGGTACGTTTCCGTTTTTGATATAGAAATATAGATGGCAGCACTAAAATATTTTACAAATATGGACAATTTGTGGTGTGATTCTTCTTGGAGGCTGCTGTAAGAAATGATAATTAGTGAGGTTGTATTGGTTTAATTAAAATTTTAGCTTATGGGGGGGGGGGGGTAGGTTTGTGTTTTGGAATTTTGCAAAAGTAGATTTTAAAACCAATGTATTTAACTGATATGAAAATAGTTGAGGTTACTTTGTGGAGGATCTAGAAATGATAAAGGGTAAGGTTACGTAAGGGTTCGATTAAAAAATTGTAGTTTGTTAGGTCTGAAGTACGTTTTTGTTAGAATTTCTGATATAGATGACAGCATTAAAATATTCCGATCATTAGAGAATAGTGGGGGTTTAATGATGGTTTGGAATTGTGTGTAATTGTTATTGATTCTAATGGATTTCATATTAAAAAATTTTAAGGTCTCAGATAAAAATTAATATTCATAAAGCTTCTTAAAATTCAAAAGTTTGTGTTGGGTGCGTTTCTGTATTATAAAAAGGAATATAGATGGCAGCACCAAATTTTGTATGCCCTCGTGAAAACAACGATACCAATAAACTCTGGATATTTAATTTAACAAATTGATATATTTTTTATTTGCAATTTGTAAATGAAAAATATGGTATTTCTTTAAGATAGTCAGTTTTTTTTTTAATTATTATTATTTTTTTTATCTATATAAACTTACATCGGTATCTGCAGCACAATGGTCTGCATTAAGGGAGAATGCTAGTCGAAATGAATTAATGTATACCATATATATGTATAGTACTATACCAATTCATTCAATGGGATACAGCCTGTACAGTTACCTCTACAGTTCATACAAATACTTTTGTTATATTGTCCACTATATATATTGTAGTGTAGTGTAGCGTAGCGTAATCGTTTCCAGCTGCCTATATCTAGCCTCATTGTAGGAGCTTTAACACAGCCAATAAACGCCTCGCAATTTAGAACGCTGGTCAAGTAACGAGGTCGACACCTGAGAGGGCACCCAACGGAAACATCGAGTGACATCGTACGCTGACGGCGTCGGGACTTTGGACTCCACAGATTTAACGAGCACGTCTGTTCCAGTGTACTCGGACCCATCCGTCACGAGTTGGATGTTTCTACTATTTCCAGTACAGATATCCGATTTATAGGATGACTGGCAGTAAATGGGATTCGAATCAGAAATGGTTGAATCATGAGGCTGATGCCTTAACCACTCGGCCACGGACGGGCCTGGTCCACTAAAAGTCCTTTAAATTTCTACTAAAACGGAAGAAAAAAAAACGTCCCCCCCCCCCCCCCCCCCCCCCCCCCCCCCCAATAAAAAACGAATTTATCTTTAATCTATTGCAATTTCCTTTAATATTTTTTCTAAGATTTTAGAAAAAATTATTAGGTCAAAAATAAAGTTTGAAGTGAATGTTACTATTCAAAAGGTTTGGTTTGAATTATCGTCGCACTAGAGCTGCACGAGGGCTATTGGCGACGGGCGTCGTATTTTAGAACCACAGTCAGGTGACGAGCCAACACCTGAATAGGCACCCAACGCAACCGTTAAGGGCGACATCGTACGCAGCGTTTGAACATGCACTCCCTTACACGGGGGACTTTTTGGCTGCACGGGCAGTTTATAGGTCGGCAGCTATTTTGGCGATGCCAGGACCCGAGACCTTCCGCATGCTAAGCGATTGCTTAACCGACTGGGCAATCCAGCCCCCTATTCAAGGGGAATTTTAGTTTGGACGGTACTTACATCGGTATAGGTATGGGCAGGGGCAGTAGTATTTTCTTTGGCGAGAGGGCTTTGAGTATAAGTCCGGCCTTTAGCAGCCTTAACACCTTGATTTTGCCGAATCCTTCAACTGTGATGAGCAAACAGAACCACGGCTAAGCCACACTCCGACGGGCTACGGCCAAACAGGATGACATCCTATGGTTGCTGCTATAGGAAATCAAGGGTTCTAAGTTATTATTTGTGATACAAAACTAAATTTAGATATCATGAGGAGTTGTTATTTGTGGTATAATTAAGTTAACTTTAAACAGTTAATAATTGGGTGTCGTGCAAAAAAACCTTTTTCAAAAACATATTAAAATCTTAGGTAGTTTTCCATTCCGGGAATCTCGCCAAATGGAATTTTCTGGTGACAAAATATGGCATACACCAGTGTTGGGTAAATTTTAATTGCAAGAACAATTAAAGATTAACAATTATTTTTGTAATTGTAAGCACAACTAGCAATTCATCAATTGCAATTGTGGAAAATTACAATTAACAATTATTTAATTGTTAACTGTAGTAGTAACAATTAACAACAAATTAATTTTCAATTGTTTTGTTAATTATAATTAATAATAAATATTAACTACTTTTTTATTCGTCTCAAGTCTAAGACTTACAGCTTAATTTTCCTAAATCTTTACTCATTCCGTTTTAATGCATAAAATTGATTGTTAAATTTAATTGTTTCATAAAACAACTAAATAATTTAATTGCTATTATTTTGAGTGTGTGTGTTACAATTGACATACGTTAATCAAATAAATTTAATTGTAAGGTGCAATTAAAAGTTCAACTGTCATTAATTTTATTGTAATTAATTTAATTGCAATGACTTTTTTAGTCAATTAACAAGATAATCGACAGATTAATTGATTAATGCCTAACACTGGTATACACAGTTAAAGGACCCCAGTATGCATGTGTTGGCAACACATATTTTTGCAACACATATTTTTGCTAATTTTGAAAACATGCTATTGGGCTGATAATAATAATGTACTAATAATTATTTACAAATATTTTAACAAAAAATTCGTAGATAAATATTAACAAATATTATAATATATGAATATTAATAATAATATAAATAATATCGTTACAAAAATATTTATTAGAGTTTCTTTTTCTAAAGTTACTCTTTAAACTCTGACTCAACAATTTGAACAATAAACAATTACTTATTATAACAAAATACATAACAATAAATGGTACTGATTTTTTTTTGAAGAAATAAATAAATAAAAAATAATAATTTATCAAAATTACAAAGAAATACAAATAAATTGTCAACAATATAATTTTTATTGTTAAAATTTGGTAAAACAACCATTTTACCAAGATACCCACAAAATCTAAAGCTTACCTTCTTAGTTTAGTGATACCCTTCCAAATGGTCACTTTAGCCAACCGGTGGACACTTTAAATATGCTCCCTTTTTTCTTCAAACTCCCCCGGAAGGCCTATGTTAGCTTTGCGAACGGATTTATTAATTTTTATTTCATTTCGCTTTCTTCGACCGCTTTCTCTTTGGACACGTGGTTTCACTTTCGCGGACTTTTTACCGCCGGCCAATAGGGCGGAGGATACAAAACCCACACTTCCGGTTTTCTAGGGCGATAGGTTAATAGGGGTCGGTTGATTTGGGGAAGGGTTGTCTCATTTGGCGAGTTATCATTTTTATTGTTATTTTTTGTCTTATGATTAAATAAAAAGTTACAATTTTAATTAATTAGAAAAATCGAATATTGCACCGTTCGCGTTAAAGTGACCTCTCGGAAAAATGCTTTTCAGAAAAATCGTCTGAAGTTTATTTTCCCCATTACATCGCATTATAGAAAAAAATGCTTTTCAGAAAAATCGTCTGAAGTTATTTTCCCCATTATTGCATTATAGAAAAAAATGCTTTTCAGAAAAATCGTCTGAAGTTTATTTTTCCCATTACATTGCATTATAGAAAAAAAATGCTTTTCAAATTCGTCTGAAGTTTATTTTTCCCATTACATTGCATAATTGGAAAAAAATGCTTTTCAGAAAAATCGTCTGAAGTTTATTCTTCCCATTACATTTGCACTATTGAAAAAAGTGATTTTCAGGAAAATCGTCTGAAGTTATTTTTCAAATTGCATTGCATTATAGAAAAAAAAATGCTTTTCAGAAAAATCGTCTGAAGTTTATTTTTCCCATTACATTGCATTATCGAAAAAAAAAAGCTTTTCAGAAAAATCGTCTGAAGTTTATTTTTACCATTACATTGCATTAGAGAAAATTAGGATTCGATAACTGCATTCCAATTATTTTACCAATTAATTTAATACTTTCTTTAATGGCTAGATATTTAAATTTTGAATATTATAGCATTTATAACTCGAAAAGTCATATTTAACCGATCGTCTTTTTCCTAGCACTGTGGGATACAATTGCGTTACAAACTATAATAAAAAATACCGATGGAAGCCAGAAACTTTAATATTCGAAGGGGATTAACAATTGTTTTGTAATCATAAATACTTACAGAGAAAAATAATTTTAAGCAATAGTTCCAATAATGGAAGATTTGGAACTTAATTGGTTAATCGTTTATTGATAAATTTTGTAAAAAAATTTATTTTCAATATTTGTTATTTTTAGTTTGTTAATTTAGAATTGAAGTTATCAAAACATATCCGTACTGCAGTAAAGCCGTCGAAATGCTAAAACATATTTTGAATGCTCTGCCATATTGGCAAAAGCTGTTTTATATTGATATTGTTCACTGTATCAGCCCCTTTTCTCTTTGAATGCTGTTGTTGTCGCAGGGTCTGTTTTACATAACTACAATATAATGATTAACTATAAATGATACTTTTCTCCCAACCTTACTCCCCAGCGCTGCAGTAGCCAATAGCCCTGTAATGTTAACTTCTTAAGACCTAAGCAAAATTCAAGCATATTCTTAATCTAAACATACTTTTCATGCAAATATATGCTAAAAAGTATGTTTTACATAGTAATAAAAAATTATATTTAATAGCTACTGAGAGACACGCCTTAAGCTCTAAAAATTTAAATTTTGTGTGCTATAAATGCAAAAAAAGGACGGATAACTTATTTGTAGTTAATATATTATTTTAACATTGTTTTTAATACAAAATGCCTTTAAAGTTAACTACTAAAATACCTTTTTAAAAAGTTTGAAAAAAAAGTAATAGTTTTTCTCTCTCTAATATCGTATTGATCCTCGTTCTACTTAATTTTTTTATCGAGCTAAAATACTTATACCTTTAATCAAAGGCCGAAAACTGATATTTGGGTCTGCTTCTTTAAGAACAGGTCAATTTCGGATCGAATTAACATGCTAATTGTTTGCGGGGAGGTTTTAAAAAAATTTTACCAAATGGGGACCCCATGTCGCAAGAGGTTATAAGTGCTGATATTTCCCTGTTATGTGAATTTACATAGAATGTAAAATTTATTGTGTGTCGAAAACACGTTTGCTTCACAGGCAATGATTCGACGCATCCATGTTTTCTATTTAAACTATTGGAGTAAGTTTTTCGTGTGATTTCGTGCGCTTTAAGAAAATACCAATTTGCTGTAAAACAAGCATTACAAAACTCTGCAAAATGTGCTGCAATTTTACAAAGAAAATTATGCACTCATGGTAACGTTTTGGACCAGACAACATTCACATTCCACAAGTCCTTCTTACTCGTTTTATGTTTAAACTCATTTTCTTTTTTCCTAAATTTTAAACAACACATCAATGATTTCAATTGGAAATAAACTGAATTAAAATGTACTCTTCAGCAGTAAACATTCCATTCCATTCCATTTCATGTATAATAAAATAAACGCATCAATCTGTATTAGCGCAAAAAAAAAAATTGAGATAGAGTTTAATCGAAAAAAGCATTCCATCTCAAATGTAATTCGTAAACAGAAACTAATCTAACCAGCAATATACCAAAATTGAACCAGCACTCAACCAAGATTTTAACACTACTAATCAAATACTAATATATAATGTCCATACATTTCAAGAATTATACTTTTGCTTTTTAGAGATACTGCATTAGTTATATTACAATTACGAAAGTATAACAAATATACGCGGAAGTAAGTAAAATATTTTTTTTAATTACAAATCTAATTTTTTTGATGTTTTATGCAACTCGTAACCTAGAACGGATCGGATCTAAAGCAGAACAGGGGGGGAATTGAACCGGTTTGTGTGAATGTCCACTTTCATTTGTTCAAGTGTGTTGTCGAAATGGTGTGTGTTTCTAATTGCCAATTTTGTGGAAAAGATGAGTTTGTTTTTTATACTGTTTCTCTAGCAATTTTTACAAAAAGTGCCAAATAATTTTAACGTTGTATATTTCACAAAAAATTAAATACAATTTTTGTTTGTTATTTTCTCATTTTTCATTATCCGATATTAAAAAAAAATTTCAATTAACTCCTAGTGGAAAAAGTCTTTTGTTTTTCAAAGTGTGACATAAAAAGGAACTTTTGTATCCAACTTTTCCCTGTAAATTTTTACATAAACGGTACCTCTTGACCGCGGTACCGTACTCTTTTTAGTTAGGTTAAGCGGCAAGTTGTAAAGTGACCGAAAAAATGTCGCACTTAATTTTTTAGCAAATATAGTTTCTTAAAGGGGGAATGGGCGCGCTGGATCGCGGGTCTCCAATGCATAGTGCATCAGTTTTAATCCAATGGAGGAAAAACTATTTTCTCTGCCACATTTCTCTGGCTGTATTGAATATTTTTGCGAGTGGTTTTATGTTGTGATAAATGTAGCTGACTTACAGGTCCCGACAATCCCACTTTTTGAAATTTGTTTGAATATTTTTTTTTTTAATTTGAATAATTTTACAAAAAGTATTTGAAGCAATTTCAAGAAGTTGGATAATAGAGACCTGTAAGTTATCTGCAATTATTATTAAAAAATACATTCTTAAAAATATTCAATACAGCCGGAGAAATGCGACAGAGAAAATAGTTTTTTTCTCATTGGATTAACATTGAGGCACTAGAGTTTGGAGACCCCCTGGCCAGCGCACCCATTCCCCCTTAAGCAGTGTCAAAGTTAACACTATCTGTAGTAGTAATGTACAGCAGCACATTTTACAGTCGATTTCAAAGTTTACAGAATTTACAATGTGAAATTTCTTCACTAGAATTATACGCTTAAACATAAAGCGTATTTTCGCATAACGCATAACAATTATGCACCTGTGGTCAAAACTTAAAACTTAACTAGTAAAAATGAGGGGTCGAGCTTCAAAACTCACATTATTCAATGTGTAAATTAAGACAGAGAGTCCAATCTGTTTATTGGCGATGTTTGATAATAGTAAACTCAATTATCCGGAGTCGCCAGCTTGCAGACCGGATCCTATATCATAGTTATACTTTAGAGAATGTGAGTTTAGGATAAGATATAGGGTCCGACCCTTTCATTGGCGACTTCTTCCTATTGAATTTATCATTATCAAAATTCACCAATTACAGACCGGGCCATATATCTTAGTTATACTTTGTAGAAAGCAAGTTTTGCCAACTACACTCTTTGTTATAGCCTGAAGATTACAACCGCCCTTGATTGTCAACTTGTTTCATTTGTCACCTACTTCGTGAGAATTTTGTTTCAATTTTCTTCTCCGGAAGTGTTTTGAGACACGTTTAATTGTACTTAATTTGAATAATTTCTCGGTTATGTTGGACTTTTGAGGTTAAGGGGTACACCTGACAAATTATTATGTTCAGTGTTTCAGGGGGTTTAAGAGGGACTGTCAGTCCTATACACGTAATGCTTTATTATTCAAATCATAGTTTCTTGAAAAGTATTTTTTAAACGTATGATCTGTTTGCACCAGATACGCAAATAGGGATGAAAGACAATTTAAAAAAGATTTGAAGGAACAATATCAATCAGTTTTTTAATTATTAATTTTTTTAAAAGCTTCATTTTGAGAATCGTGGCGACATCTGTAGGACAACTTGGCTTAATTGATTAAAAAGATTTATTATTAATTTAAATAATTCACTCATGCATTATCTTTGTATGTTAATACAGAATTTAAATGATGCTTTTACATTTCAAGTACTTTTTATGACAAAAACGTTCATAACAAACGAGAATCTATGATTTTAAAATTTGATGACACACAAAAATAAATGTCGCCAAATCGAAGAAGGAAAAAAACGCCAATATCTAAATCATTCAAACTGTAAACCTAAACCGCATGGAAAAGTGGGCGGAACTCATTATAAATCCAGCCAAAGAATTTCGCGCGACTTTTAAACTTGACTACTTTACTTGTAGTATAGGTTGGATACTTTTAGATTAGATTTGGTTTAAATTATCGTCGCACTAGAGCTACACGAGGGCTATTGGCGCTTGGATACTTTTAGCTATTTTGATATGTACAGCTGTGGAAAAAGTTCCCACTAGTGATTATTTCGAACGTTAGTCATCCTATAGAACCTTTTTGACTTTGTGTTTATATAACATCATGAGTTAATTGCAGGACAAAAAAATTGCATAAGGAGCCGTCTTCATATTAAAAATGCTATTAACTTTAAAATTTTCAATGGCAGCACCCAATTTTATAATTAAGAAATATTAAGAATCCTCATAAACCCTAAATCTTAGTTTTTGTTACATTTGGCTGAATATTTGACGAGTTATTCAATCGAATCACTTAGTGACCTTTGGTTTACCATTTCTAAAATGACGGCCGTAGTCTGTGGGTTTATTGAAGGGAGAAATATAAACGTTTATTTAAAAATGTTTAGGAGGGGGGGGGGGGTCCTGGGATGTATAGTCAATGAGGATGAAGCCCGGACGTTATTTTTAGAATATTTTAAAATCTTTTTTTAAATTCGAAAAATTTTTTAATAGAAAAGAAGGTATTGACATGGTAGTCTTCCCAAAGTGTCCCGTCTGTCTGTCCTTACTTCGGTGACGAAATCTGTTCTATCCATCAGATCTTAAGAATCATTTTTGTCATCGAAAGATAGGACAGCAGGGACCTAACTTCATACTTTTTGTTCTTCTGTTTGTACGTCCATACGGATATCTGTCATCTTGTCATGTCGACGAACGCGACCCATTAAAGTAGCATTGGAATTTAATTTTAGTCATTTAAATTACTGTTGCCACATCAGCAATATCACGAAAAACCTTATTTGAAATGTTAAAGATTATTAATTTTTTCTTTGTAAATCGATTTGGAATGGCGTTATAAAAATATATAACAATGTGATTTTTTTTAATGTTTATTATATTTGTTTACTAAGAAAGTGGTTCACAGTGTTACTTTTTTTTGCTTAAAGAGCTAATTGGTATTAATTTACAATTAAATTCCTTTAATTATCAGTGCAATTTGGAGTTATTTCATGTTTATCATTGCCAAATGTTCTGGATACATCAGGTTTTTTCAAATATTATAGTTATTGATAGTTATTTAATTGCAAGAATCTCGTGTAATTTAAGGTGAGATTTTCAAAGCATTGCCAAAGATCACGGAAAGGATGCTACAGGATGTGACTCGTTCAATTTTACATAATTATTCTTCAAACTGCAAATAAATTTAGCAAACTATAAAGATTATTTATTTAATTTGCGGAAGAAAAAATGTAATTATAGTGGTCAATTTTTAGAGTTGAAGATTCAAATTGTAACTGAATGCTGGGTTAGTCTATATTTGTTCTGAAGTTATAAATCTTGTGCGGAAGTGGTTATAGGTGGCAGTTAATGTTATTATAATACCCTTGCGTTTCGACGAGAATTTCATTCTAGTACTTAAGTAACTGCACATGTAGGCTTTTTAATTCTTTAAGAATTTCTCGAGCAACATTCAAGAACATGTGTCGTTTGGTGGCAGAGTACTGAAAATTTAATGTGCCAATCACTCAGTCCGACGCTATTTTAGAGGCCTTGAAAAGTTGCAAAAAACACGTCAAGATTTCCCGGCTCCAAAGGTGTGCAAAGTAGAAAGCTTCTTTCAGAACGAATGTACAGATTAGTGGCGGGAGTAAGGCTTGTAATAAAGAGACCAGTGTCTAATTTACAAGAGCAACCGAATGAACAAATTGACAAACTGCCACTAGCAATACAAAAGGTTCCTGCACATGTTTTTGAAGACCATAAACCCGCGTTTGTTTGTATCTTGCTGACCTTATTATTGCCTTTGAAACTGCTAATACGACAGATTCATTATACATTGGGGTTTCTACTTTTGCATTAGTATGCCATTAGTTTTAACAAACATAAAGATTTGTACGCCAACAATTAAAAGTACGGAACTAGATTTAAGGGGTCATGGTCTTAAAAATGTGCAAAGAAGGTACTACAAAGCATAGTTTGATCTTTCATGCAATTTTTAACTACTCAATATAAAAGTATAATTTTTTTATATGCAATTCTATAAGATTTACTTATTATATAACAAATTTTAAAATTTATGAAACTTCAGCCAAAACTAAAATAAATGATAACAAACATTAGACTATTGGAACACATTGGGATTAGGCTTGCGCGCGAAATTTTGAGGTCAAAATTGAAGAAATTACAAAGAAAATGATTTTATATTGTACAAATATGTACAAACAAAGACTTATACCTAATTTCTAAACTAAATTTTAATAAGTAATTATTTTCAGAGCTTTTTTCTTAAATTTTTATTAATTTTTTTTAGAAAAAAGCTCTTAACATAAATTCTAATTAAAATTCAGCTCAGAATTTAGGTACAAGTCTTTGTTTGTACATATTTGTACAATATAAAGTCATTTTCTTGCTCATTTCTTCAATTTTGACCTCAAAATTTGGCACGCAAGCCTTTTCCCAATGTGTTCAAATAGTTTTATGTTTGTTATCATTTATTTTAGTTTTGGCTGAAGTTTCATTAATTTTAAAATTTGTTATATAATAAATAAATTTTATAAAATTACATATAAAAAATCTACTTATATGTTGAGTAGTTAAAAAATTACATTAAAGATCACCTTCTTTGCAGATTTTTAAGACTTCTATGACCCCTTAAGAACAATACTGTTTATGTGCCGAAGCTAAACTAGTATTCCGAAGTTTACAGGGATGACTTTAGAGCAGTTCATAGCGGTATCAAATATCGGTAATTATAAATAGAAATATAATGTATTAGTACGAGCAAACCAGAAAAGAAATCGTTTCCTGAAAGATCGTAATATTTACAAAATAAATATAATTTATTAAACAAATAAAAAAATTAAATGAAAGAGACATAACCAAACAAGACAATTTTTTTCCCTCCAGAACATCGTCCGGGCTCGCAAAAGAGTACCGGAACCAGTTTTCGTTAGTCTAAACCTGATTACAATCGAATAATCTTTATCTTGTGATTGAGAAAGCTTGCCGTGCTCCACTCCCCAGAAAGAGAAACGTATCCCCTTTTTTAAATAGCCAGACGTATCATTTGGCGAAAATTTGTAACGCCACCTGGCGAGTCAGAATCAAAATAAAGTTGGCTGATAAATCCTCTTAAATTCAAGCGACAGAGACCAGAACGGACATAAATTAATAAGCGTATAGATGATAATGCTTGCGAAGTTCAGCTGCAGTAATACTTTTCGTACCAAGTATTTTTTTAATTAACAGTTTTGATAAGTAATAATTATTGAATTTTCGAAATAATATAAATGAAACTAGACAATTTTAGCATGTAAATGTTTAATAAAGGATTAATGCTGTGTTTGGTGCCTTTTTACCTGTTAAACTCCTTTACCTGTTGTGTGGAAGCGGGTTAAGTGACAGATTATGTTACAAACCTACTTGTTTCTTTTAATGTTTTTTAAAGATGAACCAAAACATGAAATTGTTTTCGCATAACAAATATAATTTCCAGTGTTTTTTAACGAATTAACCAAACCGCACCAATTCAAAAGCCTTTAAATTTTTTTAAATATTTTTGAAAGATAACAAATGGAAATAAAAAATATTTACCTTGAAAAATTAAGCGAAAGCATAAATTTGATTTTGAATTTTTTTCAAACAATAAGCGTTAAAACTATTTTCAGATTAAATTTTAGGCCTATTTATGTTATGTAGTTTTATAATTATTAATAAATCAATTTACGATCCCCTTTATGCTACGCGCAGAAAAATTTAATTAACTGAATTAAAAATATTATTCATATAATAGTTTTCCGACTAACACGTAACATAATGTGTATCAAAACACGTAACATATATTCCACATATCTAAGTCTATTTTTAATTAATTAACTTAATTAAAAATACTATTCATGTAATAGTTTTTCGACTAACATATAACACAATATGTATCAAAAGCGCGTAACATATATTAAACATAATCTAAGTCTACCAATTTTCCTTACAACTTCTTACCACAGCGTTCCATTCATACCATAATTGAAGTTGTCGAGTTAATTGGAAAATTTCCCTTTACCCTTCTTCGTTTCCATGTTTTATTGTAAGAAGATGCTAGTAGGAAAAATCGCCTGCGCATTTGGTGATCCAATTTCTATCATATCCTTCATTGCGGTTATTGGATTTTGGACTCTATTGAACCTAAAAACATGTTTTCCAACATTTTAAGCTAACGATACAAACTCATTAGGTAGTAATTTCATTGATTTACAACTACACGTTTTAAAGATTCCTTTATGCTATTTAGTAATTAGCTAGGTCTGAAATTCGCAACTGAAATACTTTTCGATAAAACACGTTTATAATTGAATCCGTAAATGTAAAAAAACGGTAGGAGAATTTCCATCTAACCTTATTTGTTTTAGCGTATTAGTATAAGAAGATGCTGTAGAGAAAATTTTCTGTTCCTTTAGGGCTTTTATAATTATTTATAAAAGTCTAAGGGATTTTGTATTCAGTCTGTCAAAAATGTTAACAATATTAATTGGCATTAACATTCTTTTCAAAAAAAAATTTTTTTTTTATAAATGAAATTACTTAAGTTGAAATTTTTCAAATATGATAAAATAATTTGTTATTTTCTAGATAAATATATTTCATAAAACAACTGCTTAAGATAAATCAAATGTGGATGCTAATTCTAATGTAAAACAGTTTAAAGTTTTGGAGAAAAAAATGTTAAAATATTTGTATTTAAAATTTTCATTTTAAATAACCTAAACAAATTAAGTTAATTTAACTTTTTGCCATATATTTTTAATACAGATTGAACTAATTAAACATCAATTTTATAGTGAATTAAAGATTTTAAGAACAAAACATTTTTTTTAAGTGGTACCGTGTCCCCTTAACTATTTGAGTCCCGCTTTACATTTTCTTAAAAAAACACATTCTTGCAATTTTCATTATTGGCCTACTTAAAGTGTGTGAATCAGTAATTTAAAGTGAAGATATTTTTTAATAATTAATTTTCTAGCAAGTATTTTTCCAATACCTTTTAATGCTGGACTATTTTTAGTATAAATACATCTCTATATTGAAAATTAAATGACTAATATTTTTTTTAAAAACTCAAAATTTTCTTTGATTGCACTGTCTTAAATACTACATAATTCTTAAAATTGTTTAAGTTATCGAAATGAAGAACTGATACAATTATTTATGTATTCATTTAGTTAATAGCATTTTATATCTTTGCTTTTGATAATTTACTTTTTTTTAAATAAATTGCCTATGTTATTTCTAAGTCAATATAAGTATTGGAATAGAGAGTACTTGTTTATATATTTTTATGCATCTAAGTAACACCTTAACACCTATCATTGCCATAAGATCACAGAAAACACAGACACGCAGATTTTTTTGTTTGCAAGCTATCTTAAATCACTTCTGTTTTGCACTTACATTCTTGGTAATGGTTTCAATTGTCTTAACAGAAGAAAGCGATTTTGAAACGATCTGGTTTATTATATTAAACCTTTGTGTGTGTGATTTTTATATTCAAAATTACTGAAACTAATGTATATTAGGGAGAATCAATTGAGAGAAATATTTTTTTAAACTTTAAACACTATTTTGTTCAAATTTACTGATATCTATATAATAAATTTTGTTTCAGGCAGTTTTTTGGTTCTCTAGTTATTTAAATTATTTTTGATTCGAACAAAAATGAAATAGTTTTGACCATTATTAACATTATTGTGCAAAATATTTTTTTTCTCAACTAAGAAAATAAAACATTTATAAAAAAATTTCGAATTTACTCTTCTCTATATTCATTATAAAAACAAGCTATGGTAAATAAACATGTTATTTTCTGAAATAAGTCATTTCCAATTATTTATTTATTTTAATTGAACAAGATAGTTTAACTATTAATATATTATACTGAATTTAGTTACTGAATTTAAACAATGTATTGGAATTAAATGAAGTGCTGACATTAAGCAATGGATTGTAATAAAACGAATTAATGAAATTAAACAATATACAGTAAACTCCCGATTATCCGCGGGTGGATTATCCGCTTTGCGGATTATCCGCGATTCACGATCTCCCCACCTTTTTTTCCCTCAGCAAAAATACTAATTTAACAAAACGCAGATAAATGAAATTTATCTGTGTCAAAACTTTTTGGAAGAATGCATTTTAAGAACTACGAACACATTCAAAGAACTACGAATACATTTAATTTAAATAACTAAGAAAACATTAAAAGAACAGCGAATACATTACAATAAGGATGACTATAGGAAACCTGATGTGTGCCAAAATGTGTTCGGCCAGGTGCAAAACAAGTGCAGATTTTTGACGAAAAGCGTCACTTGTAAAATAAACTGACCGCGATTTTAATTGAACTTTGCGTGATTTTTTTCATTGTTCGTTTTCGTTTCTCACTTATTTCGCTACTATGAACAACTGATTAAAAAGGTAGGAAAATGATGCACTAAAAAGCAAATGCGTTTCCAGTATGGCATAGAAGAACAGTGTCATACATTTTGAAGCAAAAAGATAAACTCTACAATTTGCATCCACATCCGACAGTTCGACCTCTGTGACTAAAAGAAAAACTATGACATCCAGCAGAAGAACATATAATGCATCTTTATTCAAATTTATGATCCCTATTTTATTTCTTTACTATTTATCTATTATTTCATTATATTTTCTTTACTTTTGCGGATTATCCGCGAATTCGCTTATCCGCGGGTGCCGCGCCACCCAATTACGCGGATAATCGGGAGTTTACTGTATTTTAATTAAAATAATTGATGAAACTAAACAATTCATTGTATATAAATGAATTTCAGGACTTAAAAAATTAAATTTCTATTAAATTTATCACTGAAACTAAATCTAATTCATTGTAACTAAATGAAAGACTGAAATTAAACAATTAATTGCATTTAAATAAATGAGGGGTTTAGAATCAAGTCACCAAATCTAAGAAGTAAAAATATGGAAAATCGCAAAAAAAAACTGTTTTTAATACCTTACTATAGTAAAGGGCAATATTTAAGGTGAGTACATGTAAATTTAGTATAAAAATTATACAAACTCATTAAGATAGAAATAATTTACAGTATTTACATAGTTTGCTTGTAATTATCAAACCTAATTGAATCGGTGAGTGCAGATTCCACTTCAGTCAAAAAAATCCGAAAACTCGTTTTCAATGAAAATAAGCGTAGAAAGGCAAGCAGCGTGTTTTGTGAAAAAACTACGTTAGTCTGTTAAGTAGTTCCGTAAATACAGGACGTTTGTTTCTAGTGTTTAGTGGAGAAATAGAGGAGGAGTCATTACGTTTTTTCTCCCTCCTGAAAAAATTTGAAATTTGTGACTGACGTTGTTTCTGCACTCACCGATTCAATTTGAAGTGAGAGAGTTTTGATTCTATACCATACCCCTCAAATGTTAAATTTCTGCAAATACTTTTTTTATCCACACCAAAATAACACGCAAAAAAACTATATTTCCACTGGAAAAAACACATTTATTCATCACAGAAATATTTTACAAAACACAAAAAGAACATATGTACACAAAGCTGGCACTTTGTACATACACAAGAAACACTTCCACTAGTAAGAAAAAGGTGGCTGCCCCATATAGGGCTCGGAACTTGGTTGTTGCGCTTATGTACACATTTTCGCTGCCTCAGTGTGACGAAGCTGCAACTAGCACCCGACTGAGTAAAATGAATGTGAAAAAAAAAATTTGAACGTAAGTTAACTGGACCATTAACGTGATAAGCTTGATGTTTTAAGAATTTACATTTAGAATATCCAGTGAGTTTCTAGATTTTGGAGCGTGAACTCTAGTTCTAAAGGCTAGTATGCCTCTGTAAATAAGGTAACACCACGTATTTCTTTGAGCATTTAGTTATGTCGTATTCTGCTCCAAAAAGTTTAGCTATTATTTTGCTCCGCTTACACTTGGGATAAAATTAGACGAATATAAAGTTTTGCTGTATGTACGACGTTGGCGAGATTTGTAATCGATTTGCGAAATAATTACATTATTCTGTGTAAATCGTAGTATTCCTGACTACATTCAACCTATACTTTAACGTAATAGAGGCTTCATGATAAATGTTATCGTTTATACTCGGGAAAAAAATGATTTTACGCTTGAACTGCATTTGTAAATAATGTATATTAGTATAGCCTAACAGGTTTTTTTCAACATGGAAAGGAAATTAAAATCTCAAATATATTGATTTAATCAAACAATCAAACGGAGCCCTAACTTTAATAGGTGCGCTTGAGACTCTCTCTCATGGCAGTTGAATCGAAGTTTTCCCTTACGCTGTCCCTTATTAACTAAAACATTAAAATAAAAAGCGTATAAGGAAACTTCCCTACTCCTTTTTCAGTATTCCACAAAATGCAGTCACAGCTTCGTCGCAGACATCTTCAATCGCACGAGAGCTGCACCCTACCACCACCCTTCCTCGTGGGCGTAACCACCGCCCCCGTAGACCCCTGCTCCGAATCCGCCGGCCCCGTAGGAGTAGCCACCAGGTCCGTAGGCTGGGGCGTGGTGAGATCCCTGGGGGGTGTAGTACTCGTTGCCGAAGTGACCGCCACTGAATTCTTTGTGGCCTTGGATGCTGCAAAGGACAAAAATCATATATAAAGAACGAGATTTGTATATAAAGTACGGAAATTATATATAGAGAGTACGAAGAAAAATAAAAAATACATTTTTTAAAATATTTTTTGGGGGGGTTAAGTGGGATTTCGGCCTTAAGCGATTTCACGTAAAGAGTTTTTTTAGCACTAGGCTCAAATCTGTATCGGCCGATGAAATGCTTTCAGTTCACCTTAAGCGAAATTTCGTGTTAACCTTTTCTTATGACCTATGACTTTCTTGGTGGGGGGCACGATCGCCAAGCACTGCGACTTTAAGTCTATTGTACTAAGCCCCAGAAATGACACAAGCATAAGAGACACACAAAGAAAGAGACGACACAAACACATAGACAAATAACATTTATTGACAGTCACAAACATCCGTGCCTGACCAGGATTCGAACCCGACCCCAGCAGCTCCAAAGGCTGTTAACCCCTTTCAGTCCAGTGATGCCAATCGGCCATTATTTAAGAATAAAAATAGGCCTGACATCTATTGGGATTAATAAAAAATATTTTCTAATAGAAAAAAAAAGTTTGAATAATCGAATGATGTGCTTTTTGATGTCATAAATGGCTATAGACGATCAGAAAAAAAAATTCTAAAATGATATCAAATTGCCATTTGGACTGAAAGGGTTACGCTAGTTTGCGTTAATGAGGTTCCACTGTACAAAATTAGGAATGTAACAAATAATCACGCAGTCCAACAACACGGTAAGATATACAACTTTTGAAAATCGAGAAACAGTCACAAAAACAAATATTTAAATATCTCGAATTCGATAGCATAATCTAAATAAATCTTCTGATGGTTTCGCACACAGCAAATTCAATCAACCGTATACCAGTTTATTTAATTCAGTTTTAATTGCATTTTGGTGAATTATATATTTATTTAATAATACCACCGAGACAGATGATAGTGAAGTAAGACATTCAATTAACGCTGAAAAATGCGCGTCGTGGAAGCTATGAAAAATAAAATAAACTTTTAGAAAGTACGTCAAGTCTATTTTATTTTATAAACAATGTATACGGTTTCCATTCAAGAATGAAACTCAGTCGCAAACTTAATTCTTTTAAAAAGCTTCTGAATCATCCTATTTAAAAACATGGTAGAAAAAAAGTAGACAAGCATTAAAGTTAAAATTAAGGTATGTATAACTGGGATGACAGGGTGTTAATTTTGATGTATATCAAAATAATCGTCAAGAAATATCTTAAACGAAAGACGTGTTAACATCAAATTTGAAATGCCCTGTAATACTAGAAGCGGGTCAAATTGAAACCAATTTAAAAACAAAATCTACATTTCATTGTGTTGTTAGTTGGAATAATGTCATTTATTTCCACTCTTTTCGTTTTTATTTTTGAAGCGTTTCATTACTTTGTAAAATATGTAAACTAATTGCAATGACACAACAAAAATAAAGGCAGCAAATATCCACTATGTTACAGTTGCAATGATGAAGCGGTTTTAAACAGTTATAATTAGTATTTAATAGGAATTTGATTTAGTAACAAATTTAGCTTCTTCTAAAAAGAAGGAAAAAAAATGAAATTAAAAATGCAAAAACAACATGAACCATGTTAAAAAAATGGTTTTTTTAAAGAAAAATCTAAATGAAATACTTTTTTACTAAAGTGTTTAACACTGTAATGCATGATGCTAAAAATATTTGCGTAAAAAAGATGGAATCGTAAAATCGGGCAAATATTAATTCAAACAAAGAGAAATATATTCCGGGGTCATTGTCTTACGAATATATCCTTAAAATATATGCAGAAATAACTTTTAATGAACAAAAGTTCTTGTTGTCATAATCAGATTGATCATTTAAAATGTAAATTGAAAGCTTTTTTGCACTTTTTAAGAAAATATGTTTATTTTAAATCCCTTCATTAAAATGCTATTTTCAAAATAAGCGTAGTCAAATTTTGTTTTACTCTTACTTATAAGAGGATGTATATTTAAGAAAACAGTAGACGCATTTCCAGTTTAAAAGTTGAATGATTAGACTAACTGCATTTCGCAGAAAAGGTTTTTCTTTATTTAATTATCTATCCAAAAAAAATTCCAAATTGTCTGGTTATTTTTTTCAAACAAAAACAATATAAATAAAATACGATTCAGGAAAATCTAATGATGATTTCATAGTTGAAAAGTTAACCACTGAAACAAATCTGGTAGGGCTCATTTAGAAGTGAAAATCTTTCTAAAAAATACTATTGTTTAACTATGACATTTGTAATTGTTTTGCGTTGTACATTTAACCCTTTCAGTCCCAATGACAATTTGACATCATTTTAGAAAAAAAATATATGATCGTCTATAGCCATTTATGATATCAAAAAGCACATCATTCGATTCTTCGAACTCTTTTGGGAGATTGGGAATTTTTTTTATTAATCCAAATGAATGTCAGCCCTATTTTTTTTTATTAGGATCAGAAACATGATGATGCCAAACGGCATCACTGGGACTGAAAGGGTAAATATTATAAACTTTAGTGGATAAGACAATTTGACATAAAGTGTCTATATCTACACTGTATTTGGATGCTTTTCCATAAGCATTCAAATTAACAATCTTTATTTATGGAATTTATAATAGCGTAAAAAAAATTTAAAATAATTTTTTAAGTGAATTTCGTGCGTTGTTAATTCGAAGCAAAATTAGCTGCATAATATAATTGACTTTTCCAAAAACTATTTTTAAATAGCATTTACAAAACCTGCTTCTTCCATACAGATATGCCCTTATAACTTTCACGCCTCTTTGTCCACTTAACCAATGCAAATTATATAATTATTTAACCCTTTCAGTCCCAAAAATTTACTACCCTTCAGAAACATCTGATATTCACAAAATAAGCTTATTTTAGTTCAATCCCTTAGGAAAAAATTATTTTAATTTTTATATGGTTTTTGAAATAATGCTAATTTTTTTAACTGTGGAAAACAACAAAATAATATATATATATATATATAACACCTAAAACACTTCGAGTTATATATTTTAAGGTATCTGACCATATTATTAAAAAAAAATTTGGAATTATTTTAACCGAAATAGTTTAAATTGTGTTTTAAATATATGGAACTGAAGTGAACTTTTCAAAAATCAGGGGAAACGCTTGTTAGCTATTTTCTAAATAAAAAAAGTCGTTCTGACTTCTATTGAGATTAATATGAAATATTGTCTAATAGAACAAAGTGTGAAGAATCGAATGATGTGTGTTTGGATGTCATAACGGGACATAAACATTTGGAACAAAATATTGAAAGTGATGATTCCAAATGGCATCACTGGGATTGAGAAGGTTAAATAACTATATTTGATACAAAATAAATGGAAACTTACTGTACTGGTATGGGCAACGGAATAGGTAGCACTCTAGGCAGTTTCTTGGACCCAAGGGCCCCTAGGACGAGTCCGGCCTTGATCAGTTTCTTCAGCCTAATTTTGCCGCCGGCCTCAGCTTGGTGTAGTAGCGCTAGTACAAGGACGATGCCGAACAGCAGCGTCGCCAACTTGGTAGCCAGTTTCATGTTTTGGCGGGGTTATTGGCTTATTTTCTGTATAATTATAGAACCTGAAATAAGATAGGGGAGTGTTAATGTGTATTTAATTTGAACAAGGGTATTGAACGATTTTTGACAGTTTGTAGTACCATCAAATGTCTTAGTGACATTTTATTAGCATAGTTATATATGATTATATTAACTTGACTAGTATTATTTATCCTAAAAGACTTTTTACTTTTTTAAAACAAAAGAATGAACCATAGTTTAACATTTTTAAATATTAAAAATGTATAGTGGCACTATTACAGTTTTAAGCTATGATATCGGAAACTCTAGGAACACCAAACACATAAATAATAGATCATTATTAAGGGAAATTAATGTATTCATAGCAAAAACATTTATCAAATTAAGCTGAAAGTTGTTGAAGAAGGTTATTAACATTAAAGAGAAACTCGTGTTTCAACAGCAAGGAATGGAACACTAGTAAAGTGTAAAAATGACAACATTGCAATGTTGTACTTTTTCAATACAAGAATTGCGTTATTGGCGTTCGAACACAAATTTGCGTTAATCCAACATAACTGACGATAGCAAGAAGAGAAGATTACAGCATACAAAGAATCTCGTAGTGAAATATATTTGACGTCTTTTCAAACTGATCGATGTCCCAAAAATAAATTTATTTTAATTTATTGTCGAAAAGAATTAAAGTTTGTCGAGCGATTCTTGCGAATGGCAATGATGATTTAATTCCAAAAATGGTTTCCTATGCTTTTTAAATGAGCATTAAATTGTGCAGTTTTTTTTTTAAAACTGTTATTTTCTGAAATTTGCAATATATTATAATTTCGATGTGCTGAATTTTTTGAAGTGTCACTCTTTTCTTTAGCACTTGTAGGTTTTGAGCTAAGAAACTGGTTGATGGACATACAGACGGACGGACAGACAGACTGAACGATTATAATACATTCCATTTTCTACTTTATAAATGTAGTGTGGTAGCTAAAATATGCAAAACAAAATTGTAACTTATATATTATGTACGGTACTTTAAAATGTATATTTTGTAAACGCTCTAGTATAGATATTTATACGAAAAATTAAAGATCAAATACTGAACTACATTTCGAAAGAACACATGTTTACTGCGTCTTCAACACAATTTTTATGCTCACCATGCATTATTGTTATGAGACTTAAAATTTTTTGTACTTTTTTAGGTAATAACTGGGAAAAAATAGATTTTTTTTACTAAAAATCACAAAACTTTTATGAATTAATTTAGTTTTAGATTCAATAATAGGTTACTTTATTAGATACTTAGATGTTAAAGATTCCTATTCAATGCTGGTAGTAGACGCATTGTCTCTTACTTCCTATAGCTACATAATAACCATAACCTTAACCTTAAAAACCATTTATCCTTCTATAATTCGTAAAATACCTCCTAAAACCATTGTCAAGTTCGCTTCAACAAAAAATATCAAAAAACAATCTACAAATAAAATCAAATAAACCCACTTCCTTAGGGGAAGCGGTCCTCAATAAAAATCCTTTAATTTATAAATAAAAAAAATCAACTTAGAACAGCGGGATTCGAATAAAAGAATGTTCTAGAAGAAGAAGCCACCTTACCTCTCTATCCTGGAACTCCCAGCGATGGAAACTATTAGTTCCCCGCTTGCTTTTGACTTTAAATAAGGACCAACCTCACTTCCCAAGTTTAGCCTCTTAGAATATTGCGGAAATTTCCGCTAAAATGAGTTTTTTCTTTTTTTGTTTGTTCTTTTTTGGTTTTTACTTCCCCTAATATCGAGGCTTCACTTTCCCTATCGTTTGGTTTCGTCATCCCGCCGGTCTCTCCACCTTTGGTTGTAGGTCAGAAAGCATTCCGACTGTGTGGTTTAGGGGGAATTGAGTATCATCATGCGTAGCAATAAAGATTTAACAGTCAACCATAGACTTAATTTAATATTTTTTAAATTCAATAGGCTCCTTCTTAACCGAACTCGATCTCTGTTTTAAGGATGATTATTTTTATTCTTAAAATGTAAAAAAAAAAAAATGACTTGTTTCGTTGTCGATGTAATACATATCCATATGATGCTCAGGAAAAACGAAAACGGAGCTATGTGGCAAGTTTCCGATTTTCTAGGCATTAATGAAAAATACCTAATTTTTTTTAATGGTGTATGTAACTTTTCATTCTTGAAATACGTTGAATCAACGACTCATTTGTGTATACTATTAACACCTTCATTGCCGAATAAAAACATTAACTTTACAGATTTTTAATTCTTTTTTTGCGTAACTTAATTTTGTACAATTTTAATAACTTGACTTATATTTAGTTTATTTAGATAACCTGAAGCACGAAGCTAATTTTCAAAATTCATTTTTCCTTTTTGGTAAATTTTCGACAACCGACGTTAATGAGTTAACCAAATCTAACAACCCATGCCATTTACTGTAGTGGGATTAGCAATTGTCCTCCCGATACCTCATTTTGGGGCAGTGGAATAATTACCCGGCTTGTAGAGTGGGGATCCAGTTGAGGCATTAGCTGAAACGCACCATCTTTCAGATCCTGTTGCGGCCTTTGGGGAGGCCTTTTTTGATAGGTTATTTCTGTCATTTGGGTGGCATCAGTTCATTTTTTTATATTTTCTTTTTGTTTGCTTTGTTTCTCTAAGACAAACTTGAAAGGGAAAGTATATTTTTTCTTCCTTTTCAGTCTATTGGAATGTCTATGATCGGATGGAATTTAAATTACCTATTGTTTAATGGGTTTTCATAATCTTTTTGAAAGTCCAGTTATTAAAAATTTAAAAAATTGAGTGTCATTTTTTTGTTAAATTAATAAAATGGAAATGATATGAAATTGACATTAAATTGTAAATTAAACAAAGCGTTTGATACGCTTGAACTTTAAATATAGATGCTATAAAACAAAATTTAAAATACATGAAACCTATCCTTTCGAGTTTTAATTGTCGCTAGCCACTTCAATAAAAATATGTAAATCAGCTTTAAAAAAACGATTCAATATAATAGTTCAATAATTAAATGTTACTTTTTAAATGATTTCTATTGTTTCTTTTGTATAGAACTAATGTCAAAGTTAAATCTTCTCTATTAACAAATTCCAAGTGTTTCTTTTTTTAAAATATCAATAAAAAACCCATTTCTTATCAAATGTACGTTTTATGAAACTAACCATCAGCGTCTTTTGGTCCTTTTCTGCTTTGCCCATTAAGGGGTCCCACGAGGGTTTTTCACAAGTAATTTCTATCAGAGGTTAATTTTTTTGTACACTTTTCCTCATTCTTGAGCTTCCAAATCTACTAACCGATAAACCAGGTTGTGGTTTTGCGAATGAGTGCGTTGAAAGTGGTACAATTGGACGACATTTGATGCAAAAAAAATATTGTCAAATGAGGTCTAATTGTATTACTTAAGATGGCGCAAGTATACCGATGTCTGTGGAGCAAAACATGCATTGTGTTAAGACTATAAGCTACTATTAATTACTTTGAAGATAATTTTATTTCGAAATGGTGCTATTAAGGGGGCCAGGGCCCGAATCTGACCGAAGTGTTCATCCAAACCAATGCAAAAAAAACCTGACGAGCTTTAACCCTTTCGCTAAGAAGGATTTTTGCTTCCTCGTTATATTTGATGTATTTGATAGGGATAACATTATCGAATCCTGAGGTTTTGGGGCGCTTCAGTAAGGAAAGGGTTAAGGGGATACGATACCCAAAACATTCTTTTTAGAAATAACATCAATTTTTCAATCATAGTGGTTTTTATATAAATCTTCACTCCATATAAACATTTTCTAGTAATAAAAACAAATATTTACAAGTAATTTTTCATTTTTTAAAAAAGTCCAAAATTTGAACTTTTTTAAAACGCTACTCCTTTTTCAATTTTGAGAATAACTCCACCAAACGTTTTTAGTTTGTTTATAGAACTATTTGTTCAAAAACTGTACTGGTATTTTAAAAAGTGAGGTTCAGTATTAAAAAGTAACACGAGATTACATTGAACTAACAAATAGGAACCCGGATTTCGCACGGACTAAAAAAAATCAAATCGATCCTAGTATATGAACTATTTAATCCGTTACAGGACAATAAGCTTATGTTTTTTGTTCCCGTTCGAGTATAGAATCCCGTTACATATCTTACCTTAAAATTCAAAATCATAAATTCGATCAGGAAAGTAATAATTTTAATGTCTCAATATAAAATATATGGATATTCCGATACAACACCATATCATTTGAAATTTTGATCTTTCTTCAATGCTACATTACTATATTATTCTACTTCATTTTTATATGAAACAATTCCGTCGCCAAATCAATTGTTCTCAGTTTACAATACTTCATAACAACAACTTCAGTTACAATCACATTAATAAAAATTCACCTTACATAAATATTTTACGATGTAAGTCTTACAACAGGATAATTTCCCCACCCGATGGCCATACTACCATGTCTGAAAAAGGTTCATTCATCAACCACATGACATTCATTTTTAAAAACTCGCCAAATTGAAACGTTGTAGAAACAGTGAAAGTTGCCCTGGGGCTTTCCGTTAGAGGAAGTGAACCCAGTGCTCTTCTTTTTCGTTAGACAACGAGATGGAGATAAGTTGGAGATGATGTCAGATTGAAAACCAAAGGAAAACCAGTTTGTCAAATGAAGTTGTTAATTGATTCGCAATAGGCTCAAATCTGGATAACAAATTTGCGGTGTTTTTTTTTCCAAATAACTAAGCTATGCTGCATCCAATAAGAATAATAAAATTTATTTTAGATATAAATTGAAGCATTTGAACTTTAGATCCCTCCAAATCTAATAATCTACCTTACACAAATGTGTTACAGTTTAAAACCATAAATATAGTTTCTTAATCAATAAAACTAGAAGTTTTAGTACTTTCCCATTTCGCGGAATTTTCGCTAAAATGCATAACCGACACCAAGCCGAATGTTTCAAATGCTAATCTTTAACTGTGTATACTGTGTTTTGTAGCCAAAAATTTGTTTGGTGTTATTCACGCCCTCGAAATTGGGATAAAAAGTACCGAAGTTTCTTACCAAATGATGTTGTGTGTGTCGTTTGCTTAGGGCCTATCATATAGATTTGTCGTTTTACAAACCGGCTTCACTCGTTTTATAGCCAAACATCTACATCTAACCTCGTTAGATAGAGTGAGTATTGCAAGTTGTGTTGACGACCCACATTACATAACACACTTTTAAGAGTTTTTTCAACTAATTTTTATCATTTCTTTCTTCATTGCCAAATAAATACGTGCTCGGAATATAAGGTGCTAATTTCTTTTTGCGATGGTCGACGCCATCTTGGAAAGAAAAAATAAATTAGAACGTAGTTCGAGATCTCTTCATTTCAAGATTGAAGTGTGAATGGGGGAATAAAAAATATTTTGAATGAAAAAATTACATTAAATGTTAACTAAATTTAATATTACATGTGGTAAATTTAAGATATTTTCAATTTCTAAAAGTACTTATAAAAAGATAACTATTTGTTACTAAATTAAATTTTTATTAATATATAATTTTGTGGATCAGTTTAATAGACGTTGTTGCATGGCAACAGTTCCACAGGAATGAAAATGATGTCTATCTATGTTAATCATTCACTCAAAAAACAAAACACTAAAATCCACTCCTACAGGAGAAGTGCATTTTCGACATTGAAAAGGAGTGAAAATGTACTCAGACTGAGTTAAATTCACTCGTTTGGAGTGATATTGTCGGAGGTTTAACATAACAAAAGAGTGAAATCAACTCCTATAGGGGAGGTGCATTTTCGACACTGGAAAGGAGTGAAAATTAACTCAGACTGAGTTAAAATCGCTCGTTTGTTTTAAGAGTGTTATTGCATGCTGAGCTAGCCTTGTCAAACCACTAACGAAATTCAGGAATGAAAGCATTTATGACTTACGTCACGTGAAACAAGCCAATTAAAAATGGTTTCACGAGAAAAAAGGTTTTTCGAAAAACTTTTTTCTTATAGGATAACAAATAACTTTTCATTGGTTGAACTAAAAAAAAATTGAATATAAAGAATTCAAGAAGACACGCATATGTTTTAAATTCTAAACATACAACAATCTAAGTGAATTTCGAAGTAATCATCATAAAATATATCTAAATTTAGTAGTAAACTTTCATGAGAGCAAACCTTTGTAGCCAATCTTCTTAAAAGCCATTCGTTTCGCTAGGTTAATAATGGATTTTTTCTTTTGTATTTGAAATCCTCGTAAACTTGTCCTTCAATATCATTTACATTAAAAGTGCATTCCTCTAAATATAGACCCGCGAAGAAAGTTAATTTGTTCTCAGAGTTACCAAGTGTAGCATTTTCACTTTCTCTGAGATCAGTGAACTTTATTTTTTGCATAAATTGAAAGTACTGCATTTTAAGCCTGTTTCACATGCAATGAATAAGGTATTTTTGCCGCATTTACGGATGCCCCACGATAGCAATTAAATACCGAATTCACCTTTCACACAGTTGCAATTTAAAATCTACCTTTAATAGATATGTTCGGTGACGAATTTATCGTCGTAAGTATTTCCAATACGTCAGATAATACTTGATGAAGCAGTTGTTACGATATTTTCCCCGTCGCATGTGAAGCTCTAATTGACTTTACATTGCTGGTGCTGATCATGCGGCGCCGAAAACGTGGAAAATTACCGGTATACTTTGCGCCTGGCGCGGGAATATATATATAATATATATATAATATATATATATATATATATATATATATTATATATATATATTATATATATATATAATATATATATATATATATATAATATATATATATATATATATATATATATATATATATATTATTTTCTCTAGCTTCCACACTGCGTTTATAAAGTAAAAAGTGGAAGGTTTTGCAATTGTTCAGTCTGTCTTTCCCCCAATTTCATAGCCCAAACTACAAATGCTACGGACAAGTGTGATACGTCAAAAATCTTAGCGCAGCGAAATTAGAATACATTGAAAATTTCAGAAAATAATTCGAATTCAAAGTACTTCAAATATTTAAAAAAACAACTTCAAAGTTTAATGCTCAATTAAAAAGCTTATTAAGCCATTTTTATTAGAATTAAATCACTATTGCCATCACAACAATCGCTCGAGAAACTTTAATTGTTAATTCTTTTAGACAATAAATTAAATTTATTTTTGCGCATCGATCACTTTGAAATGGCGTCAAATATATTTCACTACGAGATTCTTTGTATGTTGATATGAAATGTTTTCATGCTATTTAAAAGCGAGGGAATATTACATATGTATTCTTTGAAATATAAATTAATTTTTGCAAACGATATAAGTTATAATTATTGAATTTTCGTAATAAAATAAATAAAACTAGCCAAATTTAGCATGTAACTGTTTAATATAGAATTAATGCTATGTTTGTCGACTTTTTACTTGTTAAACACAACTGTTGTGTGGAAGCGGGTTAAGTGACAGATTCTGTTACAAACCTACTTGTTTCATATACAATGTTGATAAAATATTGATTTCCATAGCCACCTACGCGAATGGTATACTTAAAATATTTGTTTAATGTTTAAATAAACAAATTGAATTTTTAATTAAAAAATATTAAATACGTAAAAAAAATTGAATGTTTTAAGAACAACAAAACACGCTGCATTACTTACTAAAAAAAATTTGGTTGCAGATGCATAAATTAAAAAAAATAATAACAATTGCCACTTTTAACACATTATTTTCCGACATATGCACATATCTACAACACAAACTATAACACCACCAGTAAAACTTATATATGTTAAAATGTATCATTTCAGTGCGATTTTTGATTGTTTATAACACAGCCCGCATACAAATTCATAAAAAAAGACTTTCTTAATCTTATTAGTATTCATAGAAAGTAGGAATATGTAAACATTTCCGGGTTAGTGGTCGGAAAAAAAGGCGTTCATTTTGCTTGTTACGTTTAGTTTTGATATTAATCCTTTGGTTTATGAAGTGCTGTCAAAGGTTTATGAGTCCAAATTGTCCCAAGTGTTGCAAATTAGTTTTGTTTATGACAAGGTGTTGTTTGTATATTTCACAAATACGTATCACGTTGGTGCGAATAAGATTTTATATTCTCAAACTTGTGTTCATTATGTGTATTCAAAATGAATTTCTACATCCGCTACATCCACGCATATGTGGACCTTTGTAGAATTTACTTTACAGTTAAGCTGAGGAATCGTGACCGGATTTGGCGGCGTTTTGAAATTGTCGCCAATTCGAAATGATAACAAACCCCGGCACTTGCCGAGATGGTTGCCATCTCGAAATGACCTAAAATACTACCTAATTCCAAATTTTCCGACTTAAAACACCGGAAAAATTAATTAAATTGCAGACCAGATTCATAAAAAAAAGTGGAGCGTTAAAATGTCGAAGAATGACATTTGACTTTTGGCGTCATTTCGCGAAAAAAACTTTAATTGTATCCAGAGAATCTTGATTACAACCATATTAAGAAAAGCCTATTTTCCAAATACCAAAAGTTGTAATATTTACTAAAAGAATGACACAATCTTTTGTAGTGCAAATTGATAGACTTTGGCCAAAAGCAATGAATTTTGGATCAAGGTAAAGTTTCATAAGCTAGTAATCATCTCCAAGTAAATCCCTAAGTACCAAATTGGTTCACTTCCATCGGGGACTTTCCCACTAAACTTCTGCCTTTTAATTGTTCAGAAAAGTGAAAGCCTGAAAGGGAATATCCCTCAGGGGACTGGCCCCTTTTGCGTTTCGATCAAATTATAAAATCAGACCTTGAAATCCTTTCTTTTCAGTGAAAGGTTTCCTTAAAACACAGCTTGGGATCTCAAAAAACCAACAATTCTTATTCTTGAATGAAACTTTTGTCTCATCTTGCATCATAACTGCAGGTGCTACACAAGAAGTGGGAAATCCTCATCTTATAAACAATAAATAGTTAATCTGGGTCACCACTGAAAGAAAGTGTTGAAGATTTCTTGACCTGGGGGTCCTTTTCAAACACACTTGGCTTTGTGTTTTGATTTGATAGTTTTCAATTCGATTTGATAATAACTTACTACAGTAAAATTCACAAATACGCACACACTCTATTAGTTGAGAAATTGTAAAGTTGATTCTGGTTTCTAAAAAAAATTCAAGTTCCTTTTTAATACAAAAATGTATTAATGTTTTCTATGCATAAATTTGTATTTTCCTAATCTCATATTTGTGTAAAAAATCATTGTTTCATTTTGAAGATATCATTTTCAAATAAAAAAGTATAAAATTAACCAAAATTCATTATCTGTAATCGTTTTAAATTTATAATTATTGCTAGAAAAACTGATGCAAAAAAATACAAAAATGTGCGATCAGAAGGTGAGCGTGTTTTTTAATATATTTATTTTTTTATAATCAGACTCTTTAATGAAATTTCAATGTGATTCCAATTACAAACAAAAAAAAAGTAATTTAAAAGTCTGTTTTTAGTAGAAAAGCCGGAAAATACTTGCATTTTGGAATAGATTAGTTGGATAGATTTTTTATGCTTCAGCGGAAAAGAATATTTATATTAATAAATACGAAAGCATATACATTTTATTCCAAAAAAGAGTTCACAATAGGGGTTAGATGGGCAGCAATTTCAAGTATTTTTTCTACCTTCAGCCATTGTTAAAAACTTTGATATTTCCAAGAGATTTCTCAAATTAATAAATAATCCCAATACACATTTAAATTATTGTCCTAAGCAATTATTTACTTGACCTAAATGACTGCCTACTTCAAAGCAATCGGACTCTTGTTGAAAATGGATTAGGTGCTTCCTACGTAAAAACCACAACAATAAACCCATCAGTCATCTACTTTTTCTTCGCGTTTGCAAATATTTGTTCAGGGTTTTTAACGCGTCATTTGTATAAACACTTTTTAATTTCATTCAAACTTATTTTAAAGTTGTGGACAGTTTTATAAGTTGTATTCACATTAAGAGTTAAATATGTTACACTCTTAAAACAAATGAGTGAATTTCACTCCAGATGGAGAAGTGCATTTTCGGCACTGGGAATGAGTGAATATTATCTCAGACTGAGTTAAAATCACTCGTTCGGAGTGATCCTGTCGGAGGTTTAGCACACAAAGGATCCACTCCAAAAGGAGAAGTGCACTTTCCAGACTGGAGGAGTGAAAATCAATCAGACTGAGTTAAAATCGCTCGTTTGTTTTAAGAGTGTACGTCTAACCAAAGATGAATTAAGGACTACCAGAACCCCCCAAATTTTTTTAATGACATTTCAATGTTTTCATTGTTTCTTAAACTACGTAATCTTAGCTTTTCAACGATATCTTACATCAGAAGTTTCGAGTACTGAAAGTATTAATTTTTATTATATTAGTAATATTTTTTAAACAAACGTTGGTTAGGTAAATTCCAGCCTTATTGTTTACTTTAAACGCTTACCTCAAAATTTGCTTTTTCAATGTTCATGTACCTTTCTCTGGCACAGTAACACTCTTTTTGTGTTTGTCTTATTTGACGAAAGCTTATAAACCGGGTCTCTGATCAAGCACACAAGCCGGAATATATATGTACCTACCCCCCCTAACCCAATAGATTCTGAGAAAAAGATACAAAATAAAATGTCATTTTAAATCGGCATCAATGGAAGATTCGGGTCCCCCTTAAAAGTAAATGATGGTGTCTCTATATATTGTTGTATTTTTAACCTCGTCGCCATTTTGATCTTAATTCAATGCTACATTTCTAAAATATTTTATTCAATTTTTATTTAAAATTTAAATTGATAAACCAATTGCTTTTAGTTCACATCCGCTTTATTTAACCATAAGTTCAGTTATAATAACAGTAATAATGAAATAAGGACTTGGAATACAATCAGGTCCATAAAATTCTTCTTTGTACTGCAAAAGCTTAAGTTAAAGCTTTTTAACAAAATTAACTCTAAATATTTTTTTAATCGCTGCTGCCGGATAACGGAAATTATATAAACTAAGACTTTTTTCAATATTGTACTGAAATTCTACATAGTAAAGTGAACTTCTAACTCTAAACTTGTCGTGCATCTCTAGTTTGACGATATTTCAAACTTACTTTAAACAAACTCGAAACTTATTACTCGATCCCGGGATTCACCGCTCTAGCCTGCTTCATTTGTACACTATTGCGCATATACAAGGGCCTCTCTATTCTGTCCTACGTCTATGGCCAATCCGAGCATAGATTTAAAAAATAGCTGATCTGCCAATAGGAGGAAATGTGAAGCCATTTGTGAACCAGTATCCCATAAGGCAGTTCGCAAGCTCTAGCACATGGCATGCCATACGCCATCAGATGACACCATGAGATAATTTGACTAATAAAAAATATATATTTAATATTAACTTATTAAAACTTTTTACCAGTATTGCTAGCATAAGTTTATAGCTGGATATGTATTGATAATTTCTGGCAGACATGAGGTATATATTCATAAAAGAAGCAATTAAAAATGCAGTTTTAATTGCATGTAACTCTTCGGTAAAAACATTTTTTGTGAACCAGTATCCCGTTATGCATTGCAAAAACGGCGAAATGTGGCTTCACCACACAATCGCGCTGTTTATATTGTGTTGTACGGGATTGCGCAATCGATGGGCATATATGCTACTTTCTAAATCTATGAATCCGAGTAACATGGAACTCCATTATTAATTGCAAGTGCATCGCGTCGTAATCTGCTCCAAGGGCAATTCAGGTTTGGACGGACACCTGACTGACCCACATCGGTGAATTCTTCTTCTTCGCCGGTTTGGGTGCAATGAACCCTCTCCGCATTTCGTCATCTCCATTAAACAGGCCTTCTATCAAGGTGGTGTTGGCTTTTTGTTATAGGGTGCTTTTGGGGTGTTTGGTTTTTTAGGAGAGAGCAGTGTTATTTTGTTGCAGTAGGTGAAAAGTTTTGTTATTCAAGCGATGAAATTACTAACTTCAGGTTGGAACTTTTTTCTCCTCGATAAAGTTAAAAAAAATTAATAAAACATATCCAGTTACGTTTAATATATCAAAAAATTTGCAATAAATTGGTAAGGAAAAAATAATTACAATTTGATACATTTTCGAAAGCAACGGAACAAAATGTACAATCGCCGCCAGGCGGAATTATCCAGGTGTCTGCTCGTCACTTGACTGTGGTTCCAAAATACGACGCCCGTCGACAATAGCTCTCATGTAGCTCTAATGTGAAGATATTACAAACCTAATCTAAAATTTATGACGCCCGTCTCCTATAGCCCCGGTGTAGCTATAGTACGACGATTCAATCCAACGGTTGCTTGTAACCAGAAAAAATCCGTTTGTCGCCAAAGATTCAATTTAGTGATATATGTGAAAAAAAGGTTCGAAAATTTGAAATAAATAGTAACTAACAAAACTCTAAAATTGTAAATTCTCTTTTGAAAAGTTATTTAAAATATAACTTTCATAAAAGTAAAATGTCTTGATGACTTACCAGCAGTACACATAATTTTTAAATTTTTAAAAAGTATTTAGTTTGAATAATAATTTAAAATTAATGTTATTTATTGTTAAAATTTTATTTGTTTCATCCAAGTAAAATTTGTTTTTGAATTATTACTATAACTTGTATTGTCTCTATAATTCAGAATTTTTCAGCATCAATCTTTGTAATCTGCGGACCAGTATTGTTTTGGTTGGGTTGTATGTTTTCCGGCTGTCGATTAGTAGCTTCCATTGAGCTTTATTACAGCCAATCACGCCTCGCAATTTAGAACCCTGGTCGAATGACGATGTCGAAACCTGAGCGGGCACCAGAAGCAAACCAGTGGCGCCATCATGAGCTTGCTCGGGACTTTCTACTCCACAGATTTAACAAGCACGTATGCCTCGATGTACCCAAAACAAATACAAACACACAACGTAAATCCATACCCTTGTAGCAGGAATCGATCCCAGAACTTCAGCCTACCTAGCCCAGACCATTCAGTCACCCAATCATATGCCAGAACTTTTTTGTATCATTCTTTGTAACCTGCAGACCAGTACGTTAGTATTTATGGATATACATCACAAATATACTCTGGCAACATCCAGGTGTACACAGATTTCAAAAATACAATTCCGCGTGGTGTCGGAGCTGTGGGGCGCCCTGAGGTCAGAGACTTGATCTCCGGATCGGAAGGTCTCGCGATCGATACCTGGTCGCTGCAAACCCACCAAGTATATGCAGAGTACGTGCTCGTTAAATCCGTTGGGTCCGAAAGTCCTGTGGGCGGTCATTGCGTAGTTTCCCACGGGTACAGATTCCTGGAGACTATTTCCCTCCCCCTCATGTCTAAATTGTGGAGGTGGCGCGTGATACATGGCAGCATCTGTCATGTATGTGTGTGCGCGTGTTGTGACTGTCTTACTTGACGAAGATTAATAAGCGGGTCTCTGACCAAGCACACAAGTCTGATAATATATGTAAAAAAAATCAACTAAAATTACACGAGGTGTCGTACGTTCTTCGGATATCACTTTCTTGACCAAATTATTTTCAGCAACTATATGTTGCCTGACGAAAACGAAACGATCCCTGATCATGTAATATTCTGGTGAGATATTCTGGTAATTATATATATTTGTAACAACTAATAAGATCCTCTATAAATTTTTCTACGTCTGTCTTAAACTTATTGTTTTAACTTTGTAGGGTAGACTGACCAGTGAGTGAACAGGCCCCAGTGAATGAACATTTGGTAAATAAAATTAAAAAATAACGACTAAAAATCATTCCACTTAATGGATTGGCAACTCTGACTTCCTCCCATCTAGTACGAAGCTATCTGACATATGGTTGGTTGTCCTGGTCATTATGTCCTGGTGTTTATTCACTGGCGAACGCAGCTCCTTAAACATTCATTCACTGGTTAGTCTACCCTATTCCATTTTTTAAAAAAATCCACCGAAATTACTTTACATCGCTCTGCGTCATTTGTTACTTTAAAAATAACAGGTCCGAAATAACTGATGATATCTCTTACACCATTTTCACCTTACTCCGGTTACCTTGATGTAGTTTGTCGTTATTGGTGATAATATAAAGTGTTGTAATTTACGAGCAGGGAAAGTCTTCACTGGCGTTGAGTAATTTCAGGCGATATTTTTTTCAGGGTTTCGTCATCGGTTTCAAGTGTCTGTTATGAGATTGTATTAAGGGGGACGGGACTAGGTGAGTTTTTAGGGGAATAATGATTGATTAGATCGTGGGAAAGTGCTAAGAGAAAGTTTTTAGAGTTGCACAAGTGTAATTTTTGGCAGGGCCGTCCTTGGAGGATGCGAGAAGGTGCTAGGGTCTCGTTTTTTGAGATCGCATTTCAAATTTAATGACAAAAATACAAGCAATGGTTTTGATTAAGATAATGGATTTATATTTTTTTATTTAAATGTCTATGTAGGTAAAATACCCCGTGAATAAAACCCCGTGTTGACTAAGTGCTTGCTAAATATGCTCCAAAAGCCGCATGCGACGTTGCTCCTAAAAGTTGCATTGGGTGTCAACCCAGGTGTTGACTCGTCACTTGACTGTGTTTAACCCTCTAATGCATGAATTTTTATTTTCATCCCAAAAAAATATATATGTGTCTTTAATACTCACACATTATGGGAAAAATGCAAAAAAAAATTAACTGCATTAGAATTTAAATAATTTCAATTTTTAAAAAATTTTCCATATGAAAAAAACCAACTGCAAAATTCCAATTTTGATAATAATGACTAGAAAACTACTAAAAATATTTCAAAATAATCTTTTTTAACTATGATTAATATTTCAAAACAATTTATTAGTATGTACTACTACTATTATTATTCTTTGAATACTGCCAAAAACGTAATTTCACAAAAGTTAATGACCTCACTCTTTAATTTTGAATACACTTTTACTATTGTCATCTATGAGGATTATTAGTAACTAAAACTTTAAAATGAAATATAATAGATGAAAAAACACAGATTTATCTAGGAGGAGCTCTAATCTAATAGAATAAAGTGGATTATGTTACTTGTTACCAAACGGTAACGGTTTATATTCACATTTAATTTGAACTTTTAAAAAAATACTTGCTTAATTTTTAATTTAAAAAGTAAATATGAACGAAATCCTCATATATAGTTGAATTATAATACTTTATTATTATTGAAAGTTTTATTTAAAAAAATATGGAAACTTTCTTACCTTTAATCTTGTATTTCGACTGCTTATGTTAATGAAATTTCTTGGAATTTTTTTTTTTAACTCGGGATTTACTCAACCCTCCTCAATCAACTGAGAGTTAAACTGTTTTGATGTCTGTTAACTTGTGCAAAAAAGCGATCGAGTTATATCCTATCAAAATAATCGAAATCATTTGAAGACAGAACAAAGAAACGTATACAATGACCTTGTTCTAAGATCGAGATTCGCTCTATTTAGAACAAAATGATTCTATATTTGCCTTTCTTCGTATACTTTTTAATACTCTCGCTTTAAACTTCGGACATTTTATTACTCGTTTGCAGTTCGTTTGCCTTTTGGTGAACTTAGTGTTTAATTGGATGTTAATGTAGGTAAAATATACTTTAGAAGTGGGACAATGGGTAACAATTGAAAACTTAAATTGATATTAGAAATTAAGGTTAAAAAACATTGGCTGAAATTGAATTCTGTTGATTTGCATTTTAAGGGGGTTCAGTATGTTGTATATCGGTAATGTTAAATTGGCCAATTTTAATGTACCTTTTCACAATAACTACTGATCAGATCATCTTAAAATTTTCTGTGTGTGTTATACCAAACTTATATATTAATCTGAGGTTAAAAGTTTTTTCTAAATAACTGTTAGATTTTTTTAAATAAAATAAGTTTTAAAGTACCCAAAAAATCATGAAATTTTTCACTTTTTTGCCCCATAAATTTTTTTTCACATTAGTTTTATTAAAATTTATAACCTCAGATTAATCTATACTATGTATTACATCTTATAAAAAAAAAGTTTACGGGAACACATAGCATAGTTTTTGAGAAAAGATACATCGAAGTTCAAAAAATCAAGTTCTGAGAAAAACGCATTTAAAGTTTTTATTGTTAACCCATTTCCTTACAAAGCCATGACATTAAAATTGCTTTTAATGTCAAAAATATTTTTCCAATCGTCTTGATACTTTGTGACATTATTAATGAAGATTGTAATAGTATTTTAAGCCAATAATTTTTGTTTTGATTTTTTCACCGATTTTTGGGTATTGAACCCCCTTAAAGGCAGGTCGGTACTATGTAATTTTCAAAGTATCGATTTTTTTTTATTTTAGAGTTTATGTAAAATCCGTTTCAAGAGCTTTCCAACGATGCCCTTTGTATGCCATTCAGACAAGTTTAACGTAGTTGAATTTTAATTTGGAGATGGATCAGTAGTATTTTCATAATGTATATGTTTTCAAATTTAAATCTCACTTTTCTCAGAATGGTGTTTTTTCAGGTTAAGGTACCTTTTTCTTAGAAACTATTTTATGTATTGACCTTAAATTTTTACAGGATAATTGTTTCAGGGTGTTTTGCTTACATTTAATTAATACTTTATTCAATTATTACGTTAAATATGTTCCAAAGTCCCAGCGCTGCGTACGATGTCGCCCTTAACTGTTCTTAACTTCTCATGTATCGACTCGTCACTTGACTGTGGTTCGAAAATACGACGCACATCGCCAATAGCCCTCGTGTAGCTCTAGTGCGACGATAATTCAAGCCGACCAATCTTCACTTGTGGTTCGAAATTAGCACACTCGTCGCCGATAGCCCTAGTATGGCACTAGTGCGACTGTTTTTTTCTAATCTAACTATCCTTCTTGATTTCTTTTTGTATTTTTTAGTTTTCGAAAAAAAAATTGTAAAATGTATTTACATCTATAGATTTTTCATTGCACAGTTTTCCTTATAATTTTTGGTGCTGCCATCTCTGAGCCATTTACGAAATGTTTCTAAATCCTGTTTTTTTTTTTTTTATGTTTTATCAATTGCTTTAATTATCAGTATTAGTATACATTTCTACATAATAATATGACTCTGTTTCTAAGAATTGCTATTATTGAGTTTTAAGCATATTTAAAGACTTTAAACTGGGTAGTAACTCATAGGGTCATATGGGGGAATTATGGGTCAAAAAACCACAGCATCCTATTTTTTTCTAAAGTATGAAAGATAGAAAGATTTAATTTTGCATGGAGTTATCTTAAATAATTCATAATTTCTTTAAATAATCACTTTCCCTAAAATTTAATTATTATTACTTTTATTTTAATTATTGACGGACCAGGAATTACCCCGGGTTTGGGCAATTATGGGTCACACATGGGGTAATTATGGGTCACCCATTTTTTTATAGTAATACATGTCAAAAGTAAATTAATATTCCAAATTATATCATTTTTAGCACGTAAAAAGATTGTTTTAGCACATAAAAGTAATGAAAGCGAAACTTGGCATATTTTTATATGCCAAGTTAGAATTCTCTATGCATCTTTCCTCATACATGTATGATGAACTATCAAAAGAACTCTATTTTGACAAAAAAAAAAAAAAAAAAAACAATGCACTCTATTACAGCAATCCAAACTGAATTATATCGCACAAATAAATATTCTTTCAAAAGTTTTTATTTTAAATATAGTTTCTCGTAAGTTTAACGCAATGGCAACAGTGAAAATATTGAATAAAAATAGAATTTTCATGCTATTTCAATGTAGATTAAATGTTTTGTTATTTAAATTTTAAATAAACTTCTAATTTGAATTTTTTAATGAAATTTTTAATGCAAAATGACGTATACCACTTAGCTAAAAAAAAAACTAAAAAATCCAAAAATATCACTGATCCAGAATTATCCCAGTGACCAAGAATTACCCCAGTAAACTGCGAGAAAAATCACTATACCTTTAAAACTACTTTAAAAAATAATAATGAAAAAACTTATATAGGAATGAAAAGTTTAGACCTTTTCCTATTGAAAAATAGCACCAACAAAATAGTTTGTTCAAATATGTTTCTCCAGTATGCATCTTAAAAAAAAAAAATCATGTTTTTCAAAGACATCTTTTTTGAAGATGTTTTTTATAGTAGTGTAAAAAGTTTTTTTTCTATTATTTGCTGTAGAGTTACATTGCTTTTGAACTTGATATAAGAAAATAGAATGTATAAGGATGACTTGGCATATTTTTTTTTCTAAAAACCATTTTTAATCCTTAAAACTAGTGACCATTATTTACCCCGGAAAGAGAGTGACCCATAATTTCCCCATGCTTATAAATTTTCCTTTAAAATCGTTCACTGCCAAAAAAATCTTGTGCGCGCATTCTTAAATAAACACATTTTTCAAAACTCACAATTTCACAAATTAATAAAAAATTTAAAATTTTGATTTAAATTTTTTTTTAAAATAATTTCTAATTAAAATTGAGCTGAGAATTTAGGTATAAGTCCTAATTTGTACATATTTGTACAATATAAAATCATTTTCTTGGTCATTTTTTTTTAATTTTGACCTCACAATTTGCCGCGCAAGCCTAATCACAATGTGTTCAAATAGCTTCATGTTTAATATCATTTATTTTAGTTTTGGCTAAAGTTTCATAAATTTTAAAATTTGTTTTATAATAAATAAATCTTGTAGAATTACATATAAAAAAATTATACTTATACATTGAGTCGTTCAAAAATGACATGAAAGATCAAACTCTGTTTCGTAGTACCTTCTTTGCACATTTTTAAGACTCCTATGACCCCTTAACTTGTTTCGCACTTGATCTCATTATGTATGGATTCTATCAGCAAGAAATACATTTGTTTAAGTACATTTCGCAAATAAGCTGATATATATCATCATATACTTTTTGGGTTAAGAAGGAATTTACTCTACTAAAAGTATAGTTTATGTAAATAAAAATAAAGACATTTCCCAGGTGCATGATCAATTTTTACCACTATTGTATATGTCAGTATTTATTTTTGATATTGCTTTCTAAAATAAAGATTTCTTTAAAAAAAAAAGAAGAAAGAAATATTGTACTAATTACCATAACAAAATATTTTTATATGTTGCACTAATTACCGTAACATTTTTTTCTCTTTTAAATTTAGAGTTGATAGTAATTGTTTGCGATAAATTTCTCATACTTGTTTTAAAGTAATAACTTATAACCTCTATTGTGTAATTATAGTATTCCTGTTACTTCAATTAAGGGGGTTCAGTACCCCAAAATCGGTGAAAAAATTAAAAAAAAAAAAGAAATTATTGCCTTAAAATACTATTACAACCTTTATTAATAATGTTACAAAGTATCAAGACGATTGGAGACATATTTTTGACATTAAAAGTTATTTTATTTAACCCTTTTCTTACTGAAACGGCTTATAATAAGAACTTTAAATGCGTTTTTCTCAGAACTTGATTTTTTTTTTTAACTTCGATGTACCTTTTCTCAAAAACTATGCTATGGTTTCTCGAAAACTTTTTTTATATGTTGTAATAAATAGTATAGATTAATCTGATGTTATAATTTTTAATAAAAAAACTAAAAAGAAAAAAAATATGGGGCAAAAAAGTGAAATTTCATGATTTTCTGGGTACTTTAAAACTTATTTTATTTAAAAAAAAATCTAATATTTATTTAAACAAAACTTTCAACCTCAGATTAATATACAAGGTTGGTATAACACACACAGAAAATTTTAAGATCATATGATCAGTAGTTATTGTGAAAAGGTACATTGCAATTGGCCAATTTAATATTACCGATATACAACATACTGAACCCCCTTAATTTATTTATTTCAGTCCCAATGATGCCATTTGGTATCATCTTGTTTCTGATTTCAATTAAAAAAATAATAATAGGGCTGACATCTATTGTGATTAAAAAAAGTTTGAAGAATTGAATGATGTGCTTTTTGTTATTATAATTGGCTATGAACGATCAGAAAAAAAAATTCTAAAGTGATGATGCCAGATTCTCATTGGGACTGGAAGGGTTAAAACTTTTTAATTATTTTAACTTTATAATTTAACTTAAACTGTGTTTATATTTTAAAGGTATTGGAATACCATTAATTTTTAGCATGGTGAGGCATTCTACTTGTTGTTTTCATAAATTTTTAGTTTTTATTAAAACTTAATAATATTTTTTTTAAATTACAAAACATTGTTTAGTTATTTTATTTGAAAGTTAGAAATTATTAAGCCATATATTATTTATGATAAAGCCAGTTGTATTTTATGTGGCGTTAGATGCAATATTCCATAAATATCCTTCAAAAAATTTAAACACGGATCTTTTTTTCAGTAAAGAAAAAAAAACAATGTTTTGGAAAACTTTTTATTATTATTTATAAAACTAAAACGGTTATATACAATAATCTTTGATCGTTGCAATGTGGGTTTACAAATGATAAAATCAACACAAGTAAAAATGAATATTATTCATAATTATACAGAGTCGTGATTATAATTTGTTTTAAAAGCATGAAACTGATATACTTACAGATGATCAAAACATCAAACGTATAATTTTAAAATTGTATTACGCGATTTTAATATGACTTATAACGATTAAATTATTTCCAATTAAGCTATAATGGACATTTTTTATTATTTTTTTATATGAATTTACACTAGTTTTTATGTTTACGTTTTCTAGGAATAATAACTTATGCAATAGTTTTTACAGTTTAGATGTCACATCATTTTCCAAATCCAACAATACATCATAAATCTAACATATTAACAATTAAAAAAGTTCAACGAATCTCAATGCCTGAATGCCTTGATAGATATCCTCAGGTTCTTTGGCCTATACGTCACTCTGGCATAACTGTCGCCGTACACCGACGTACCGAAACCAGCGTACAACGCCGATTCAGCGGACAGACTCGGAGCCGCAACGCCATTTCTCTTGGAATAGTACCTCGTCGGTGGGTACTTGTACGCCGGCATACTGTCATCTAAATACCCGCTTTCGTCACCGTACTCGTCCTGTACAGGCTGCCGTACTCCCAGGTCGGCATACTCTTTCCCGTCGTACGCTTTTGGTGCGTGCGAGGCCTGGTGCGCGGCTGAAATCGACGCGTATGTCTGGCCCTCGCCCGGAGGTATGGCGACGTGCGAAGTTGTGATGTACTTGTTTGGCTTTTCGTCGAAGCCTTGATGTCCGCTGGTTTTTACTGGGAGGTAATCAGACATTTTGTATCCGCCGCCCACGGATTTGATGAAGCTGTACTGCTGCGGGGCGTATGGCTGTAGACCTCCCTTGGAGGGCTGTATGTACTCGGTACCCTTATGATGTCCCTCTTGAGTACCCTTATGATATTCGCCGGGCTGTATGTAATCGGTGCCTTTGTGATGTCCCTCTTGAACGGCGTAACCTGTGCCCTTGTGATGTCCGTTTTGTACTACGTACTCTGTGCCTTTATCATGACCATCTTGTACCACGTAGTCTGTACCTTTATGATGTTCACCGGGCTGTATATATTGGGTGCCCTTATGATGTCCGTCTTGTAGCACATAGTCTGAGTCATAATGTCCTCCCGGCTGTACATACTGCGTTCCCTTATGATGTCCTACAGGCTGTACATACTCAGCTCCTTTATGATGTCCTACAGGCTCAATGTAATCGGTTCCCTTATGATGTTCCACTGGCTGTACATACTCAGTTCCCTTATGATGTCCAATCGGCTGTACATACTCAGTTCCCTTATGATGTCCAATTGGCTGCACATACTCAGTTCCCTTGTGATGTCCAATTGGCTCTACGTACTCGGTTCCCTTATGATGTCCAATTGGCTGCACATATTCCGTGCCCTTGTAATGACCTTCAGGAATGGGGTGGGCGTATTCTGTGTGCGGGGGGTGGGGCTTGCTTTGAATGGATGCTTCGAATGACAAGAAGGTTCCGCCCTTTTTAGGGGGGTGAGCGTGTGCTGAAGCTTGAAAGTGGGTGGAGGATGGACCAGGAAAGTGAATAGATGATCCTGTAAATATACTGATATGTTAAACCCTCAGTAGTTTCTTTATTTTCTCAGACAATCAGGATGAATATGATATCCCTGGTTTTAAGTTCAGTTAATCAATTACTAATCCTCGAAATAGCTGAAGGTAGACATTTAACAGCGTAATAAGTATATAAATCCTAATGTTTATTTCCTGTTACAAGTTTTGTTAAGTTTAAAAGTTGATTAAAAAGGCAATTTTCTATATTTGACAAAAAGCATTGTTGTTTTAGTTATATTTAACCCTATGATTACGCGATTGTATACCTTACAAACTTTTTATATTAAATGATAGTCATTAAACTTCCAATTAATAATCGTATTTATAATTCAAATATGTAAGCTATGAAGATCATCAGAAAAGATTGTTATTAATAATACTAATCAATAAATAATTGATATACATAATTTTAAAAAAAAATGAAATGACGACATATTTTTGTAGCTTAAAAGCCGAGAATAGAAATTGTACCCGAATTTGGGCTTAAAAATTAATAACTAGGTACATAATAAAATAAATTATTTTAATTATCACGTATTTTTTCATCTTACCTGATCCATATCCTTTCGAAAACCGGTGTCCCTTGATATGCGGCTCGTCCGTATACACCTTGACATGCCCGTCTCCGTAACTCGTTCCGTACTTGTGCCCGTCCCCGTAGCTGTGTTTGTAGCTGTGTCCGCCGTCTTTCACTACTACCTCTTTGTAAACTGGCACCGTCTGGAAATGGTAGTCTGGTTTAGGGGGAGGTGGGGGGTGCCTGTATAGAATGAAGGAAAATGCATTATAAGATATCTCGTGATTGTTAAATAATTAGTAAACATTTAAAATATATCGTTGTAGCGTAAGCACACGCAACCTCAAATTCTTTTTAAAGCATTCTTAACTGACATTAACTGTTATAACAGTAACAAGTAACTTTCAAACATATTTATTGAGCAATGTACTTTTGGAAAGCTCTGTTATATTAAATAGTTACCAATTTGACGCACAGATGGCAGCACCAAATATCAGAAATAATACTAAAAATCTAGAATGTTGTTATTATTTCTAATTCTCAGCCAAAGCGTCCTTGATATAATAGGATTGTTCCTATATTATAGTATTGAGAACGCCTTGCGTCAGTTCGTCTGACAATAGTCAGACCAGGTGGTGGTGCTGCTAGAATACTTTTTATTAACTTGCGTTTTTCTGTTTTGAAAGTAAAACTGTAATGCATGAATTATGTTCTTAATAATTATATTCTAACTTTCCAGCATTTTTATTCTAACACATTTTATTAATATGATATTGAAATAATAATCCATTTTTAATAACTTAAACCACATACATAATAAATACCGAAAACTAATTATTTCCCACCATCTTCCCCCTAACTCTTTCTAAAACATAGGTCCACTTCCTACTTCGAAAATAACTCTCTCGCTTATTATACCGTATTAATCAAAATTGGTAAAAATTATAATTCTTTAATAAAAAAACATCGAATGTAATGAGCATATTTCACGTCGTGAGTGGCAACAGTTCCACATAAATGAAACGTCCTTTCGGATTTCGACTCCATTGCAATATTTTCATTACCTTAAATTTCACATTGGGTAATTGAAAGAACAACATATACTTGTTGCTGATTATTGACTAAACATATCAACACACATAAAGTAACATTTCTACGAAGGTGTTAGAAGTCATTAAAATGTAAATAGTTTTCCCCTTAGACATTAGTTATCAATTGGAAAACTTATTAAAGTTTTCGAAACAAAGTGTAAACTATAGAATCATTATAATTTTGTCAGTACATGTTATTAATTTTCCTTATAAAACATGTCTTACCCGAAACAACAGCTTCTATAAAAGAACACACAAATATAAATAAATACGGTTATAAATAGATTTAACGTCAGTGAAATGCATTAAAAGAATTTTTAATTTATGAAACTCAAATTAGGGTATCGAAAAAGTTATAAAACTGTAACATATTATTCATTCTTCAAATTTTTTTCTCTAGTTCCTATTAGTTAGACATGTCTCTCTAATTAATTTATTTAATTAGCATTACCAATTCAAATTAAGTTTAGGGTGATGTAAAAAAATACTTTTACGCCAAATGCGATTTTAATATTATCCTTTTTTTAGCCTTGGATGAGAATTTAATGAGTTTTTTTTTTTTTTTTAATATTTTATTTTTCTGAAAATTATGAATAATGCAAAAGGTATTCTCAGCTTAACTATTAAAAGTTTCGTAATTATTACTTAAGTTAGGAAAATCAAATTGCTTTATCATTAGTTATTTTTTAATCTTGACATTTTCCCAGTAATGACTAGTTTGTATAGTATAATTAGATAAAATTTATGTACTCTCATGTTATGGAAAATATTGGTTAAATTTAGTAATTTTTGTTTGCATACTAACAAATTGTAACTGACAACGAATGGAAAATGAAACTTTTTTTTAAAGTCAATAAAGTTACCCCTCGCTATATCGCGCCTCATTACATCGCTCATTTGGATATATCGCGCCTTGAATCATGTCTCCCAATTTCCTCCTCCCACAAGTATATTACCAAGTCGCTTGTTATATCGTGCATTCAGTTATATCACGGTTTTTTGCTTGTCTCCCGTTAAGCGCGATATAACGAGTGAGTGCTGTATATTTTTAAAGATTTAAAGTTAAATTTGTTTTAAAAAAATTTAACAAAATTTGTGAATTAATAAAAATATTGTAAAAATGTGAAGTGATTTTGAAAAAATAAATTTCACAAGTTTTTCATAACTGAAATTTAAAAGTATGGTAGAACTGCCTATATGGTTACCTTGCAAAGGTATCGATTTATTAACCCTTTATAAGGCTGTGGGAAGTATACTTCCCAGCAACTTTACCATTTTTGATTAGTGCTGCCATCTACTGATAACTTCAGAAAATACAAACAAAATTACTAATGCAGGATTGCTATGGACGATACGTTTGAATAGCTCCCAACGGGCGATGGGAAACATACTTCCCGCTGAAATGAAATGGTCTTAATAATCAAAATTACTTTTAGGTAATGAGCTAAATGAATTTCTTTTCATAAATCTATCTCAATCCTAGAAATACTTTAACGTAACATTACTAGAAAAAAATGGCCTTATAAAGGGTTAACTGGTTATAAGAAGACGTGTAGTGTTTGACATCCCTTGTTTAGACCTGACATGACATGATATGTGAGTGTGTGTGAAGGATTGTGTCAAGTTATGTGACAGTGTAGTGTAATGAGTTGTAGTAATTATTGCTAATTAATTTCGCTAAATGTTTGATTTTTTTTTTCAGGTGAGATATTTTGATTTCCTTTATTTCTGAAAAAAAAAAAGGTGAGTTCTGTTTTATTTGTGATTTTCATATATTTGCCGGAATGAAAAATATGTCTGGTGCGCGTTATATCCGTCGTGGTCTCAAAGTCCTCCAAGTTCCCATACCAAATCAATACCTCTGCGGGTGACAAGTCAATTCTGGGGATCTTCTTGTTTTGGCCTCTGTCTCTAAAAATTAGATGGATCCACTTATGTGTTTGTGTGTTGCGTCTTACTTGACGAAGGTTTATAAGCGGATCTATCTGACCAAGCACACAAACTTAAATATATATGTCTACGAACCAACCAACCAAAGAAACAGAATGCAACAACCATACCAAAATTACCAATATTCACAGTCGAAAGTATTATGTATTTTTAATTTGAACTATGAATCGTAAAAAAGTCAAGCAAATTTACTTCGAGTAAAAACAAATTTATTTTAAATAAAATATTTACTTTTTTGATTAGGACTCTATGCGACTTTTCAAGTACTTTACATTTCAAAGAAATAAAAATTTAGCCCCTTATTTTAAGTGTGTATTTATTTTTACGTCAAATATCTTTAAAGTATAGGTGTGTAATCAAATGTATCCAAACTATAATTAGTTTCATTTTTCGTAATAAGTGTATGTAGTTTTTTCGTAATTATTAAGTAGTTTAAAGTGATTTAATTAAGTAGTTTTTTTTTCGTAATTTAGTTTCATTTTTCGCTTAACCGTCCTGCTCACAGTCCCATTTACACCAGACACCCATGTAACCATATTCCTCTCACCACGAGGCAATTAATGCCCTTTTGGCCAATAGCAATCCACCTTGTCTTCAGTAGACTGATAGCATTGTTGAACTTCTGGTTGAATTATCGTCGATGCTAGCACGACTCTGTGTCTGTTAGATGTATTAAAAGTACACTCTCAAAATTGAATGCTAAAAAACGACGAAATTTTCCTTAATTTTGACGATTCCGTTTACTGGCAAATGCTCCGAGTTTTCGTTTCCTCAAAGTGAGGGAATTTGAATCGTCATTTTTATGAGGATTTGAATGTCGTCTAATCTAAAGAAATATTTCGTCATTTTTGAGCATGTGAGTACAACAATGAGATTCAGTTTCTTCAAAATCAAGATACAGAATCGTCAAATCACGATCGTAAAAGTGAGGATTCGCGTTTACTCAAAAGTCACGTGCTAGTTTGACGAAACAATCCTCAAAATTAAGGAAATGAGGCTTGAGGATTTAGAATCGTCGAAAATGAAAGTGTTATTTCTGAGAGTGTACTAATTACTATGCTAGTACTGTGCTAGTGATTTACAGTACCAGTAACAGTTACTGCCTATGTTCCCTATATGGCTCCATAGTACCAACTTACTTTCTGTTGGATGTTATTGAAATCTTGATTGATACTGGAAAGAGTAGAGGAAATAACAATGCCCTTCCTGTTGCCAAACACGTCGCCAGGAATATCGCCGACGTCAGAACCTCTCGCGGTAACATGGCACCTATAAATAAAATAAACACATTTAATAAAAATATTAGGAATTTCGGTTTAAACTAAAGAATCGTGGCTGGATCTGGCTTTTTTTTTTTTTTTCAAAAATATCACCAAGTCGAATGACTGCAAAACCCCGGCGCCTGCCGAGACAACCAATAAATGACCGTAGTATGAAGAAAGTGACATGTTAAGAAACTTTACCATCGATAATTTCGCCAAAGTTGCCATAATACCAATAAGTAGGGGTTTCCAGATTTGGCGTAAAATATCCGGCCACGATTCTTTAGTTTAACCGGATTTCGAGTTTGAAAGTAGCTGTTGCGACAAAGCGTTGGTGGTTGGTGGGTCGTACATGGTTAGGAAAATGGAAGACCTAATAGGGTCTTCTGGGGAGCCCAGTCGTTACGGAGCTTGCCTTGCATATAAGGGCTCGAGTTTTACCAAAATACTTGCTAGCTAATTAACAGTCTGTTTCGCCAAAACGTTCAACTAATAAAGAGCACGTTAAATGTGATTTAAAGTCCCGGCGCTGCTTGTGATATCGCTTCTAAGAGTTTCGTTGGATGCCTACTCAGGCGTCGGCACGTCACTTGACCGTGGTTATAATTTGGAAGCTGTAGTGCAACGATAAGTGTAGCTCATTGCGACGATATTTAAACTCATCCCTCATGAACCTATTTAGGTTAAATTATGATATCACAATATCTAGTAATCTGTAATTAACCCTCTAATGCATGAATTTTTATTTTCATCCTAAAAAAATATATATGTTTCTTTAATATTCACACATTATGAGAAAAATACTTAAAAAAATTAACTGCATTGGAATTTAAATAGTTTCAATTTTTAAAAAATTTTCCATATGACAAAAACCAAGTGCAAAATTCCAATTTTGATAATAATGACTAGAAAACTACTAAAAATATCTAAAAATAACCCTTTTTAACTATGATTAATTTTTTAGAACAAATTATTAGTATTTAGTACTAATATTATTATTCTTTGAATACTGCCAAAAAACGTAATTTCACAAAAGTTAATAACCTCACTCTTTAATTTTGAATACATTTTTACTACTGTCATCTATGAGGATTTTTAGTAACTAAAACTTTAAAATGAAATGTAATAGATGAAAAAAAAACACAGATTTGTCTAGGAGGAACTCTAATTTAATAGAATAAAGTGGATTATGTTACTTGTTACCAAACGGTAACAATATGCATTAGAGGGTTAAACAACGAACACACATTTTAAACGAAAAATATTGTCTTCGCAGATGGGATCCAAATCAACTGGGATCGGTTCCCATCAGGCAAATCGAAAATTCGGATAATCGCATTTCTTGAAAAATCTGTAATTTTTAATTAATTACTGATCTGTAATATTAATTAATTACTGAGCGTGCTGAAAATGAAAAAAATATTTTTTTTAATCGAATTTTTGAAAAATATTACCACATTAGAAGTTCGTAGCAATTTTAGTTCGAACTGTAAGTGGTTTTAAACCAACACATGCATTAATTTACACAAACACTTAATTTAAGCTCCTCCAAAGTGTGTCAAAAACAGAATGTCCATTTCGAATTTTCGAACAATACAACGTTATATAACGTAGTTTTCGAACAATACAACGTATCTAACGCAATTTTCGAACGTTTATTACATAAACAAGTATGTTTCTAACAGAATCTGTCACTTAACTTGCTTCCACTCAACAGTTGTGTTTAACAGGTAAACACAGCATTAATTCTATATTCATCATTTATACAATTTACATGCTAAATTTGACTAGTTTCATTTATTTTATTTCGAAAATTCAATAATTATTACTTATCGTTTGCAAAAATTAATTTATATTTCAAAGAATAAATATGTAATATTCCCTTGCTTTTAAATAGAATGAAAACATTTCATATCAACATACAAAGAATCTCGTAGTGAAATATACAAGTGTTGTCATTTCAAACTGATCGATGTCGCGAAAATAAATTTAGTTTATTCACTTAAAGAATTTAAGTTTCTCGAGCGATTGTTGGGAATGGTGATTTAATTCTTTAAAAAAATGGCTTCCAATGCTTTCTAAATGATCTTTAAATTCAACAATTGCTCGAGTACCTTAAATTCTTTTAGACAATAAATTAAAATAAATTTATTTTTGCGACATCGTCAGTTTGAAATGACATCAAATATGAGATTCTTGTATACCCAATAAAAAGAAAAGTGCTGGCACAGCAGCCAGAAGCTGCTTACCGCCGGCAGTAGCCGCTGCCGGTTCGCCGTCGGCAAAAGTGCGCTTTTATGGCGAAAAAGTGTCCGCGACAAAACTGACGGACCGACAGTGCTGGCGACCACCGGGCCGTCACTCGCGCTGCGCCACTTCGCTTTCTGCCGGCAATCAATTTGCAGGTTCCCCAGCAGTAGCCCGTGACGGCCCAGCCACATATATGCGGTTTAATGCGGCACTTTCCCAGCAGTAACTGATGGGTGTCAGCGGCGGCCCAGCAGTTTTATAAGTCACTCCCCCTGATCTTACCCAGCAGAAAACCGACCCATGCCAGCAGCTAATTATTGCAATGGTGGCCAAAAGTGTGGACACTTTTTTAAAGTTTCATGTAACTTTGTGTGCTTGTAAAATATATTAATTTTCACTTAAATACAAACGTTTATACATTAAATTGAAGGTAATTTAAAATAGAATTAGTAATAAAAATTGCCAAAAATGAAAATTAATATATTCTACAAGCACACACTGTTGAAAAACATGAAACTCTCCAAAAATGTCCAAACTTTTGGCCACCACTGCATATTAAGATATTAAACTATACAAATTTTCATTGTTTAATCTATGGACATTATAACACATTTGGCAATGAAAATTATACATTAACAGATAAATTTGTTTAATATTTTATTTTAATTGTATTGTCAATTTCAATGTGTCATAATGTCTACATGTTAAACAATGAAAATTATACATTATACTTAGCTTTTTAGTATGTTAATTTAACTGTGATTTCCTAAAACTAAAAATTGAAATAACAAATAAGTACTTTCAGTCATTTATTTACATAAACATTTGCAGTCTTTTATTTACACAAATAAGTTAATTATCAATAAATATTATTCAGATGGACGAGGGACGGACACCTTCTGCCTCTTGACTTGCCCTCCAGCTGTCAGCAGCTGTCCTAAACCTTTTTTTTTTAATAATGGTCTCTACATCTTGCTGCTTAGCATTCTTTTCTGTTTGGCGAACAGCAACTGAAATAGAAATTTAACATTAAACTAACGCTTGCTTACAGGGTTCCCATGCTCTTTCTAATATTTAAAATAAGGTGTTTCTAAGGATCAACCATATATTACTAACACTAATTACTTCCTTATGTATAGCTATGCTTTTATATGCATTTTGATTAATAGTTTAGTACAGGGGTTAATAACCGGTAGTATGCAGAAAGATTTCAGGTAGTATGTGTCACAAGGCCTTATCCCGCCAACTATCCAGGGTTGGGTTTTTACTGGTAAAAAAACTAGTTTTTACCAAGGTATGGTAAAAACTAGGTATTTACCAGTAAAAACCAGGTATTTACCAGTAAAAACCAGGTATTTACCGGGAGAAATAATTAAATTTCATATGCTTAAAAGCAAATATTTCACAATCTGTATAAATAATGTATGCTTATTATCTGTAAACACACACCTATATAGACACGTGTGAATAAATAGACATTTTCTCAGTAATAAAAATACTATCTGCATTTTTTTTTATTTAAAAGTTTTAAAACCTTAATTTATGGTAAATGTTCAAATATTTTTTAATTTGACATGTATTTTTAGGCAAATACCATATGACCTTGTAAGAGTAAAGGATTAGGGATGATTTTAACCAATGGGGTTTTAAATGGTATGTCCAAAATCCTGAAGTGAGCTCTGCAGAAGTGCTTTTTTGCCAACTCCTCCCTTCTTCTCTCTCTCTCTCCCCCCCCCCCCACTTTGACACTTGCCCAAATTTAAAATGCTACTTATTTGTTAATTTGCAATATTAAACATTTTAGAAATCAGCATTCAGCAACAATTAACCAGTTGGCTTGACTGGATCTATGTTCTTGAATCAAAACTAAGTCATTCAAATAATTGGATAAGAACACATGCAGAATGTAAAAATTAATGGCCAGGTGCTGTTCTTGATGTTTATAGTTTTTTTATTATTAAGATATTTTTAAAAAGAATATATAGAATAGAATGAAAGCATTGGAAGTAGAATAGTATGGAATATTTGTTCTTCAAACATATCAATGTCATAATATTAAAAAAAAAAAAAAACTAGAGTTCATCATCAACAAGAACATAAATTATTAATTTAATTGCTATCCTTTTTTTGCTAGTAAATGTAATGTTTTTTCAGAAGGTGGGAAAAAATGTTTTTACCCATAAGAGTGGTAAAATCCATAGGAAAAACATGTTTTAACGATGAAAGGTAAAAATCATGCTAAATACCCTAAATTGTAAATACCGTGCCAACCCTGCAATTATCCCCTACTCTGCCCCTTTGCCATGCTTCTCATCACTTTACCATTGTTCTAATTACAAGGCATAAAATTGGCTAAAAAGAAAAATCATTGATTGACTTCTGGATCAGGTGTAAATCTGAGTATCCAAATCCAATGCTCTTTACGGAAAGCTATGCTATTTTTGATGTCATTTGTCACTAGTTATTTGTGTAAGAGTGGTTTTTCTGAACTGTTGTATATAAAAAAAGAAAAAATATATATAAAACTAATAAGCATTGAAGAGGACTAAAAATGCTAAAATTAAGTTCAACTTCTCCTTTATTCACAGGGAAACAGCAACAAACATCACATTAATCAAAATACACATCGACCATTGTTGATTTTTTAATTGTTTTATTTTTCTTCTATTGACTTAATAACTTGTAGAAAAGTGAATGAATAATTAAATATGAGGTTTTATTATTTATTTAATTAAAAAAATAACTGACATGTTTCTGATAGAAAATGTGTTTCGACAAAAAAAAATTATGATCAGGAGCCAATTACAAATGTAGTAACAATTATTAAAAATTTGGATTTATTTCTTTGCTATAAAAAATATATTTACATTACCTGTAACCAAAACTTTTGAGAGCGTTTTCTTGCTGACTTTGCCATAGCCTCTGGCCCAATTGAAGCTTTTCGCTGCAGTGTACTATTGGTCATCAGCATAGGCAGAATTCTTCGTGTGTAGTGGTTGATGCCCATCCCCGCCAAACTGCCCCGTATAATTCGCCTGTGGAAAGTAAAGTTTTATCATAAATTTATTAAACAATTTGCAAGTTTTTTAAAAACTGTATGTTGCACCTTGCTAGCATTATTACACAAAATTACTGACAAATTTCAGAAATATATAGAGTTGCCATATAAAGACATGTCTTAAAATATTAAAAACATCAAGTATCGGAGTACCCAAAAACGCCCTGTTTTGAAATGCAAGAAGAGTTGGTGTGGGTCACATTCACTGGGTTGCCATACCGGCTTATCTCAAAATATCTTATGTCCCTATGTCTAAAAAAAGCCCCTGTTTGAAACGTTAGAAAAGTTTATGGGTTCAATAACCAACAAAATTCAGAAATATATAGGGTTGCCAAAAAGACATGTCTTAAAATATTCAAAACAGTAAGTATCGAAACACAAAAAAAAGCCCTGATTTGAAACACTAGAAAAGTTTATGCGTTCAGTAAGAGTAATCTACAAATTCCAGAAATACACTGGGTCCCATACCTTCATGTCTCAAAAATAAAGAATGTCAATTGTCCCCATGTCCAAAATAGCACCGTTTTGTAACCCTAGAAAACTTTCTGCATTCATTAAGCAACAAATTCAGAAATACACACAGGGTTACCATAACAGCACACCTCAAAATATTAAAAACATTAAACATCACTATATCCAAAAAAGCCCCTGTTTAAAAAATGCTAAAACTGTTTATGAGCTCAGCAACTAAATAGTTGCAGAAAAACATAGGGTTGCCGCATCACACCATGCCATATCCCAATACATGTTTTCAAATTTAAAGTGGTCAAACATCTGAAGAATTAATTTATAAATCAAAAGTCGTAACTCAGCATATTAGAATTAAAGCACCCGCATATTAGCATTAAAGCATTTGGAGATGAGAAAGTGTCCTTTGCTTTGTAATCAGGTGGATTATAGAAATTAATATAATATAAAGTGAAATTTATCTTACCAGCAACTAACTTCTATTTGTGAAAGTCTTCATTCCAACTTTCTTCAGTCGTTCATATCTGTCGTCCAGATTGTCCTAGATATTTTGCCTAAAAAAATGATTGTATCATATCATAAACATGTAAATTTACTTTGTTAATTTGCAAAAAAAAGCAAGGTAAACTTTAAATGCAGATTGTAGTAGTTTAACAATAACCCCAATTTTACAATAATCCCTAGTGTATATAATCTCAATTTTAGAAAAGCTATAATATTATGGTCGTTATTGATTTGAGTTATGTTATCAAGCAATGAAAATACAAAACATTCCAATTCATATTTCGGTTAGATTTACTTGAGGGTGCCCTCGCCAAGCTAGGCGATGTTGTTTCTATTATGGGAATATCTATATTTATGCGAAAATGTATTTAGAATCAGTTTTGTTCGGCAATCCTGATTCTGATTGCTTTAGATTAAAGCGTTATTTTCGAATGTTCAGTTTTTGACTGGTCACTGGTTTAGCATTGGTTCTGCACCAACAAGATTTGCGGCAAAAAAAAATTCGCCAAGGGGAACCCTAAAGCCTTTTTTTACCCATATATCATTCAACTCGACAAGTATGGCAACCCTATGTTAAATTTTCCAATTCATCAGCTGTCGGACTAGCCGTTATATCATATCATATGTAAACACTTAAGTATGTTTTTCTACTATCGGGAAGCCCTATTATCTAAAATTACCCAAATAGATATTCTGTGGGTTTTTTTGTTATACTTTCTCTGAAAGAAAACATCTCAAATAAAGCACGACTTATGGAAATTTTACGATGATTTCATAACTTAAAATCTAGTCACTGAAAAAAATATGATTAGGATTACAGCTTAATATATGATAACCCTAACTGTGTATTCACTTAAAGAAATACAACCAATACAGTAAAAAGCAAACTAACACAAAATTAAATCAAATTAATCTAATTCTACGCCTTTAGCTATATACTAGTCATCAAAAATTCTACTTTGTTTGAGCTTGTTATGCACATTAACCTCACTATTTACTAAGCAAAACACATATACAAAATACTACTAAAAGGTTTGCAATTACCTGTCAATGTTGTCCATATCCAATCTGAACTGAAGTCTCTTTACAAAAAAAATTCTAAATTACATTTCTATTTCGGCTCAAATTATGAATACATTACACACTTAAAAAGAATAAAAAGTTGCTGCAACCAAAGTGTTTACGAACTTTTGCCGAAACAGTGTTACTTTTCTGCGCATGCGCATGTTTACAACGTCTGGCAAACTGATGTTTGCCACCACTGGCACGGCAGAAATACGACAGCAGTAATCCAGCAACAGTTGACCGGCAGTGGTACACCAACAATTTGCCAACAGATAACTTTTCTGCGCATGCGCATGTTTACAACGTCTGGCAAACTGATGTTTGCCACCACTGGCACGGCAGAAATACGACAGCAGTAATCCAGCAACAGTTGACCGGCAGTGGTACACCAACAATTTGCCAACAGATAACCAGCACACGTTGCCAGCAGCGTAAAGGTGCACTTTCCAGCAGAAATATGCCTGCACAAGCACTAAACCATCACTTCCAGCAGTTAACCAACAGCTGGGCCAGCAGATCACTGTTTACTGGGTAATGTTAATATGAAGTGGGGGTTTTCATTCTATTTAAAAGCGAGGAATATTGCGTATAATTCTTTGATATATAAATTTGGTTTTGCAAACGATAAGTAATAATTATTGAATTTTCGAAATAAAATAAATGAAACTAGCCAAATTTAGAATTTAAATATTTAATATAGAATGAATGCTGTGTTTGGCACCTTTTGTATCTCATAGTAGATAATTTAAAGTAATATACAAAGATAGTAATTATTTCAGGACAACAACGATTCGATGCATAATTAAAGAGCTTAGTTTAAGAATGTGCTAAGTGACACTTTTGAAATAGTTGAAATTTTTCTGTCAATGAACTTGTTATCTTCAAATAATTGAGAAAAAAAAATTCCTAAATTTCATACCCTTTAAATTGGGTACATTTTTTTGCAGTTTGCAAGTACCATTTTTAACGAATCTAAGTGCGAACCATATAAATTTTAATGTTAATTTTCTGGTTTTAACCCTTTTGCCACTTAGCACGTTCTTCCACTAAGCTCTTCAATTGTGTATGTATGTTGCACTTCACATGCTCGCGGCGATATAGCTATGAGATACATCAACATCCGTAGATTTAATATTCATGTACACACTTATCCAACGTAACCATAAATTTATGGATCCCATTCCAAACATAAGTAGTTTACCGCCACTCCTATGTGTATCGTACGTAAACTACCAAAACCACAGCTTGGTGCATTTTACCTTGGGTACACAAACCCGATCCTAACAAATGGAGTGTCATAATTCTTAAACCAAACGATTTTCTCTAAGAGGAGGATGTTCGATAGAACGCGTTCCACCCCGTTCGAATTCAATATTCGAAAGATCATATCGAAATAATTAACATAAATTGCTCGAACTCTCGAACTGCGATTTCGAACGTCCATTAATTTCATTCTCGGGAAAATGGTAACGGTTGGAATCGTAATAACCTCCTACCCCTTTCTAAATATGGAGGAGGAAGGAATGGGAATGGGATGTTAGGTTTGCTAGAAATTAATGTAAAGACCGGGTTGCAAAGTGGGACTGGTTATCGCTGGGTGGGATAGATCCAAATATGAGCTCGGCTCGGGGTTCGAAAAAATTCAGAAGTTTTAACCGTCCCATTGGACGGCTTGTCTAACAATGTACCCGTCCTTCTTTGAACCTGACTCGTCAAACTCTATTTACATAAATATAACATCTAAATAAATAAAAATATCTTTTTCTCTTGTTTATTACAAATACTTATTGCGGAACGAATTAGTACACTCTTAAAACGAACGAGCGATTTTAACTCAGTCTGAGTTTATATCCAATCCTCCAGTCTGGAAAATGCACTTACCCGGAAGGAGGGGATTCTTTGTGTGTTAAGCCTCCGACAGGATCGCTCCAAACGAGTGATTTTAACTCAGTCTGAGTTAATATTCAATCCTTTCCTGTATCGAAAATACACTTCTCCAACTGGAGTGGATTTCACTCTTTTGTTTTAAGCGTGTAGTTACTAGGATTACATTATACAGTAACGAAAGAAATACTAATTGTAACCTTGTATTTGTTTTACAAATAATTTAAATTGTATCACAAACATTAACGGGGAAATGGCCGTCCACGAGGACGCCGGTTTCAAGAAATTCGTTGTCCTGAAGGAAATTTTGACAACCGAAGACGGGAGGACGGGTGGTTTTTCGATCCCTGGATCGGCTCTAATTTGTTTAATGTAAAAATGATCAAGCTGTGATTATAGAACCAAGATAAGATTGGGAGAGGGAAACATCATGTGGCTGTTTAGTTATTAATAATGGATGTCAAAGAATTTATCCACAGCTTTTGACGCTAGTCCGAAAAAAAAATGTGTGCTGAAAATTAATAATTTTAAAATAGATGAGATTTTACCTTCTACCATTTTTGTTGTTGTTATTACTACTTTACTGCTTGGTGGGAAAAATATATTAATTTTAAGGCTCTAGTGTATACTGTTGCCATTTGGCAACATGCACTTTATCATCTTCAGGATTCATCATATTGTTTATTTGACAACGTTAACAATTTGTCAGCCATTGAAAACTATAAGCTTTCTTTAAATTGCTCAATTTAAGTATTTTAAGAAAAAAATTATTTATTTTTGTATATTGTTAAATTGATACAATTTCCCCAACTTACTGAATCATCCTTATCTACGGCGTTGTCAGTATTTTAAAATTCTTAATAATTTTGTTTCAGCTTAATATACCAGCAAAGATCGAAATATATTTTTTGGAGTAAAAATATGCATGCATTAGAGGGTTATAACTAAACTTATCATTGATGATTCGCTTTTTTTCGGCTTTTTTATCAATTTGGTGTCTATTAAACGGCTTTACATTTTTTGCCGCTAAAACAGGCGGCTTCATATTTCTTGCCTCCAAAACATCGCCATGTGATTCTTGCCTCCCCTCTAAAAATCGTCTGCATACGGCACAGTTGCCAGCGCACGGTTCGAAGAACACGAATCATTAGCAGACTCGCGAAATGAGAACCTGGGTTGAGTTGTAATAATCAGCGCAGACGAATTTTCGTTACAGTGAGCATTCTCCATCGTTTGGCGGGTGCATATTTACATTGACATTTAGAGAAAATCCCCCGCTGTTATTTGGAATGTGCGCGGGAAAGTGAAGTAAACGGCAAAAAGCCAGTATTTCATTAAAATCGTATGTAGATATTTTTTCAATTACATCTATAATAATAAAAGAAAGAGTCTGTCTGTGTGTATGTCTGTGGGTCGCAAAAGACCTACTTAGACTGCTCTAAAAAAATTCGAAATTTTTAATATAGATTCCTTTTAATACCTACGTGTGCACCTGAGGCTTAGTTTTTTCATATTTGATTGTGATTTTTAATTAATATAATTAGTTTCAAGAAAACGTCATCCACGTGGGATTGCGGGACCATAACAGGGCCTGGAAATACATGGACCGGGCCGAAACGGGGGCTTGACGCCATCCTCTTGAGTTTGGTTGAGATATGCGCTCGCCCTAAGGCTGCTTCATCCTCTATTAGTGTTTGCTTTTTTAAGTGAGCATGTGCCAACACGAATTTTTTTTTTTTTTTTTTTTTTTTTTTTTTTGATTTTGAGTGTATTTTCACAAGTAAGCATGCCTCTAAAAGGAAGCAATGCGAAGTTAACGGGTTCCCAGTAAGGCGGGACCATGCTGCTAGTTTCTTTATATAAAAAAAAACTTTCTATTACCGCTCAGTAAATCAATGCACACATTTAACTCTTTCAGTCCCAATCAATGACAATTTGGCATCATTTTAGAATATTTTTTTTCTGATTGTCTATATCTATTTATGATATCAAAAAGCACATATATCTTCAAACATCGATTCTTCACACTTTTTCGATTCGAAAATGTTTTTTTTATTAATCCCAATAGATGTCAGCCATCAGAAACACGATGATGCGAAATGGAATCACTGGGACTGAAAGAATTAAACAAAATTACTTACCTTGTAAAGGCAATTGCATTATTTTTAAAAAAAGAAAACATATCATGAAGTTTGACAGGTACTGGTGTACAAAATTTGAAGTCAGTATCTTTTTTTTTTCATTCTTCAGAATTTTTTTAAACTAAAAAAAAGTTCTGTAGACGCATCCCCTTGAGCATGCGTAAACATTTTGAAAACCATATTTTAGACGTCCAACCGGTACTACTAACTCGTGAACCGAATTTGAAGTCCGTTGTTATTTTTCCTCGAACTGTATGTTCTATATTGGTTTCATACAAACAGATGGACTAATGTTCGAAACAACTTTTTTACACTCCAAAACGTGCGAAAACAAAAATGATATAACTTTATATTTCATATTAGGTCATTGAAAGTAAACAAGTTGGTCTTGTAACAGAATCTGCCACTAACCAGCTTCCACACAACAAATGTATTTAACAGCTAAAAAGGCGCCAAACACGGCATTAATTCGCTATTAAACATTTACATGATAAATTTGGCTAGTTTCATTTATTTAATTTCGAAAATTCAATAACTATTACTTATCGTTTGCAAAAATTAATTTATATTTCCAAGAATGAATAATATGTAATATTCCCTCGCTTTTAAATAGAAAGAAAACATTACATATCAACATACAAAGCATCTCGTAGTGAAATACATTTCACGTCATTTCAAACTCATCGATGTCGCAAAAGTAAATTTATTTTAATTTAATGTCAAAAAGTATTAATGTTTCTCGAGCGATTGATGCAAATGGCAATCAAATATTGTAGCATATTTTTAACTCAAAAAAATCATGTGTCCGATACCTCACTTTACCACGCACGGTGCGATATTATCGTCTGAGTTTTGGAAACTTCGAACGTTTAGGATGGGATTATTGGAAAAATCTTTTTGTGTTTTGTTCTGTTTAGAATTAGGAATTTTCTCTTGATGTCCGTTTTGTTCTTGTTGCAAAATTTTGCGTGATTAACCATAATTAATTTGTTTCCGGTGTAATTTATCGCGTGGCCTAATTAATATGAGTAATGTATTTTGTTGAATGAATCTAAAATAACTAGAATCATGCTCTAAAATGTTTTAATGTTGCGAATTTATTATTTATGTTAGTATATATTTTTCAGAATTAGATTAAAAAAAGTCTTTACAAAAAAAAATCTTATGTAAATTTTGTTTATTATTGCACTTTTTTTTTTCTCTTTTTTCTTCAAAAAATGAAACTTATGCTCGTTTATCGATATTTTAATAATTAGGTGGTCGGTTTTTTTTATATATATTTGCATCTTAATATTTATAGGTGATTAAAATATGTAAAATATAAAAACTGTTTTGAGAGACACAAACATGTTTTGAGAATTTGGAGATCCTGATATGAGCATTTTTGGACTGTCGTATATTAGACATATGTATCAGGTAATTATAATAATAAAACAGCAAAAATATTAATAGCCAAAAATTGCCGGTAAAACCGCATACATGTTCAGTTAATTTCATTTATGAATATTTATAAAATATTGTGATGTGATGAATTTTTTTTATAATGCTCCCTAATTCATCGCCTAAAAGTACAAAGGGATTTGTAATCAGAATTCAGTTCAACAAGACGACAAAACTCACGCAGGTTAGTATAAGAAAATCCACTTTATTCAAGTCGTTGATTTCCACGTTAAAACAATTTACCAGTGGCGACACCTATCAGTATATAAAATAAATTAAAACGTTTTCCCGGAAGGAGGGAGATTGAAATTCTTTTTATTTAAAAAATATATATTTAATTAAATTGTAAAACATTTTATACGAAACATTATTTTTCTTGGCTAGTTAATAATAGTTGTAGCAAGTAAAAAACATTCTAAAACTGTCCCGAAAATATAAAAGAACAAACGGAATTTATTAAAGCGTGTACAAATGTGGCTGTCAAAAAAAATCGCATTATATACCCAACAAAAAAAACTATTTTTAAAAAAACGAAATAAATAGAATCTTTGTTTTTTATTGGTCAAGGTCTAGACCATTGTTGAAAAAATACAAAGTATATCGTGCGTAAAATGATTTCTTTTTCCGTCGCAGCAAGAGAGGGAAAAAATGTTTGATTTGGCACGCATGCTTAGGCTTGTCTTCCTTGTAAAAAGTCGAGATAGAATTGCAAGAATTCTTTTGTTTATTATTATTGATGCCTTTATTTAACGATTTTTTTTTCCACTTTTAATTCGTTGTACAATTAAGTAAATATTTTTGCGCTAAGCTTATGAGGCTCAGTAAAAATATATTTAAATATAAAAAAAAACATTTTATTAACCCTTTCAGTCCCAAAAATTAATTACACTTTAGAAACATCTGATATTCACAAAATAAGCTTATTTAAGGTCAAAAATAAGAAATAATTATGAAAAAAATCATTTTAATTTTTTATATGGTTTTTGAAATAAGGCCATTTTTTTAACTGTGGAAAACAACAAAATAAAAAAAAAAGTATATATTACCTAAAAACACTTCGAGTTATATATTTAAGGTATCTGACCATATTATTGAAAAAAATAGTAATTATTTTAACTGAAATAGTTTAAATTGTGTTTTAAATATGTGGAACTGAAGTGACCTTTCAAAAATCAGGTGAAACGCTTGTTAGCTATTTTCTTCATAAAAAAAATAGTAGCTGTGACTTGTATTGAGATTAATGTTAAATATTGTCGAATAGAACAAAGTTTGAAGAATCGAATGATGTGTGTTTGGATGTCATTACGATCGGGACATAAACATTTGGGAAAAAATATTGAAAGTGATGGTTCCAAATTGCATCACGGGACTGAAAGGGTTAATTACGAAGAAAAGCTCTCTAGGTACAAATGGATGTGAAAAGGTCCCCTTCGCATTTAACTGTGAAGCAATACCTTACAGACATTGCAGTACTGAAAATAATTCATTTGGTCTCTGAGGCTGTCAAACTCGTAACTGGCTTGTTCCACTCAATATAGAACATTCATGTTTTTATTCCTGGATTTCACTGAGGGTTTCGGTAATTGGCGGCAGGAAAAGGTAGGATCCGCCTATTACATTGCCTATGTAATCAAAACCTTATTTATATTCCTTTGAAACTGTTGCCACTCATGTCGGGAAGCTTTCTGTCGCGTTAGATGTTGACCTCTTCATTTGACCCCAACGATTTAAAAATTACCATATCCGTTGCAAAAATCCATTTGCATCTCTACTGCGGTGACAACTCAAACAAGAATTAACCAAACCAAATTCACATACAAAAAATTTAAATGTCAAAAGATTAAAAAAAAAATGCAACATCTGGTTTTCTAAAAATAAATAATTTTGCATCCTTTATGAAGATGAGCAACACACAACGAAATAAAACACGCTTTCTAGTTTATTCCATAAAAATAATTACTAATGATCAGTGAGAGTTGACCAATTATTTTTCGACGCTTCCTGAAAAGCCTTCCTATACCGAAAAACATTATAAAAAATGTACATTGGAAAATGTTATGAAGTTTCATAAACCTTTATGACCTTTCTACTATTTTGGTAACGATATAGAAATGCTGGGGGCCGTTTATATTTAATACGTGTGGTTACACACGTGATGTTACATCGAACCCACTACCTGTCTGTGGTTTTAATTAGGTCATTTAAAAAAAAAAGTAGGATTACGTTACGATTGTCCAACTTGGGATAGATGAATAGTTGTTGGTTGTAATTTATTGTAACAGTAGTTTTTTGTACCGGCAAAAATGTTTTGATTGCATTAATCAATTTTAGCGTCCACACTATGTTTATAATTAACTCCCCGGCACTTACAGTCCATGCTGGACAAATGGCCTATCTTACAATACGACTCCAAAGCCGTCTGTCTTCGATCTTCGCTTTTCTTAATTTTCATGTCCCTTAGATCTCTTTCCACATCATCTATCCATCTTTTTTCGGTCTTCCTCTTCTTCTCTCTCCCTGGCATTGCCCCTTGAAAATTTTCTTTGTGCCTCGGCTATCGTCCATTCTCTCCATATATCCCAGCCATTGAATTATCCTAGTTTTTATGATGTTAATAATGTCTCTCTCCAAATGGTTTAGCCACTTCAAAATTGTATCGTCTTCTTCTATGTTTACAACTACTTTCTGAAAATCAAAATCCTGGCATGCTTAAAAACCACTACTCGATTTATTCCAATATAGGCATTAAATTTGTCGTATGAGCCACTTTTAAAGCATGTAAAAACTGGATATCGATTGTAAAAAGTTTAATGAGTTTGAAAAGCTTAATCTGCTTAATGATAATGCAATTAAATAATGCATCAGAGAAATTTTAATAAAATAAAATGTTTAATGCTGAACATTTTGTTAAAAAAGATAGTTTGTATCTTTAAAAAAATGTAGTAAATTTTGAAAAAAAATTAGATCGTCTCTAAAAAAAGTTTTTTCTCTTAAAATTTATACACATTAAAACAACCCTTATCTTTTACTTACTGTTTTTTTTAATGTCTCTTTTTAAAAAAAAATTTAAAAAAAAGTGGAAGATAAAGAATATTTTAATGTGTATATAAATTTTAACGGCAAAGTCTTAGAGACAAGCTAATATTTTTGACAAAATTTACTATACATTTACTATCAGAAAAAAAAACGTTGTTTTTGCAATTAAAAATTGTAAATTGGGACTCCAGTTAAAAACTGGTTTTTTTTTACAGTTTAAAACTGTAATTTTTTACAGGAAAACTGCAATTTTAGCATTTAGAACTGTTAAAATAACGGATAAAATCTGGAATTTCAACAGGAAAAAACTGTTAAATTTACGGGGAAAAACTATTAAATTAACAGTTTCTCTCTGTTAAAATTATAGTTTTCCTGTAAAAAAATAGTTTTAAACTGAAAAAAGCAGTTATTAACTGGCGTCCTAGTTGACAGTTTTTAACTGTAAAAACAACAGGTTTTTTACACTGTACAAAAATGTTTTCTCATCTCAATTCAATATGTGATATTATTACTGCTGCTTTAGATCCGTTCTAAAATCTAGCCCCATCATGTATCTGTGCAATGTTGCTTCTTTATCAACCCGGTGGAACTAATATTTTTTTAATAAAATTTTAAAATTATTTGTACTCTTACATATTCCCGTTATTTCTTTTTATAGTTTGTTACATTTACAGAGTCTCTCATTTAGTACCTTAAAAAATTCCGTTAGTACTTCTTCAGTGGATAAAAAAATATCGGAATCTTTGCATGGTAAAAACATTCCTTGCATGTATAATAAATCAGCCACATTCAGTTACTTGCACCATTCCATTTGTACCGGGAAAAAAACACTGAGTTGTGAGGGTTACAGTTTGAGAGTTCATTTGAGAGAACAGTTACTTTTGATTAAAAAAAAAATCTCAAGAAGAGAGATGGCTGGGGAGCCCAGTCTGTTAGGCACTCGCCTTGCATGTGAAAGGTCCCAGGTTCGGGTCCGGGCATCGCCAAAATAACTGTCGGCCTATGAACGGCCCGTGCAGCCAAAAATGTCCGACAAATAATACCCCGTGTAAGGGAGTGCACGTTAAATATCCTTCAAAGTCCTAACGCTGCGTACGATGTCGTCCTTAAAGGTTGCGTTGGGTGCCTATTCAGGTGTCGGCTTGCACTTGACTGTGGTTCTAAAATACGACACCCGACACCAATAGCCCTCGTATTGCTAGTGCTATGATAATTCAAACATAAATTAACTCTAAAGAAGAGGTTTATCTTCCACTTGTCATTTTTATCAAATCATTATTTTTAAAGAGACAATAAGATTGTTTCAGAATGATGTACTTTATTGTTTTATTTTTTTTTGCTTTTCCTGCGATTTCATTTGTTTTTAGCTTCCACATTACGTTTATAACGAAAAAAGTGGAAGGAATTACAATCATTCAGTCCGTCTGTCTCTGTCCGTCCGTCTGTCACCCAACCACTTTCAAAGCCCAATCTACCGATGCTACGGACAAGTGTGTTACGTCAAAAAAATCAGCTCCTCGAAATTAGAATACATTGAAAATTTCAGAAAATAATTCGAATTCGAAGCACTTCAATTATTTAAAAAACTGCAAGGTATAATGCTCATTTAAAAAGCATAGGAAGCCATTTTTATTAGAATTAAATCACCATTGCCCTCACAACAATCGCTCGAGAAGTTTTCATTCTTTTAGACAATAAATTTAAATAAATTTATTTTTGCGACATCGATCAGTTTGAAATGACATCGAATGATTATTTGTATGTTGATATGAAATGTTTTCATTCTATTTAAAGCGATGAATATTACAAATTTATTCTTTGAAATATAAATTGAATTTTGCAAACGATAAGTAATAATTATTGATTTTTGCAAACGATAAGTAATAATTATTGATTTTTGCAAACGATAAGTAATAATTATAGAATTATCGAAATAAAATAAATGAAACTAGCCAAATTTATCATGTAAATGTTTATTATAGAATTAATGCTGTGTTTGGCGCCTTTTTACATGTTAAACAAAACTGTTGTGTGGAGGCGGTTTAAACGACAAAATATGTTACAATACTTGTTTTTTATTACTTTTAATTATCTAATATGAAGTGTAAATGTCGTTTTTCGATTTCTTTCTCAAAAAGAGTTTTTATCGTCAGCTGTTTCCACGTTAGAGTTCTATGTGTGCAACTTGTTTTTATTACTGCAATTTACTAAAGTTTTCTCTAAATTTAAATTATGCAAAGTATTACTAAAACGTCAATTTTGGAAAAATTTGGTTTCGTAGATATGTTGTCTTTGCACTGAAACAGACGTAATAAGAGTTACATTTTTCAAATGCTTGCTATTTTGAGACTCAATTACGTTACTTTTTGGAAATTTCAGCTGAGAACCCGATAAGAATGATTGATTAATTGGTTGATTAACACGCCAAAAAAAACAGGAACTTTAAAATCCGTCCGCGACCATGCTGTCCAAGGACACTTTAAGCAAGTGTAAATATGTCATTGTGCTTTCCTTAATACCTATAGTGGTGTACTAGGAAAGAAGTTTTGCTTATAAAAATACGGCAAAAGGAACTTTCTTTCAAAGAAAAACAAAATGGCGGCATTAATACCAAATCGGCCGCTTCAGAAGTCACCGACAGTTCTGGAACTTTAAAAAGACTGATAGAGAAATGAAGGAAAAAAAAAGAATGTTTTTACATTCCCCTAGAGTCTTTGGGCAAAGGGGTTTTTGAAAAGGATTCTAGATTATTTTTTCGACCAATTTTGTTTTGATTTATTAGTTCCGGAGTACACGAAAGAAAGATGTCATTTTTTATGATGTGGAAACTGTCTTTTTTTTATAATTTTTGTTCTTTTGGCGCGATATTTATTCTGGAAGTCTTGAATGGTTTTCGGGAGTTATTGAAATCTGAAAACTTTTTAAGTATTTCTGATATTCGGAGACCGTAGGAGTTCCATTACAGTTTCGAAGTTTTGACAATTCCCAAACGCAAGCGCGGACGGAACACATATTTAAAATTTTATATCGAAGTAAAATAAAATATATAATAATTAAAAATGAATATGTACGTGTCTGTGTGGGATTTTCCCTCTTCCAACGATGTGTAAACATATACCAGAGATTCAATATTGGCAATATACGACCGATATTTGATACTATATACATTTAAAAAAAAAAACGGAGTACTACTTATTTTAAAATTATTATTTTTTTTGCTATTTAATACCTTCTTGTTATAAAATATACGTAGTATTATTTAAAAAAAAATTAATGTGCAGTTGATGATTTATATTTTCATTATTTAAAGAGAAAAAATCAATCTTGATAGTATACGAACATTTTGGTAATGTTTTTTTTTTTGTTGTTATCAGAAAATTAAACAAAAAATAAGTTATATGCATTATTTCTAAAAAAAAATCTTATTTTTTGGTATATTCGTAAATAGCTTTAGAAATTACTTTAATTGATTTTTTTACATTGTTGCAATGTCAGTTCGACAATAAAGTAAAATATTTTCTTCGAGTTTAGCGAAAACTTACACCATTAATCAGTAACACATTTCCGAAAATTGTTCAAAGTTCTAGCGAAAATTACAAATTCTGAATTCCAATAGGTTAGAAACTAGGCTTTACATATTTTTGTCTTTTTATGCAGTTGGCAACAGTTGAACAATAATTCTCCTGTTACTTTTAATCCCTAATCACACGAATAAGCACTCGTTCGATTTTACGTCATTCTTTGAATTATATTCCAAATGAAAATTATTTCCACACAACATTTTTCGAACTTGTTTTCGAATTCTGATTCGAATATCTGAATAAGAATATCGAGAATATGAACTAAAATAGTGTAAGAATCTTCTTTTAAGATTGTTCTTGGTGGTTCACAAGCGCAGCAATTCTTGTATTTTACCCCCTTAAAGCTTCGGGGTAAATTTCTTACTAGTATTACTTTTACTTCGGCATTTCTAAAAGAATGTTGAGTTGAGTTGTGTTAATGCTGCATCCATAATGCATGCGCCATTATGTAAATGAGCGTGAAAGCAAAGCGCGAACATTTTAAAAAGGAAAAAAAAAAACTTTAGTCTTGATGCTTAAGTGATAATCCCACTACGTGGGAGAAAATATCACAAGTCACACACTTGCAAAAATAATTGGATAATCTTAAAAGAAGTATATTAGATTGTTGCATGTTTCACGTCTTGAGTTGCAAAATAAGGTCTTAATTGGTTAATGCTTATTGGACAGAACCTATTTAATATTTCTTTCCACTAAAAAATCGTGCTTATTGTTATTAAAAATACTTTCCTCTCTGGGAAGTTCTAAAAACGGTGGAGCAACTGTTAAAAAACGTATCTTATAAAACCGATGAAACCAATGAAATAATGGAAATTCAAGAATGAAAACTGAAAAGAGTTACGCCATCTCGAACAAGCCAATTACAAACAAAGTAGGATTGTTTTTGGATCATTCGTTCATCCCTTTAGGCAGTGAATATTCCATTCGTAAGTAGTATGAGCAAGTTCTCGATATTTTCCACAAAATACGATTAATTTTTACTTGGGAACTACACTGGAATAATAATTCGTTTCACTAGGCCTAAATAATATTCCAAGCCCTTTTAAGAATTAAGTTATCTTAAATACGAATCTACTTATTTTTTTTCGTTATGGAATGGAATTTTAGGATTTGATTTTAGAGAAAATAAATTAAATTCATTTAGAAAACAAAATTTTCGGATTACGAAGAAAAATTATGGGATATTCTTCCGGAAATGGAAAAGGAATTAGTGGACTTAATTTTGTAATTTAAATTCTAAAAGGAAATATTTATTTGTATTTATTTTGGAATAAAATACAAGGCTGTGTGGGAAAATTAATTTTGAAATTATAATCGGATCATTTTACAGTTGATAAGTTAATTTGCTGATTTCTGGGAATAGAAGATTGTAATTACTTTTTCAATGGGAAGACCTCTAAGCAGATTATTTCGGATTGCACTGAAAAATGTTTAAAGAAAATGTAGTTAAAGATTATTCACTTATATCCGTGTTGGATATTTTTTAGAACTTCTAGCGAAGTTTAATAATTTATAACCATAAAAAGATTATAGTTATTAATTACAAAATAGATATAATATCATATACTTATTTTTTAAAATTGCTTTAAGCAGCTAACTTCTTTCTCAAATGCGAAATTTGAAGGAGCTTATTATTGCAAAATATTATGGCTGTTTTCACTGAGCAAATTTTAAATTAGGCTAATTTGAGATAAAATATTTGTCTACAAAGTGAAAATTCGGTTTATTTTTGAAGTGATGATCTTAAAATCATTTCCAAGTAGTTTATTCCAAAAGTACATTATGAATACAAATTTGTAACGTATAAAATTTTGAAATTTAAAGTAATTGTTAGAAAGACTAATGCAATACGGGAAAAGGCCGGACTAACGCTAGAAAGCCGAAAAATATCATAGTTAATGAACATGTGACAAAATCGGTATAAAAATTTGACCAGTCATTAAAATCATAGTAAAGGGTAACCGGTAATTAACTTATAACCGTATAAGGTTAAGAGTTAATTACCATTAAATAAGTACTGGGTGGTTTCAAATAACGCTCGCTATTCGGAGTGGTCTGTAGCTTGAATGAATAATCCAAATGCATAAAAACTTTGAGACACTTACTAATCAAGAAGGGGGGGGGGGGAAGGGATGGAATCATAAAAAACAAATTCGTCACTTGACCAGGGTTCTAAATTACGAGGCGCAATTGGATGTGTTGGCCGTAATTAGCCATAATTGACGAAGCCTCGTAATTTAGAAGACGAGTTTGTTTTTTAAGATTATTTTTTTTATGATTATTTTTTAGGATTCTATCTTTTTTATGATTCCATTCTTTTTCCCCCTTCTTGGCTAGTAAGTGTCTCAATATTTGATGCATCTGGATTATTCATTCAAGCTACAGAGCACTCCGAATAGCGAGCGTTATTTTATAACCACCATTGTATTTTCCTACTTTGTGGGAAAATTAATAAATTGTATAGCAATTCTTGCGGGACAGTGTGATTTCATAAACACTAAGTCTATGGAGAAGACTAACGATAACGTTTAAAGAATAAAAACAAAATCGCACTTAATTTCCTTACGGTATATATCCAAACAAAACACAAATTTTAAAAACAAACACTTCTGACAAACACTCTTCTACCACACTCACTCTTACCTGACAAAAAGTGTGTGCAAAGTAACGTGAGCTATAACATGACTTCAAATTTGGTACACAAGTTCCCAAGTTTCGGACGTTATATAAGCGTTTTTAGAAAATAACGCATGCGCCAAGGATATCTAATCATAGACCTTTTTAGGTTTTGAAGTCATTAAAATCATCGTATAGTAGTGTTTAACTGTTACTTTTTTTCCCGAATTGTGTATAACAGTGTATAACCTTATAACAGTTAATTACCTTTGCATTTGTATTCATTTATTGATAATTAATTGGAAAATCGTGAACCATAGTTTCTCTTTTGCTTTTATCAGTATTTTTCTACTTAGTGGGAAAAGGAAAACATTGTGTAAATCAATACACTCTTAAAACGAACGAGCGATTTTAACTCAGTCTGATTGATTTTCACTCCTCCAGTCTGGAAAATGCACTTCTCCTTTTAGAGTGGATCCTTTGTGTGTTAAACCTCCGACAGGATAACTCCAAACGAGTGATTTGAACTCAGCCTGAGTTAATATTCACTCCTTTCCAGTGACGAAAATGCACTTCTCCTACTGGAGTAGATTTCACTCTTTTGTTTTAAGAGTGTACCTTTGAGAGACATTGCGATTTCACATATGTTTCAATAAGTCTGCGGAGATAACCGACAACAATTATTAAATAATAACAAAAAATATATCACTTACTTTCTTCACGGTATATCCAAACAAAACACAGATTAGCAGACAAACACTTCTGACAAACACTCACTCTCACCTGCCAAAAAGTGTGTGCAAAGTAACGTGAGCTATAACACAGATCGGTCAGACAACTTCCGACCGACACAACACTCTTTTCCGCACGTTCTTTTTTCTCCCCCTTTTCGCCCACTTGTGGAAGAGTGGTGACCCAGTTCGCCGTGGTGCGAAATAATAATAAAACTTTCGATTTTTTTTTCTTCTTCTTTCTCTTAATCCCTTCCTCTTGCGTGAAGTAAGGTAAAAGTGAAAGAAGATGAAGAATTTTAAAGAAAAATTATTCAATTTTAGTTATGTTATGAAAGTAAGGAATTTTACTCTTGGTCAGTCATCACAGATGTAATGTATTAACTAACTAATTCCCTGGCACTACAGGCCATGCTGTACCATGGCCTCTCTTACAATACGACTCCAAAGCCGCCTGTCTTTGGTCTTCCCCTTCCAGTTCTTAATGTTCGTGTCTTTTAGATATTTTTCCACATCATCTATCCATCTTTTTCTCGAGGTCTTCCTCTTCTTCTCTCTCCCTGACACTGCCCATTGAAAATTTTCTTTCTACCTCTGCTATCGTCCATTCTCTCATGTCCCGACCATTGAATTGATGTAATGTATAAGTTTTGAATATTTTAATTAATGTTCTGGGGGCTGAAGAACTCGGCCGTAAAGGCGTTCGCCTTGCATGTAGAAGGTCCCATGTTTAGTACGGTTATTAACAAAATAACAGATTAACAGCTAAAATTTTCTGACGAATAATACTAGGTGTAAAGTGAGTGCACGTGAAATATAAGTCCCAACGCTGCGTGCGGTTACGATGGGTGTCTTCCTCGGGTGCCGGCTGGTCACTTGGCATTGGTTCTAAGATGACACACGTCACATATATGCTAGACCGCGCTGGAGATTTTTCGGACCGATATTATTCTACACTCTTAAAACAAAGGAGTGAAATCCACTCCTGTAGGAGAAGTGCATTTTCGACACTGGAAAGGAGTGAATATTAACTCGGACTGAATTAAAATCACTCGTTTGGGGTGATCTTGTCGCAGATTCAACATACAAAGGATCCACTTCTGTAGGAGAATTGCATTTTCGGAACTGGAGCAGTGAAAAATAACTCAGACTGAGTTAAAATCGCTCGTTTGTTTTAAGAGTATCAGCAACCAAACCAAGAACTGGCTTTTTTTTTAACTTATTTCCAAAAACTGTTCAAATTAGGAGTTTGTCCTTCTAGACGGAATGCTTTGAAAAATATTAAATATTTGTTTTGATGAAGTTTACGAAGCTGTAAGATTTTAGAAAAATCGCCAAGAGCCATGTCATGTTAAGTCAGATGCCGTTTTCGGTCACGTGAGTTTCATGGATTGCAATGTGCATATTTCGTGCAAAATTTATCGATTTTGGAGATTTTCAAGAAGCTATTTGGAATCTACAGCTTCTAATGTACCAGAAAAAGCTGTAAGTCTGCCATTTTAGTTAAGATGCTAGTTCCTATCATCAGTTTTTTTAACACTTCCTGAAATTATTCACTTCTTTGGATTATTTGTCTGAATCCATTACTTCATTATTCCATGGGTCTATTGTTTTTTTAACAAAATTATTCTACCTCTATGGGTGTAAACTAGTGTAATGGGACATTGTATTAGTTTCACCACTTTTGTAAGAAATCCTCTTTATATATCTTTATAGTGAGACCTTTCGATGAAAAATTCTAAATTGATCAAATCTATCCTTTTACTTTGCCGAATTCTTCAACTCTCTATTTTTTTTAACCATCCAATTCCTGAGAGAAATTAAAAAGATCAAACCAAAAGTCATGTGGGATTTGGTTCACTGCAAAAAAAAATCCTTATTTATTCTTGTCTTTCTATTTACCTTTTTATATCCTTAACTTGGGTGAATCCCCTGTAGGCTGCAACTTGCCCTAATAGTTTGAAAAAATTGAAACGATACTGAAATATTGTGTTGACTAGGTTTAAAATTAACACAATATAATAACGCAGAAGAGTAATCTGTTAAGAACTTTTTGCAATATTACAACGGTATCCTGGAACTTTTTAGCTGTCGCAATTTTTTTGGAGCGTATATTTGTTGATTTTTGGCAAACCAATAACTTTAAAACATAGCAAATTGGTAAATCAACTCCCCAAATAGTATTGTCTTTCCAGAAAGTTCCAGGATTTCGGTGCAATCGTTTTTAAAATTTTTAAATTTGTGTAGAATAAAATTACTCTCAAAGTAATCCATTTCCTTTGACAAACAAAGTTTCTTACGGAGGTTTACTAGCTTGTATACACAAACATATATTATATATATTTTTTATTTAACTTAATCTTTCGTGTATATGGAAATAGTGCACGTTGAATTTGCCATGGTCCAAAGCCCTGAGGCATGCAAAATTTGCCAGGTTTAGTTCTAGACCTGGTGTCAATATCGTTACTTGACCCGTGGTTTCATATTACCTCCAATAGCTCTCGTGTAGCTCTTGCAAAACGTTAATTTAACCAAACCTTATGTATCAGAAAACCAACCAGAGATCTAACAAAAAGCCAAATAACGTCTCTTACAGATTTGTCACACTGTAGAACTTTCTTCCACTTTCCTTCCTGAAGAAAAAAATTATCAATTTTTATGTTTTTTGTTGCTTTTTCGGCCACTTTTTCTGTCCGTGGCCAATTTGAGAGCATTCTTTTGGTCACCGTTGAAGATTTTCCTTTTCGCCGAAGCCACTTTTTTCAATTGGTGCAGGACATTTTTTTTTACTACTTCTTCACTCGAATTCATCTAAAAGTTTCAGTTTTCCTCTAGTATTGAACTCGTCCTATAACAGGATTTTTCTTTTTTGACGAACAGTATGGTAGATTGAATTGACACAGCGAGAAAGTTGGGTATTATACCCTGCTGTGTGGCTCTGGATAAGGGTTCTAAATAGGGTCCCACAGTATCGACTTGTACAAATATGTACTAATCAGGATAACTAGTAGGGTAGACTAACCAGTGAATGAACGCTTAAGCACAATTATTTTTAAGAAAACTCATACGTTTTAAGAAAATATAGCTTGTAGGCTTTTGACAATGTGAACACATCTGTCATTTTATGTAAATTCTACAAAAAAAAAAAAAGATGACTTTATTTTACATTGCTTTGGGTCTTTTGGGGGTCCAAATAAAAAGTGGTACAAAAGACAAGTGAATGAACAGTACTTTTACCAGTAAATGAACACAAAAATGTCCAGTCAATAAACATGTTGGATTTTAATTAATGACCAGGACAACCAATCAGATATCAGACAGCTTCCTACTAGATGAGAGGAAGTCAGTGTTGCCAATAAATCCAGTGTAATGTTATTTTTTATCCTTACTTTTTAAATGTATTTACCAACTGTTCATTCACTGGTCAGTCTACCCTACTTAAGTTACCAACTTGACTTTTGTTTTTATAGCAGACATCATTTTCCCCCGTATAACATTCTAAGGGTAAAATAGCTTTAAAAATATTTATTTAAAAGTGTGATAAAAAAAAGTGTGACGTTTCTGGTTTCTTATTTTTGATGTAAATCAAAACATTATTTTCATAAACAAGAAAGTGTACAGCTGCGGAAATAAAAAAAGTACCACTAGTGATTATTTCTGCCGTTAGTCACCCTATAGAATCGGACCTTTTTGAAATTGTAAACAATTAACATTCTGAGTTAATTGCATGACACAAATTTTGCATAAGGGGTCATCTTCATATTAAAAATGTTGCTAACTTTAAAATTCCCAATGGTAACACCCCTTTTTGAGTCCATATTTCAAATCTATGACCTATGTTAATACGAAATGCCAAATTTTGTTAGTTTTTAAGCATTATTAGGGGAGTTAGAGACATGCAAAGTTTAGGTCCCATAATGTTAAATGAGTTGCACATAAAAAACTATCCCAATCTATAAATAATTAAGATAATGAAACGAATTTTTTACTGAAAAGAAATTATAACAACCCAAACAAAATGCATTCAATAGTGGGGTATCTAAAACAATTTTTATATTTTTTAATAATTATTATTTTAATTTTTTAAGAAAATATGAATAGAAACCCCTCAACATTTTTACGGAAATGCATTTAAGACAGGAAGTTTAAGCGAAATAACAAATTTTAAAATTTTTTATTCATAATTTGCTGAGTAAATCACAAAATACTTTTTACTTACCCTTTAGGGGACTGTGTATAACATTATGTGTAATTGATAAATAAAGACGGCCTTGCAAAAAGGAAGAACTAGACTGCGCTTGTCATTTTAGAGATGATCCCCAAAAGGTCCACAAGTGATTCGATTGAATAACTCGTCAAATATTCATCCAAATGTAACAAAAACTTAGATTTAAGGGTTTTCAAGAGTGCTTAACATTTCTAAGTTATTAAAATTGGGTGTTGCTATTGGAAATTTCAAAGTTCGTAACATATTTAATATGAAGACGGCCCCTTATGCAAATTTTGTGCCATGCAATAAACTCAGAACGTTAATTGTTCACAATTTCAAAAAGGTCCGATTCTATAGGGTGACTAATGGCTGAAATAATCACTAGTGGTACTTTTTTTATTTCCGCAGCTGTACAGCTGTGGAAATAAAAAAGTACCCACTTGAGGTTATTTCCTCCGTTATTCATCCTAAAGAATCGGACCATTTTGACATTGTGAACAATTAACATTCTGAGTTAATTGCATGACACAAAATTTGCATAAGGGGCCATCTTCATATTAAAAATGTTACTAACTTTAAAATTTTCAATAGCAACACCACTTTTTGAATCCATATTTCAAATCTCTGACCTATGTTAATACGAAATTCCAAATTTTGTTAGTTTTTAAGCATTATTAGAGGAGTTAAAGGCATGCAAAGTTTAGGTCCCATAATGTTAAATGAGTTGCACATAAAAAACTATCCCGATCTATAAATAATTAAGATAATGAAACGAATTTTTTACTGAAAAGAAATTATAATAACCCAAACAAAATGCATTCAATATTGGGGTATTTAAAACAATTTTTATATTTTTAAATAATTATTATATTGATTTTTAAAAAAAATATGAATAGAAACCCATTATTATTTTTAAAGAAATAAATTTAAGACAAGAAGTTTAAGCGAAATCCCAATTTTTAAAAATGTTTATTCATAATTTGCTGAGTAAATCACAAAATACTTTATAATTACCCTTTAGGGGACTGTGTATAAGATTACGTGTGTAATTGATAAATAAAGACGGCTTTGCATGCATGCTTGCTTGTCATTTTAGAGTTGGTCCCCAAAAGGTCCACAAGTGATTCGATTGAATAACTCGTCAAATATTCATCCAAATGTAACAAAAACTTAGATTTAAAGGTTTTCAAGAGTTCTTAACATTTCTAAGTTATTAAAATTGGGTGTTGCTATTGGAAATTTCAAAGATCGTAATATTTTTAATATGAAGACGGCCCCTTATGCAAATTTTGTATCGTGTAATTAACTCAGAATGTTAATTGTACACAATCTCAAAAAGGTCCGATTCTAAAGGGTGACTAACGGATGAAATAACCTCAAGTGGGTACTTTTTTATTTCCACAGCTGTACCTAATAACTTATCTGTAAAGAAAACTCCTAGTCGATCAAGGATTTTTTTTCTCTTTCGACTCTTCAGATGTCTTGAAACAAGATTATCTAAAGTTTTACTGCAGGCAGAAACATACTTTTATGTCAAATTATTTTACTATTTTTAAGATTTTTTATTTTTTTTAATTTGACAATTGTGTGTCCTATTCTCTTTTAAAAGAAGTAATGCCTTTAGTTATGGTAAACTAATATTATCTTTCACAAATGGAGAAAAACAGTTTTCATTTCATCCCATATCCATTAAATAGTTTGTTAATGTCATAGAATTCTTATTACAAGTTTAATATAATGTATATGTCTTCCTTACATACATTTAAGGGGTCTAAGGAGTCTTAAAAATGTGCAAAGAAGATACTACAAAGCAAAGTTTGATCTTTCATGTCATTTTTGAACTACTGAATGTATAAGTATAATTTTTTTATATGTAATTCTACAAGATTTATTTATTATAAAACAAGTTTTAAAATTTATGAAACTTTAGCCAAAACTTAAATAAATGATATTAAACATGAAGGTACTTGAACACACTGTGATTAGGCTTGCGCGGCAAATTGTGAGGTCAAAATTGAAAAAATGACCAAGAAAATGACTTTATATTGTACAAATATGTACAGACTAGGACTTATACCTAAATTCTCAGCTCAATTTTAATTAGAAATTATTTTAAGAACTTTTTTCTAAAAAAATTATTAAAAAATTAAAAATTTTGATTTTAAATTTTTAAAAAAATAATTTCTAATTGAAATTGAGCTGAGAATTTAGGTATAAGTCCTAGTCTGTACATATTTGTACAATATAAAGTCATTTTCTTGGTCATTTTTTCAATTTTGACCTCACAATTTGCCGCGCAAGCCTAATCACAGTGTGTTCAAGTACCTTCATGTTTAATATCATTTATTTTAGTTTTGGATAAAGTTTCATAAATTTTAAAACTTGTTTTATAATAAATAAATCTTTTAGAATTACATATAAAAAAATTATACTTATACATTCAGTAGTTAAAAAATTACAAGAGAGATCAAACTATGCTATGTAGTACCTTCTTTGCACATTTTTAAGACTCCTGTGACCCCTTAATAGACTATTACTTTCCAAGAATATCGTCAAGCGTTGCTACTTACTTATCGCTTTGCAACGTTTCTTTCAGCTTTTAGTCCCATATTTTTCTTTTGCAACAATTTTTATCTTTGGTTTGACAAGAATATAATTGGGTACTAATTTCAGTGCCATAGATTTGAAAATAAGAAAAGTAATTGGGGAAATTTTTGGAAATTATTATTAATAATGTTGCTTAACCCTTTCAGTCCCAATGAAAATTTGGCATTATCATTTTATATTTTTTTTCTAATCGTCTGTAGCCATTTATGATATCAAGAGGCACATCATTCGATTCTTCAAAAGTATTTTTATATTAGAAAATGTTTTTATTAATCACAATAGATGTCAGCCCAATTATTTTTTAAAAAATTATCAGAAACATGATGATGCCAAACGACATCACCGGGACTGAAAATTTTAATTGCTAATAACTTGTGGCGTTTTGGAGGCATCATCATTATCAGACATTCCTTAAATCGGGAACTTTCAAATTTGTCGACACTCAGGATAAAATTTCGTTCAAACAAAATTGTGTAAAAATGGCAACAGTACAATGCTGTGATGTTTAGTACAATACTTGTTTTAGAAGAAGTTATTAGAGAAGCTCCATAAATAGTAAGCACTATTATATTATATACTTGTACGAAGTACAAGTTCGTTCTTTTATTTAGGCTCTCTGGTGTAGATGACATAGGAACGTAAATTTGTGTTGTTCCAACACAACTGACAAACGCAATAGGATCGATTAGGTCGGTTTTCATACCCATGCGCGATTTACAAAAACTGTTATTGATGTTTTTATCTAAAATGTGTATAACAAGTTCATAACTTTCGTTTAAAAGCATCGTAATACAGGGTGTCCGTAAGAGAATTTCCGAATTTAATGGTATATGTATTACAGGAGTTTATTTTATACTAAATCTAACAAATCACACATGAAATTGAAGGAAAACTAACCTAGTTTTTCCTGTAAGTGCTGAATGTGTGCGCACGGCACACATCCAAACAAAAGTGCAATTCTTCCCATACTGTCTACAACAAGTCCGGAGTAATGGAAGCAACATCCTATGCAATTCTACCTCTGGTGGACTCTGGGTGGGACTCTGTAGAAGTTATTCTTTATTCGTCACCTTCAGCCACAACTGTCGAACGATTACAGCTGATTACAATTTGAAACTCGGACATTCTTGTATGGACACCCTGTATTTATTTTTAAACTTCGATCCTGAACATTAAAGAGCAGATGTTGAACTACAACTTGGAAGAACACATGCGTTCTGCATCTTCAGCTATGCATTACTATGCATTATTATTTGTTCACTTCCCAATTTGTTTTTGTATTGACAGTTAACACAAGGATTTTCTGACTGTGTAAACTCAACTATTGAACAATAGAATGTTAAATATAATGAATAACACAATGATGAGATAGAAAATTGTTGAGCAAAAACCAATGGGAATTTACATAAATGGAGTATTAGACTAATGGAAATGTCCAATAAGGATCCTTGCGAGATCTTAGATGCACTATGATTTGACGAGACAATTTTAATCTTGCAACATTGCCTCATGGAATCAATTGAAAATGTCACTTGTGCAAAACGAAGGGCTCATAAGTGCAAAACAAGTTAAATCACTTTTTTGAAAAAAAAATTGAGTTGGTTAGCGTTTCATACAGATTATATACGTATTGATGATTATGAGTGATAATAATCGTATATATATATATATACTTACGATATAACTTTTTTTGTGCAAATCAAAATGTTTTTGGATCCCTTCTTACAATACCTGTATGAACAGCTAAGCCAACTCAATTTTTTTTAAAGTGATTTAACTTGTTTTGCACTCTTGAGCTCTTCAAATGTCGGTTACATTTTTGTGATACTAGACGAGAATTTTATCAGTGTTACGTGATCTGAGTCGGGTGGCTCGGACAATTGGATGAATTATATCTAAAGGAATTGCTTTTTTTTCTTTGGTTGATACTTCATTTATTTAGCGAAACTGTTTCACCGCAGGGTATATTGCGGGTTAGGAAGTATTTTTTCTTCTAATATTAGACACGGGTTACCTGTATATTCTTTTGTAATGTAGGTACTAGGTTGCCGAAAGTTCTTATATATTTGTTTCTACTGAAAATAAAAATCTGATACAGGAAATCGTATATTTATGTATATGATATGATTTCTCTTTGGTATTGTGGGCCACGAAAAACTAACGTATGATCTTTATTTCATTTTTCATTTAAATAAAATAATGCTAATTAGTCAGATAGAGTCATATAGTTCCAAAACAGCCACAGCAAAATACCTTAATTTCGAAGAGTAATACGAGTTGATGCGATGGAGCTAGATTATGACCAATATGACAGTGTAGTCAAGCGTATGATCTAAGGAGAGCTCGTCATCGTGACACTAATGACATTTATTACTTTCAATTACCCAATATGGAACATAAAGTAATAAAATTATTGCTGGAGTCTATAATCTAATCAGCAATGGATATTTTGTGTTTTTTACACTCAATTAAAAAAAAAGTATTTTTGAACATTGATCCGTCGGTCTGTCAGTCTATCTGAAACCACTATACAGGCCGAACTAAATGAGCTAAGGACTTCAAATTTGTTTGCTTCATGTTTTCAGTACATGTCTTAATAAATTATATGAACAAAGGGCTTCTGGCATCGAACAATTTTGGTTTTCTGCAAAGTTTTTAACTGCAAATTTTTAGTACCTGTCAGTTGCTAGAGTAAGATTTTCGAGAAAACCGTGAATGTGCAAATGGTATCTACCATGAAACTCTTTATTATGGTGAGAAAACTTTCGGTTGATCATTTTGTTAGCATCTAAATGCATTTAAATATTGGTATCTTCATAAACAAAAATAATTATACCTTTTTCTGACTCAACTCTTGATGCACCTATGGCAATAGGAGTTTAAATGATAAACCAAACAAATGCTTAAATATGACTCTCAGTGCAGACAAACAGTCTGTTCAAAAATTCTTGACAACGTTATGGGGTCATTTTTCCCCATCTTTATATTGAGGATGATCAGACGACATCAATACCTGATCAGTCACGAGTCTGACATCAAAACCGACATCTCAACCTCCAGATTTAACGTTCTAAACTGCAATTTCCTCCAAGAAAAGATTCTATTTAGAACGGACTTTCCTTCCGCTTTCACTTTCGTCGAGGGTATAACGGGTTTCTCTTTCGCAGGTAATAAGTTCGCAGAACTGATTTGCTTCCGGCCTTTTTTTGTTCTTTTTCTGCAGTATCGTCTTTTATCATCTTAATATCTTTTCTTTATTCTGGTCACTTAGTTACGGGCTTGTTTATTCGAGGTAGGAAAATGGAGGGTTGAATAAGCTGGAAATGCTGCTGGGAGTAAAAATAAATTGGACATTGGGGTTGCCAAGTGATGCCATGATCGATTCTTTTGTGATTTCAAACAAACGATTGGCGAGTGATTTGGCGTTTTTGGAATGAGGGATCGCGTTGACACATAGTGTCGCCTAAGATACTCTATTTGAAATTGAAATTGGGAAAAATTTGAAATTACTTTTAAAAATCTAACTAAAGTGGTGCAAATATTCAATGTTTGTGTTCAAGCGATCGATTATTGAACTAAAAAGAATTCTGTTTAAAATCACAAGAATGAGATTTTTGAACTAATTACACCAGAAAGCGCCAGATTTGGTATCCCGCCTCAACCTCTTACGAAACCTTATTGCTATCCCAATATACGGTAACTTGAAATATTTATCAGATGCAAGCCATAAATTCACCAAAACTTGTCAGCCGCATCAGTCACAAATGAAATCCAATGATCCCTTTTAACTGTGTCTCTTGTTGTCTTTTAGTTGTATCTGTGTTCTGGCTTCAAAGATTCTTGGGGGGGGGGGGGGAGGGGGGAGAGATTTGCTCCCACACGAAACGGAATAATACCAGACGGATTTATAAGTTAATCTTTGGGAGAAAACTGAAAGAAATTGAAGCGATAAGGTTTGCTTCACAAAAGCTGGAGCTTTAGTAATTCATATCCTCGAAATATGGGCAGTTTGTTTTACTTCAAGTTTATACTGTCTGTGTCTCAAGTCACGTACGTCTACATTAAACACACACGTCTACATGCTAAATTTGGTTAGTTTGCAATTCCATTGGTTAAAGCATTTTGTTTGTTGAGGTGCATAAAATCAACTTGGCGACTTTCATGCAGCTTCATTTTTCCCTTTCGTCGCCAGCATCCCCATTTTATTGTTACCTCCGTGACGCTGTCTTTGAAATCACGTTTGGTTTGCTTTTTTAATTGATGCGTAACCCACTTCTGTTGTATATCGGGAGGCTTTGTTTGGCGATGTTAATTGTCTGGGGGGTTCCGAAACAATTTCTTTTGAGGTTGTCTATTTATCCTAATTGGAGGCGGTTGTTTCAGTTACGTAAACTACTTTTTAAGTGCATTTGTAATCTTACACTTTCGCAAGTATTGCTTTTGTTTACCTAGCATTCTTCGGCTATTATTATTTTGATCGTGGTCTATAAAATAAATAGATGCTTTATTGATAATTCTGAATCATGATTGGATCTCTATTGAATATTGTTCAAAAGTATTACTCATAAAACTTAAAGTAGAATAACGTTAATATTTGCAGTGCATCTACTATTTTACGAATACCATAGTTTTATAACTTAAAATACGATATTTTTATCTGTTTGTGTGAAACCTCGAACTACCTTATCATTCCGATTCGGAATCAAGTTAGTATCACAAAAATTACCGAAACAGCTTTATGTCAAACGGGTCAAAGAAGAAGATAACATAAATATTCATTATGCAATATCAGCACATTACTTTCTTCAATTCTGCAATAACTCCTCACGATGAGAGACATGGAGCAAAGCATGTCCATCGGAGCATTAAGAAGTTGGGCAAACTCATTTTCTGTCGAGTTTAGGAATTCAGCGATTGAAATCTTCGACATGCACTGCGAGGTGTTTGTGGGTTGAATGCTTTGACCCGTGATGTCTGCGTTTGACATCCATGATGTTTGGAATCGCTGACGAATGTTGCTCAATTGATTATGATTGTTGTCCTAAAATATTGGTGAATTGGCGTGTTTCAGGTGACGTATTTCCTTCCAGTTTTCATTCCTGTCGTCCTTATGATAAAGAATTTATTTAATTCAGCATTTATGTTGCCACTAAAGATCTGAAACATGCTCATTGATACAGGGCACGACCAAGAAAAGGACTTTAAAAAACATAGTTTATTAAGCCTTGTAAACTATGTACCGTAAAGGCCCTAAAACTTGTGAATTTTACTCAACTTGCTTTTTATTTTATTTACTGTTTGATAGTTTCCTTCTTGGCTTAAATTGTTGCATATTTTACTGCATTATTGCTTTGTGCATGTAATGTACTTTTATTAATTCATAAAGTACACTTTTAGCAAACGGTAAAGGGTCTTCATGATTTGCATTACCATATGATTATGTCTTGCTCTGAATAAATTATAAGAATTATTAAATTGCTAAAGATAAGAGGAAGGTGTTAGTGGGTTGAATGCTTTGACCCGTGATGTCTGCGTTTGACATCCATGATGTCTGGAAACGCTGACGACTGTTGCTCAACTGATGGTGATTGTTGTCGAAATATATTATTGGTTAGTTGGACTTATCCCGGAACCGATATTACTGGTTAGTTGACCTATCCCGAAGTAGCCGGGCTGGGGAGCCGGTACGGCGTTTGCTTATCATGCGAAATGTCCAAGGTTGGGTGTGGGCAGTGCTAAAATAACAGCCGACCTATAGATAGCCTGGCCAGCCAAAACGTCCAACGGGATGATATAGGGAGTGCACATTAAATTACCCAAGTCAGTATACAATATCACCCTTTAAAAAAAGTGGCGTTGGTGCCTTTTCAGGTGTAGGGTCGTCACTTGACTGTGGATCTAAATTACGACCCCAGTTGCCAATAGACAATAGCACTACTCGTGTAGCTGTAGCGCGACGATGTTTCAACTCTTCTTTGTCATGTAAAAAAAATTGAGAATCTTCATAGTAGCAAATTACTACAAATTTGAATGACAAAATATTGTGTGGTAAGTTTTAAAACACCCCAAAATATTCTGAAGAAGACACTAATTCTTCGACACTAATTTTAAACCTTCATGAATCAATTATTGAAAATCGGATGTGATTGTAATTGTTATTCCAAAACTTCATATTTTAAAACTTTAGATATTTTTGTAAATTATTGGTCCCAGTATTGTTTCCTCGTCGTTTTTAGTATCAAAACACCTTTCGATACTAAAATATCTATATCTACGTAAATCCCCAATGGCCCACACTCTCAGAAGTAACACTTTCATTTTTGACGATTCATGAATCCTCACGCCTCATTTCGTTAATTTTAAGGATTGTTTCGTCAAACTATCGCGTGACTTTGAGTAACCGCGAATCCTCACTTTTACGATCGTGATTTGACGATTCTGTATCTTGATTTTGAGGAAACAGAATCTCATTGGTGTACTCACATGCTCAAAAATGACGAAATATTTCTTTAGATTAGACGACATTCGAATCCTCATAAAAATGACGATTAAAATTTCCTCACTTTGAGGAAACGAAAACTCGGAGCATTTGCCAGTAATGGAATCGTCAAAATTAATTAAAATTTCGTCGTTTTTGAGCGAGTGCAAACACACGATTCACATAAACCCGATATAAAAATAACTGAAATTTGTTATGGTTGGTCAAACTTTACACTCTTGTGTAATCAAACAAAGAGGGATACATGACCAAAAAAGCAACATCGTGGAAGTTATTTTGTACTGCTATTATTTTGGTACTCTGACGACTAACGCCTACGTGATTAAGTGTAGTGCGGATTTCCTTTACGAGTTGCGTAGTAAAATAGTCCCTGTTTGCGATAACGAGTGTTTTGCGTGTTGCTGGCGGGATTACGAGACACCTTTTGTTTGCGTTAGGTGAGTTTTGTTGGGCAATTGGATAAATTATGCGGTTGAGGGGGTTTTAAGGGTGGGGATGATTTGAAAGTGTTTGCTTTTGATTTAATTGAATTGGGGTTTGTGTAACACGGGATGTGTGATTAGTTTTTCCAGTGCTGCTTTTATGCTAACTGCACCCATATAATTTCCTACTTCGGTTTCTTAATCTACAATTGCTGTTTCTGAACTATTCGGAAATTATTTAATTCACTTAACTCTATTCATTTTAGATAGTTGCAATTACTGCCGATTCGAAATAATGCTTACTTCCTAATTTGTTTTTGTCTGCATCGAAATAAACACTGCTGTAACTTTAAAAAGAAAATCACAATTCTAGTTCTAATGAAATAGTTCAAATTCCAAATTTTTCTTAAGTCATATGTCGAATCAAATATTTGAAGGAGACTGGTCCTATACTTAATACCTAGCTACATAACAGTTTTTTTTTTTAAGTTTTCGAAAAGTTCAAAAAAACACACTTAGGTGGTTTCTGAAGTTAACGATTTTAACATGTCGCTCTCAACCAAACCAAACTAAAATGATCAATTTCCTACGTCTATACTGCGATGTGTTGTCTCTGTACGATCCAGTTACAACCAGAAGTATGTTAATTTTAATTATTAATTTAAAAAAAAAAACAGTCAAGTGACTTGTCACTTATTCATCAAAGTGGTTTATTTATCAAAAATATTTATGCAAGTCTTGTTTTAACAAAAAAACTCCTTGGCGAGTCTTTTTTTTAAGTGCTAGGCCTTTATTGAGCCATCTTCCGCCCACGTCAAAAGCATCCAAATTCAACCTCGGAGTAGAAGTCAGACATCCACCCTCTCATTGGTACTCAAAGCCTTGTTCCAACGGATGCTATTGCAACCCTCTTGCTTTCCAGGCAATGTCCTGGAGGAACACGACAACAACAGCAAAATCAACCTTAATTGTTTATTATAAAGATAATTTCTGAATATCCCCTACTATTTATAATTACTCTGATCATCATAAATTTTTAAAGATCTTCAAAATAAGTAATCTGTACCTTTCAACTCACTGCCTAGGTTTTAAAAAAGCATCATTGAATTTTTCAACTAATATTTGGAAACTATTCTACTCGGAAATTAGTTTCATCAATATCTCAGAGAGTGTTAAAATAACAAACTCAATTAAATCGTAACCTTAATTAAGAAAAGGGCTGGTGTGATAAATTACATTTCTGCATATATGCCCTTTTTTGTAATATTGTCAAAAAAACTAACTTTTCAAAATCTTTAAATAAGGGACTGTTCAACGCTACCCTTCATTGTATTTGTGATATTTTTAACTTTCAAAACATCCCTAAATTAAAATGCAAGGCATTAATAAAACTAAAGTTTGCCTCTTGTGACTGAATTTTACGAAATTGATATTTTAACCACCTCAGCAGAAAAATACAAAAAAAAATCTATAAATCTTTTTCCTGAAACAAAGTGGTTTAATATGCTGATTTAGCACTCGCCTCTAAAACGGAGAACAAATAATTTTTCCGGGAAAAAAAGAATAACAAATTGCTTTTCGTTAAAGTTTTATTGTTCGAATAAGGCTGGTCCCCAACGGCATAAGGTAATTTCATTCTTTTGTTCTCTTCACTTCAGTTTATTTTTCAAATTAAAATATGCAGACGATGAATTTGGCAGGTATTTCGGGACTTCAAAATTCCAAAGAAGTGTTCGAATTTGGAAAATTACAAAAAATAAAGTTTAGGAAATCTCTCGCACTTCGGTATAACTCTTTTCAAAACGCCTTAACTAATATTCTTTTTAATTATCTTATGACTTGGCATTCTTTACATTTAACCTAAGGTCATTAAAAGTATTAATTGAAGCAATTAACGTGGAATTAATGAATCTAATTAACGTGATTTTTTTTTAAAACCATGCTTCGAGAGTTCAACAAAGATTTTTCCTACGCGGTAGCTAATTTTAATTTCGTTTACTGCTTTTAAATATTCCTTTTTCTGAAAAGTAAATAACTGAGGTTAAAGATTTATAAACCAGCCTCAAACTGTTTTTTTTTTGTTGTTGTTGTTGAATATTTCAGTAAAATTTTAATTTTAGTAAAAGTGTTTATTTTTGTAAATGCCTTAAACTATTTATTTAAGTTTTTATTATCTTGAACTAAAATGATTAAGTGACCTTTTAGAAATTAAAAAGCTATTTTATTGTACAATTAAACTGAATTATAACAATTTATTTAAAAAAAATTCTTTACTTGTTCATTTGCGAAGCTATAATCAAATATTTAAAAATAGTTTAATGAAAGGTTTTTTTATTTCTTTTTGACATATTCCTAAGTATTGTCTTACCACTTTACTTTGCTTCAATACATTTTGGAAATGCATGCATTGACAAATATTATTATACGTTGTCAGCTTAATAGCTTCATATATTTTGCTTTCAATGGCAAAGAATATGTCATTTAGCCTTGTATTGTTACCTTTTATATTTTTGGCTAGAATGCAAGTTTTTCCAGTCTTTCCATCCAATTTAAGATCTTCTTTCTGTACCCACTCCCTATCTAGAAGGATCCGATTTTCCGATCAACGTATGTTCTTTCCTTCCTCAATGGCACGACAGCCCCGGGTGGGCCCTGGCCTTCTCAATCAATTTCCTCCAGGCCTGCCTCTGCCTGACAGTGGTCTTAAAATTTAAGACCTTTAACACTGATAAATCTCTTTCCACACCGTCGGCCCATCTCAGCCTTGGTCGACCTCTGGGCCTTGATCCGATTGGTTGAGCCAAAAAGATAATATTTGTCGAGCGCTCTCTGTTCATTCGGATGATGTGACCAGCCCATTTAATTCTTTGAATTTTTAATATTTAATCAATTTATTAATTTTTAAATTAAAATATACGCTGAAAAAATGCAACGCATATTAGTTGGCAAAGATAAAATCGATGTAGTAACGGAATGCCCCGACTTAAGTCTGTCTATTTACTATGCGATCCTCAAAAAGACTTTCTTCCCCCTTCCCTACGCTTGGTTTTCTAGGAAACGGGTTAGCATTGCTTTTTTTAAAACCTAACGCGTTTGAGGTTCTGTTGTGAGGTTAGCAATCCGAACAGTTCAAACTAAATTAGGGTGGGGAAAAAACATGCTCACGCCGTTTCGAAGAAAACCACATGCGGGGATGGGGGAGGAAAATGATTTCGAGATTCATTCTAGATAGACAAGGTATACACTGGGACACACGTGTTCAATACATCCGTGGAGTCCCAAGTCCCGTCTGTTGTTGTTGTTGTTGCATGCCCCCGTAGGTCAGCAGTGCTAGACCTGGTCCATGATGTCATACACCTTAAAAAAAATTCAAAGCCATGGGAGGGTCGTCGTACAAATCCTGCTTTTAAAGTCCCAGACACGCAATTATATGGTCAGGCGAAGCCTGCTCCGAAGAACAGTTTGCACAAGTCTCAAAGATTCTGGAGCCCTCTGTAAATTTCAAAGTCTTTAGTTTTCCACTTCGAAAGCGGGCAATTATAGTTTGTTCCCGTCTATCAAAACCTAAAGCCAGGGAACCTCCTGTACGGGAACATTGATACCAGGGGTGAACTGGGGGAACAATCCAAGTGGTCATATTCAAATCTTTAATCTCAGCTCATCTCTCTTTAATCTCAAGTCCCTTCTTCTTTAGCTTACAATATCGCTTGTTCAGTTGGGTCGTGCCATCTCGTATAAACTTCGCCACTTAACCCCGGTTCTAAACTACGAAGAGAAATTGACTTTGTTAAAGCTTCTAGAAATAGACTGCTGGAAACGGTTCAAACCCAACCAAATACCGCCAAGTAAACCCTTCTATTGACTTTATCCTTTAAGGGGTCTAAGGAGTCTTAAAAATGTGCAAAGAAGGAACTACAAAGCATAGTTTGATCTTTCATGTAATTTTTTAACTACTCAATATACAAGTATAATTTTTTTTATATGTAATTCTACAAGATTTATTTAATATGAAACAAATTTTAAAATTTATGAAACTTTAACCAAATCTAAAATAAGTGATATTAAACATAAAGCGATTTTAACACATTGTGATTAGGCTTGCGCGGCAAATTGTGAGGTCAAAATTAAAGACATGACCAAGAAAATGACTTTATATTGTACAAATATGTACAAACAAAGACTTATACCTAAATTCTCAGCTCAATTTTAATTAGAATTTATTTTAAGAACTTTTTTCTAAAAAAATTTATAAAAATTTTTGAATTTTGATTTTAAAAAAAATTAAAAAATTATTTCTAATTTAAATTGAGCTGAGAATTTAGGTATAAGTTCTAGTTTGTACATATTTGTACAATATAAAGTCATTTTCTTGGTCATGTCTTCAATTTTGACCTCACAATTTGCCGCGCAAGCCTAATCACAATGTGTTAAAATAGCTTTATGTTTAATATCATTTATTTTAGTTTTGGCTAAAGTTTCATAAATTTTAAAATTTGTTTCATATTAAATAAATCTTGTAGAATTACATATAAAAAAATTATACTTGTATATTGAGTAGTTAAAAAATTACATGAAAGATCAAACTATGCTTTGTAGTTCCTTCTTTGCACATTTTTAAGACTCCTTAGACCCCTTAATTCTCGGGACAAAGATCCCCACTTAATTGATTAGACCCCGCCCACGGAAGCGTGACGTGTACATCCTGGACACGCCCCACCGAGTTACAGAAGGAGAAATCAAGCGGAAAATGGCTTTTGTCCATTTTCCCCTTTCTTTCTTTCATTAGTAAGATTTGTGGTTACGATGCTGGGCTTCTGCTATTTATATAATAAGAATTTATCTATCAGTGAAGAATTAGAGGTAAAGGGATTCCAAACTCGGGTGTAAGATAGTCACTTGTATGTGTCTCTAATTATGATGCATGTAGCCAATAGCCCTAGTGTAGCTCTATACCTTGTCTATCTGGAATGCAAGGCTCGAAAGCATTTTCCCACTCTATCCTGGAGAAGGTTTTCTTGGAAACGACGTGAGCTTGTTTTCCCCCACCCTATTTGGGTATGAACTGTTCGGATTGTTAACCTCACAACAGAACCTCAAACGCATTTGGTTTAGAAAAGCGATGCCCCCTTCCCCCGTTTGCAGAGTACTATAGTGCGACGATATTGAACCTAACAAACCTACCTTGGGCTATGTATTTAAGTATAATGCTAGCATAAGTAGAGTATTATGTACCCGTGTCCACTAAAACGTACTTCAAAATGAAAACTAACTTTTATACTCCAATATTTGTTAGAACACTACACTCTTAAAGCGAACGAGCGATTTTAACTCAGTCTTATTGATTTTCACTCCTCCAGTCTAGAAAATGCACTTCTCCTTTTGGAGTGGATCCTTTGTGTGTTAAACCTCCGACAGGATCACTCCAAACGAGTGATTTTAACTCAGTCTGAGATAATATTCACTCCTTTCCAGTGTCGAAAATGCACTTCTCCAACTGGAGTGGAATTCACTCTTTTGTTTTGAGAGTGTAGAACTACGCAGTGGTAAATCAGCGCCATCTAGCGTGGATGCTTTTTGAGACTGCATGTGTGAGTGGCGGACCACTTTAAAAACCACCATTTAAAACACAGATTGCTGATATACATTTAATATCCCAATAAACCTATAAAAAATTCGTTTAATAGTAGGTCGAACATACGGGAATCATCCCCATGTTGACGCATAAGTAGTATATTAGCAACAAATATGATGTATTTTTTACACTCTTAAAACGAACGAACAATTTTAACTCAGTCTGAGTAATTTTCACTCCTCCAGTCTGAAAAATGCACTTCTCCTCTTGGAGTGGATCCTTCGTGTGTTAAACCTTCGACAGGATCACTCCAAACGAGTGATTTTAACTCAGTCTGATTTAATACTAGCAGTATGGTCCCGCGCCTTACAGGGAACCCGTTAACTTCGCAGTGCTTCCCTTTACAGGCATGCTTACTTGTAAAAATACACTCAATATCTAAACTAAATTCAGTGCGACGATAATTCAAACCAAACCAAACCAAACTAAACTAAATTCAGGTGTTGGCTCGTCACCTGACACAGACAGACCGACTCTTTCTTTTATTATAATAGATTCACTCCTTTCCAGTGTTGAAAATGCACTTCTCCTACTGGAGTGGATTTCACTCGTTTGTTTTAAGAGTGTATATCCTTTTCAGCTTTTATCGCTGTTTACGTTCGACCCCAGAGAGAGTCTCACTGCTGACCAATAGTGCTTAAACTTATTTTCTTGATTTTTAGGGAATCGAGAAAGACTTGGCGACGTCCTTGCGCCACTCCAGCACGCAGATTGGCGACTTGGGCGAGGACGACCGGAATCTGGTGCGATCCCTCGCCATCATAGAGATTGCCGCACTGCTGGACACACACGGATTGGTTCCTACGAGGAGACGGAAACCCAATAGGAAGAAAGGAAAGGGTAAACATAAATTTCCAATTTGTACATTATTTTGGCTTATCGATAAGCACAATTATTTAAGTTTTCGTTTTTTACAACTAATACGCATCCATCTGCTTGTTATGACTTTAAATATTGATGATCGGAAAATTTAGTATATATCGGAAGTTATATTGATGTTTTAAAATGAAAAAAAAAATCATTAAAAATAATTTTTTGTTGTATACAGTTAAAAAGGTACAACTTGAATTTAATTATTTTTAATTTCTTTAGCTTATGTAGCTGTCAATGTTTTAAAAACTTCAGTTATTATATAAGTTCAGGTGCAAATAGAACTTTTTTTAGAGGTTTCTTCATTTACCAATACTAAAGATCAAAAGATATTTTTGTGAAGAAAAAATAATAAAAAATTATATATTATTGGGTCAAGTAAAAAACAAATTTGCTGAATAAAATAACTCAAACTTTATAATTGCATAAGTTATCCTTGGAAATTACGCTCAAACGCTAATTTAAACAAATCCTTTATTTGCTTGTTTTAAGCTTAAAAAAACACTTTTAAAACAAAAATTCATTGTGGCAATTCAAAGAGCTCTGATCTGAAAAGAAGCTGTTTTCAGGTATTTTTTGTCATTAAAGGTTTTATAAAATAAATATATCAAAAGAACTTGTTTTTTCTAAAAAAAAAATCTTTTGTTTCAGACAATGTCGTTTTTGGCGCCTCTCTGAACTCTTTGTTGGAACTTGACAAAAGGCGATGTCCTGGAATAAAAATCCCTCTAATATTCCAATGGGTAAGTAGAATGTATTGTTTATTTTTAAATTAGTTTCAATGTGTTTAGTTAACCCTTTCAGTCCCAGTGATGCCATTTGGTATCATCATTTTTCTGATCATAATTTAATAAAATAATACACTCTTGAAACAAACGAGTGAAATCCACTCCAGTAGGAGAAGTTCATTTTCGATACTGGAAAGCAGTGAATATTAACTGAGACTGAGTTAAAATCGCTCGTTTGGAGTGATCCTGTCGGAGGTTTAACACACAAAGGATCCACTCCTCTAGGACAAAGGATCCACTCCTTAGGAGAAGCATTTTCTAGACTGGAGGAGTGAAAATTAACTCAGACTGAATTATAATCACTCGTTCGTTTTAAGAGTGTACGGATGAAATATATTGGGATTAATAAAAAATATTTTCTAATAGAAAAGAGTTTGAAGAATCGAATGATTTGTTTCTTTGATATCATAAATGGCTATTGACTATCAGAAAAATATTTCTTAAATGATAATGCCAAACTGGCATTGGGACTGAAAGGGTTAAAGGTGAGTGAGGCCGATTGACCAAGGGTCTCCAAAACCAAATTGCCCCTGTACTAAATCAAATGAGAACAAAAAATATTTGCTAAGCCACATTTATCTCCTTGCGTATTGACTATATTTACATAGTCTTTTTTTACATGATAAATGTAGCTGATATACAGATCTCTGTAACCCCACTTTTGAAACGGGTACGAATATACATTTTTGACTCTTTTGTTTTTATTTCAACAAATAATTTTACACAAAATATTTAAACCAATTTCAAATTTGGTATAAAGAGACCTGTAAGTCAGCTACATTCACCATATGGAAATGCTGTTTGTTAAAATATTATACAGGTGGAGAATTGTAGCTTATAAAATATTTTGAGGCTCGTTCGCTTTTAATTTGGAATGAGCGCGCTGACCAGGGGTTCTCCAAACTCACGTGCCACAGTGTTAATTCAATAGGGGAAAAAATATTTTCTCTGCCAAATTTCTCCGGTTAAATTGAATATTTTTACAAACGGATTTTTTATGTGATAAATGTAGCCGACTTACAGGTCCGACAATCCCCGTTTTTAAAATTGGTTCGATTTTTTTTTTAAATTTTGAATAAATAATTTTACAATAACTATATTTTAAAAAAATTGCCCCTTAAGGGGATAAGGGAGTAGGTATTCACCCTTAGAGGGTTGTCTTGTATAAATAATTTTAAAATTACCTGTATTTAAGGAGCATTAAAGAAATATATAGGTATCCAATATAAAGTCAATTTTTTCAATGGAATCTGTGAAACCTTCTGCCCATGCATTTGTACACTCTTAAAACAAACACTCCTAATTTAACTCAGTCTGAGTGGATTTCACTCCTCCAGACTGGAAAATGCACTTCTCCTTTTGGAGTGGACCCTTTGTGTGTTAAACCTCCGACAGGATCACTCCAAACGAGTGACTTTAACTCAGTGAGTAAATATGCATGCCTTTACGGTGTCGAAAATGCACTTCTCCAACTGGAGTGGATTTCACTCTTTTGTTTTAAGAGTGTAGACTGTGCGTATGATTATTTTTAAAAAAATTGCTTGCACGAGAGCTATGCTTTTTGTGCAAAGAAAAGCCCTACTAAAATTTTAACTTTCACAGGATATCAAATTATTTTACACCAAATTCAATAGACTAGTATTTTCTAACGAAACAGATTTTGTGTCAAACATACTTGACGGACCTATGTATCAAGCATGGCAAACTTATGTTTCGATCTTCACGTTCTCGCCAATTATATCACCAAGCTCTTCAAAGTTCGCCAGAAACCACCTCCCAACTGAGGGAAATGTATTTTTTGTATCCCAATTGAGATCCTGACTTGAAATAGCATTGTTTTACAACCATGATTAATTTATCATTAAGTGGAAAAAATAACATTACCCAAGACCACACTAAATGGTAAATAATTATACGTGAATCTCATTTGAGCTCTATTTTTTGTTTAGCCCACACGCAAAACGATATCAATTTTCTTTGATATGCAATGTAAAAAGTAGGTCTGTAAAAGAATCTGTCACTTTACCCGCTTTCTCACAACAGTTGTGTTTAACAGGTACAAAAGCGCCAAACACAGCATTAATTCTATATTAAACATTTACATGCTAAATTTGGCTAGTTTCATTTATTTTATCTCAAAAATTCAAAAATAATTACTTATCATTTGCAAAAATAAATTTATATTTGAAAGAATAAGTATGTAATATTCCCTCGCTTTTAAATAGAATAAAAACATTTTATATCAACATACAAAGAATCACGTAGTGAAATATATTTGACGTCATTTCAAACTGATAGATGTCGCAAAAATAAAAATTTTGTTTTAATTTATTGTCTAAACGAATTAAAGTTTTTCCAAAGATTGTTGTGATGGCAATGGTGATTTAATTCTATTAAAAATGGCTTCCAATGCTTTTTAAAAGAGCTTTAAACTTTGCAGTTTTTTTTAAATAATAGAAGTACTTCGCATTCGAATACTTTTCTGAAATTTTTAATGTATTCTAATTTAGATGCTACTACACAATTTTTAGTATAATTCTAAGCATTAATTTTATGTAAAATTAATAACGGTACGCGAAATTATTTAGCAATGGTTTAAAGCTTTTAAAATGCCAGGAAAATGCATCCTAAGCGGAATTTCACGTTTAGCTAGTTCAGTTAAACGGGGTTTAAAAGTAGTTATCCAATTCTTTCCTACAAAGAAACACAACCATAAATGATTCTGAAATCGACCTGGTCCGTTTCTCAGAAGTTCCTGATCCATTGATACCTCTTTAAAGCCTCAGAGTTTTTCCTGTTACGAAAGATGACACTAAAATTGCGTCTTTCGCTTTTGTTTCTTTAAAGGTTTTGAGTGTCACAAGGAATGACGTTTTGAGGTCTTGTTTCCTGTTGCTTTTGAGCTAAATGTCTTTTTCTTGTGTTGTATTGAGTGAAATAAAATTGACAAAACTTATGGATGTGGATCAAGGATATCTTTTGGGGGGTTCTGTCCACGTCCATATAAACATGTTCTGTTGGATTGATTCTTTTTAATGGATAGTGTCGTTCATTTAAGACTGGTGCATGTTAAATCTGTCATTGCCCAAATTCTGATGCCGTGTATTATGTCGTTTAAAAGTTGCTTCGGACACATGATCAGATACCGGCTTAGCTTTTAAATGCCATGCTCAAAGAAAGCATAAACTATAGAAATAAGAATAATTTATTATATTTGTTGTATTCGATTAAAACTTACATTAAATTGTAAAAAGTCACTTTTCTCTTAAAATAATATTTTAAAAAACATTACGTGTATTACAATTGATTTGGTGTGCTTTGAGAATGCCTTAAAACGCTATTTTTTCGGCATATATTTACTATCAGAAGCAAATTTAACTAAATATTAAATGTTATCAGTTATACATATTTTTGTAACAAAACAAGTAGGCTTACCAAAACACACCTTAAGTTTGCAGCATTAAAATGTTCTACGCGGAGGAAACGCGTGTAAACAAGCGGAATTTTGCCTCTCTGATTGGTCGCTCCTACGCGATACGTCCGCCCTGATATTCGTTCGAATATTTACGTCATAATCGAAGGAAAAAATAATTAATATTACGCTCTAACTGAAGCAAAAACAAATAATAACATGTCTTAAAATAACGAATAAAGTGATTTATTGAATGTGAAAAACCTTTTTTATTCGATTCTCGCACTCGGAAATTGGAACTATTTACCCTTTTTCACGTAGAACATTTGTATACTGCATACTTAAACTGTGGTGAAGTATAATATATTTTGAATAACAAATGTACTTTTATCATGTTTGATAGGAGACACAATGCATATAAATACTATTTATTAATATTTTTGTGATATCCGTTTTATCTCGTATCAACTTTTAGACATACAAAACGTCATCTAGAAATTATGAAGATATCTTACAACTCAAGACAAATTCCTCTTTTTTCATATTAGTTAATATTTCCTCTTTCTAAAACTAATATCCCGATTTGGGAAACTTCTTCCAAACCCAACTTTCCTAATAAAGTCTTTCCGCAAATTTTATCCCAGCCAATACATATGAAAGCAACTCTTTTTTGAATTAAACAGCATTTTTATCCGAGATTGCAAGGCAGATGATATATCATATGAATATCATGAAGGGGCTTCTTCATATAAATGTATGGCATGATAAAAATCTGGTGCATTATTTATGAGCAAGGATGCTTCACTTGCTTAGTTATTGGAGTGATCTCTTGATCATAGAGGTTGTGTAAGATGGCGGGTTGGCGATGAAAGAAAAAGTGAAGACGTCGCCAAGTTGATTTTAATGCGCATATATCTTTGGAGTCGTGTATGGAAACTCACATCGAAACTTTTCCATTTCGCGGGAGCAAAAAATGGTTAAACTAAAGAATCGTGGCCGGATTTGGCGGCTTTTTGAAAATTTCGCCAATTCGAAAAAACCAACAACGGCACCTGCCGAGATGGTTGCCATCTCGAAATGACCAAAAATAAAACAACGGGAAAATTTATTTAATTCTAACCAGATTTATATAAAAGTAATGTCGAGCGTTAAAATGTCGAAGAATTGATTTAAAAAATGTAAACAATTATTTAAACATTAAACATATAATTAATAAACGATTAGTATAAGAAAACTTCAGAATAAATAATATGCATTTTAGATTAAAATCTATTAACTATTCGAAAATGTCAATGCAGTTGCTAATTTCGCCAAAGGTTGACTTATGTACCAATTTTTCGGGGTACCAGATTTGCGGAAAATTGTCGGCTACTATTCTTTAGTTTAATCTAAAAAGTAGAGGTCGCCAAATGTGTTCATCGGCTGATAAAAAAGGAAAACCATTTCCAAAGATAACCTTTGACTGTGCATATTTTGTTTTTTGCCAGAGATTCGTTTGGCGACATTTCAACCAGTGAAATGGATGCACAAAATTCAAAAGAGGAAACCTTTTAACTTTTTTTTTCTGTAAAAACTCCTACAGATGGCAGCACTCCTAAATCTAAATGAAAAAAAATCGAAAGTTACTTAAAATTTTAACTTAATACACTTTTTTAAATGCTTTTCATTAATCACTTTACGGGGATTATTTCCTTCGTTTTTGAGGAATAGACTTTTCACGAGGTCTGAATGTACCCAATATGGTAGTAACTGCCTTCATAGTTTAGTAAATAAGTTTTAATTGCAGTTTTTATTAGAGAGACAAAGTCGCTCAAGTTTATGTAACACACTCAAGTTGAGAATAGCTTCAAATAACAATGCAAGACCCTTTGTTGGCCAGTGTTGGGCAAATTTTAATTGAACAAAATTAAAGATTAACAATTATAAATTGGTAAATGTAACCACAACAACTAACAATTCATCCATTGTAATTGCGGAAAATTACAATTAACAATTATTTAATTGTTAACTGTAGTAGTAAAAATTAAAAAATAATTAATTTTCAATTGTTTTTTTTTATTTTAATACAAATAGCAATTATCCACTTTTTTTATTAGCGTTGAAACTTACAGCTTAAATTTCCTAAATTTTACTCGTTTCATTTTAATACATAAACTTAATTGGTAATTTTAACTGTTTCATAAAATAACTAAAAAAGTTAATTGAAGTTATTTTAATTAGGAGTTACAACTGACATACGTTAATCGAATGAATTTAATTTCAAGGCGCAATTAAAAGTTCAATTGCAATTAAATTAATTTAACTGCAATTACTTTTTAGTTTATTTACAAGATAATTGACAAATTAATAGATAAATGCCCAGCCCTGTCCAATACCCTTTGCTTGGGCTTACTTCAAAGCGATTAATGGCTTCATTCGGTAAACCTATTTTATATTGGTTTTTATCCATCAGCATCTCCGTCTACTTCTTCTTATCTCTATGATTGTATTAAACCTTTGTGGTTATCGGGGAGAGATCTTTTGATAAAGTGAGGGGCGTTCCTGGTTTATGGAAGGTGGATGATTGAAATTTGGGAAGGTTTTTTTGGCGGCTGATGGAAAAATTTTCTGGGAAGTTTGTTGGGATAGTTCGTGCCAGTTTATTTCAGTATGTTACTTAGGAAATAGGGATAACTCTTTAATAAATAATTAATCGTAGGATAACTTCTTTTGGGGAAAAATTACCCAAATTTAGACACTAATTTACTATAAGTAACTATAAAGTATTTGCTATTTGGATAATAGCTAATTTAAGGGGTACACTATACAGCAATGTTCAGTTCCTAATGCAATGGTTTTGAAATACAAAATTATGTGTGCAAGTATCGTTTTGTCGTGTCAGCATTTTTTCACCAAGTAGAAAATAATAATAAAAAATACATTTAAAGTAAAAATATCATCCAGTTATTCAAATATGTTTTGGTGAAATTCAATACTGTCTAGACGTCCTTAGAGGTACGGCACGACCCGATTTTAATCTCGGAAGCCTATTGCGTGCTGCCCAATACTGAACTGTATTCGACAGAATAATTAACTGGGTCGCGTGGCTAGTATTGGGTATTTATTTATTTATTTATTTATTTATTTATTCAGTTTTAAATGCACATTAAAGATAAAAAATTATTACAATGTACATTAAACAAAACAATTGGGAAATGAAACAAACACAAAATAATTGAGTATATTGTAAATTTTATAAAACTTATAGAAACAGAAATTTTTAATATAGTTGAATTGGAAAGATCTATAAGAAAATATAAGACGATTGTTTGTAAATCTATTGGGAAGAAAGAGATGTACGGTACTAGTTATGTAGTTGGAATCAATTATATTGTTTATAACTTTATGGAAAAACAGTAGACAGGATACTTTAAACCTAGCTTAAGGGTCGAGACTTTAGAAATGTTACACAGATCAAATGAGGATAGATCAAAAGAACTAGTATGAAAGATCTTTAAATATAGATAACAATTTTGGTCACGTTTGATTTATTGTATGTTGTCATAATAAGGGTCCCCATAGGAGGCTACAGTATTCTATATTAGAACGGACCATACTGAAATAAAGTTTATAAAAAAAAAGGTATTTCAGTAAATAAATTTGTTTGTTATATAATTTATATTGAATAAATTTGTATTTTAATTAAGCTTATATTTCATTGTATTTAATTAAATTTGTTTGTTATTTAATTTGGATTTAATTTAAATGCTCTACATCTCTTTTATGAAATATAAAAACACGTACAAATAGAAATTGATAACGCAATAGCATTAAACTGAATTGCAAAAGCACCATTTAAATATTGATCTTGCAAGCACCACAGTGTGTACGTTTGCTGAAACGAAATTTTTAATATTCAATTTGAAAAAGACCGTTTTTAAGTCCAATTGCATTCCAACTCTTTTCTTCCTTATTGAATTTTCTTACGGTTATATTTACTCAATAAATTTCTTTTTTTTTAAATGCTTTTATAGATTCTCCATTATCTTCATAGTAACGGATTGAAGGAAGAAGGACTCATGCGATTGGCCGGATCGGTACAAAAAGTTCAGGTTAGATTATTTCTTTCTTCGAAAAATTCTTTTTTATGAATTTTTTTTTTTTTGCTCCTTATTTGTTTTATTTTTTATGAAAAGAAAATAAATATTTTTTCTAAGGTAACAATAGAGGTTTTTTGGTTTCGAGGAATTGTGTATGTTCAGAGACGAAAGAACGTATGTTTAGTTTACCTGGTATGTGGGTCTATTAAGATGACTCTCTTGGGAATTCCACATCTTGAAAATCGTAATGCTATTCCTATGGAAAACATTCGCAAATAAATTACCGCCACAATTTTAATAAAAGGTTACTAGTTGTTTGTATCATTGTAAATAACGAAAGGAGTAGATTTCATAAAACTAATTTGTTTTGTGAAAATCACATATTTAGTATTTTTAATAATTTTTTTAGTTAGAACTTAAGAGGGACTGTCAGTCCTATACACGTAATGCTTTATTTTTCAAATCACAGTTTCTTGTAAAGTATTTTTTAAACGTATGATCTGTTTGCACCAGATACGCAAATAGGGATGAAAGGCAATTTAAAAAAGATTTGAAGGAACAATATCAATCAGTTTTTTTATTATTAATTTTTTTTAAAGCTTCATTTTGAGAATCGTGGTGACATCTGTAGGACAACTTGGCTTAATTGATTAAAAAGATTTATTATTAATTTAAATAATTCACTCATGCATTATCTTTGTATGTTAATGCAGAATTTAAATGATGCTTTTACGTTTCAAGTACTTTTTATGACAAAAACGTTCATAACAAACGAGAATCTATGATTTTAAAATTTGATGACACACAAAAATAAATGTCGCCAAATCGTAGAAGGAAAAAAACGCCAATATCTAAATCGTTCAAACTGTAAACCTAAACCACATGGAAAAGTGGGCGGAGCTCATTATAAATCCAGTCAAAGAATTTCGCGCGACTTTTAAACTTGACTACTTTAGTTGTAGTATAGGTTGGATACTTTTATATTAGATTTGGTTTAAATTATCGTCGCACTAGAGCTAAAAGAGGGCTATTGGCGCTTGGATACTTTTAGCTATTTTGATATGTACAGCTGTGGGAAAAAGTTCCCACTAGTGATTATTTCGAACGTTAGTCATCCTATAGAACCTTTTTTTGCTTTGTGTTTACATAACACCATGAGTTAATTGCAGGACAAAAAAATTGCATAAGGAGCCGTCTTCATATTAAAAATGCTATTAACTTTAAAATTTCCAATGGCAGCACCCAATTTTATAATTTAGAAATATTAAGAATCCTCATAAACCCTAAATCTTAGTTTTTGTTACATTCGGCTGAATATTTGACGAGTTATTCAATCGAATCACTTGGTGACCTTTGGTTTACCATTTCTAAAATGACGGCCGTAGTCTGTGGGTTTATTGAAGGGAGAAATATAAACGTTTATTTAAAAATGTTTAGGGAGGGGTCCTGGGATGTATAGTCAATGAGGATGAAGCCCTGACGTTATTTTTAGAATATTTTATAATCTTTTTTTAAATTCGAAACATTTTTTTAATAGAAAAGAAGGTATTGGCATGGTAGTCTTCCCAAAGTGTCCCGTCTGTCTGTCCTTACTTCGGTGACGAAATCTGTTCTATCCATCAGATCTTAAGAATCATTTTTGTCATCGAAAGATAGGACAGCAGGGACCTAACTTCATACTTTTTGTTCTTCTGTTTGTACGTCCATACGGACATCTGTCATCTTGTCATGTCGACGAACGACCCATTAAATTAGCATTGGAATTTAATTTTTAGTCATTTAAATTACTGTTGCCACATCAGCAATATCACGAAAAACCTTATTTGAAATGTTAAAGGTTATTAATTTTTTCTTTGTAAATCGATTTGGAATGGCGTTATAAAAAATATACCACAATGTGATTTTTTTTAATGTTTATTATATTTGTTTACTAAGAAAGTGGTTCACAGTGTTACTTTTTTTTGCTTAAAGAGCTAATTGGTATTAATTTACAATTAAATTCCTTTAAATCAGTGCAATTTGGAGGTATTTCATGTTTATCATTGCCAAATGTTCTGGATATATCAGGTTTTTTCAAATATTATAGTTGTTGATAGTTATTTAATTACAAGAATCTCGTGTAATTTAAGGTGAGATTTTCAAAGCATTGCCAAAGATCACGGAAGGGATGCTACAGGATGTGACTCGTTCAATTTTACATAATTATTCTTCAAACTGCAAATAAATTTAGCAAACTATAAAGATTATTTATTTAATTTGCGGAAGAAAAAATGTAATTATAGTGGCCAATTTTTAGAGTTGAAGATTCAAATTGTATCTGAATGCTGGGTTAGTCTATATTTGTTCTGACGTTATAAATCTTGTGCGGAAGTGGTTATAGGTGGCAGTTAATGTTATTATAATACCCTTGCGTTTCGACGAGAATTTCATTCTAGTACTTAAGTAACTGCACATGTAGGCTTTTTAATTCTTTAAGTACTTCTCGAGCAACATTCAAGAACATGTGTCGTTTGGTGGCAGAGTACTGAAAGTTTAATGTGCCAATCACGCAGTCCGACGCTATTTTAGAGGCCTTGAAAAGTTGCAAAAAACACGTCAAGATTTCCCGACTCCAAAGGTGTGCAATGTAGAAAGCTTCTTTCAGAACGAATGTACAGATTAGTGGCGGGAGTAAGGCTTGTAATAAAGAGACCAGTGTCTAATTTACAAGAGCAACCGAATGAACAAATTGACAAACTGCCCCTAGCAATACAAAAGGTTAATGCGCATGTTTTTGAAGACCATAAACCCGCGTTTGTTTGTATCTTGCTGACATTATTGCCTTTAAAACTGCCAATACGACAGATTCATTATGCATTGGGGTTTCTACTTTTGCATTAGTATGCCATTAGTTTTAACAAACATAAAGATTGCTACGCCAACAATTAAAAGTACGGAACTAGATTTAAGGGGTCATAGTCTTAAAAATGTGCAAAGAAGGTACTACAAAGCATAGTTTAATCTTTCATGCAATTTTTAACTACTCAATATAAAAGTATAATTTTTGTTATATGCAATTCTATAAGATTTACTTATTATATAACAAATTTTAAAATTTATGAAACTTCAGCCAAAACTAAAATAAATGATAACAAACATTAGACTATTGGAACACATTATGATTAGGCTTGCGCGCGAAATTTTGAGGTCAAAATTGAAGAAATTGCAAAGAAAATGATTTTATATTGTACAAATATGTACAAACCAAGACTTATACCTAATTTCTAAACAAAATTTTAATAAGTAATTATTTTCATAGCTTTTTTTCTTAAATTTTTATTAATTTTTTTTAGAAAAAAGCTCTTAACATAAATTCTAATTAAAATTGAGCTCAGAATTTAGGTACAAGTCTTTGTTTGTACATATTTGCACAATATAAAGTCATTTTCTTGCTAATTTCTTCAATTTTGACCTCAAAATTTGGCACGCAAGCCTAATCCCAATGTGTTCAAATAGTTTTATGTTTGTTATCATTTATTTTAGTTTTGGCTGAAGTTTCATAAATTTTAAAATTTGTTATATAATAAATAAATTTTATAAAATTACATATAAAAAATCTACTTATATGTTGAGTAGTTAAAAAATTACATTAAAGATCACCTTCTTTGCAGATTTTTAAGACTTCTATGACCCCTTAAGAACAATACTTTTTATGTGCCGAAGCTAAACTAGTATTCCGAAGTTTGCAGGGATGACTTTAGAGCAGTTCATAGCGGTATCAAATCTCGGTAATTATAAATAGAAATATAATGTATTAACGAGCAAACCAGAAAAGAAATCGTTTCCTGAAAGATCGTAATATTTACAAAATAAATATAATTTATTAAACAAATAAAAAAATTAAATGAAAGAGAAATAACCAAACAACACAATTTTTTTTCCTCCAGAACATCGTCCGGGCTCGCAAAAGAGTACCGGAACCAGTTTTCGTTAGTCTAAACCTGATTACAATCGAATAATCTTTATCTTGTGATTGAGAAATCTTTCCGTGCTCCACTCCCCAGAAAGAGAAACGTATCCCCTTTTTTAAATCGCCAGACGTATCATTTGGCGAAAAGTTGTAACGCCACCTGGCGAGTCATAATCAAAATAAAGTTGGCTGATAAATCCTCTTAATGCGTACTAACTTAACCATTTTTTACTAACTTCAAAAAATTATTAAAAATACTAAATATGTGATTTTCACAAAACAAATTAGTTTTATGAAATCTACTCCTTTCGTTCTTTACAATGATACAAACAACTAGTAACCTTTTATTAAAATTGTGGCGGTAATTTGTTTGCGAATGATTTCCATAGGAATAACATTACGATTTTCAAGATGTATAATTCCCAAGTATAATATTATTTTTTTTAAAAATGTAACCCAAAAGTATATTTAAGTGCATAAGAGAATGAAAGCGAACTGGGCATCCAAACCGAAATTATCTATCCGTCTTAGGACAATCTAAAAAAAAAACAATTTTCTAAGCCAAATAACACCGATTGTATCGAATATTTTTATACGTAGTTTTTTTTTATATGATAAATTTAGCTGGGTAACTGAGATCTATAATTCCACTTTTTTGAAATTGGATCCAATATTTTGTTCCTAAAATTATTTATTCAAAATTATCCAACCTTGCTATACCACCCCAATTCTAAATTTGTATTAGTAATGAATTTTTTTTATTAATTATGAAGGAAAGTTTAGTTTACTAAGTTAAAAATTTCTTAGCCGTTTTTTGGAGCATTTGGAGCATATACTATATAGGTTAAATAAATTGATAAATTTAGTATACCATACGATACAATCTGAACCTGTTTCCTTGTCAAATGTTTAAAGACGTTCGGAAACCATCAAAGTATGGGTTTTTTAGCCTATTGTTAGAACTATGATATTTATATCGTAAACATTGTTAACTCCTGATTATCTTAGGCAATATATGTGGTTAATTAAATTTGCGAGGATAATTCGAAAACTAATAAAAAAAAAGACTTCACATTCAACAAAAAAAGTTTACAAGATATGGAATTCTTGCAATTACTCACTTCTAGTCTTTTACTCAATTCCAGTTTATCTGGAGACTTATGCAACTACTTTCCACAAAGTTTTTAGACAATCGGCAAATCACAATGCCCAACAAACAAACTATAGCAAGTGCAATTAAACAACATATTATGAGAAGCGGTTGTCTTGTTTATTCGGGAAAAAGAATTAAGTAAAATACGTTAAAACTCTCAGAGTTTGTGTAGTACAATATCGATAAATTTTAAATGATATGATCAACGGTAGCAATTGCCGTCATACTTTTGTAACTCAGAACCGAATTGCGTTATTGATTTTTGTGAAATACTGAAGATAATTCGATTTTGCTCTATCGAAAATTGTAACGTTATCAACTTCGACGGGTAAAAATAGTTTTCTACTTTCTTGTCTAGAAAATGTAGTTAAATATGTTAGAACTAATCCAAATATTTTGGTATTTATCTAAACCTTTCCTTAGAAAAGATTTTGAATAAATAGGAAGATGCACTAAAAATATCATTTAAAAAAAAAAGCTTTGGCTTGCATGTTTATCTGATGCATTCAATTTCACTTTGGTGGAGAATGTTTTCAGACAGCTATTATTGAATTATTTATCCATTTTATTTGTTACAGATTTTGTAGATGAGAATAACTTAGATAAAATATGATCGCTTATGCTCGAGAAATGTAAAAAAGTATCAAATTAAGTTATGATTAGTTGAACATTTAATTACTGTAACAAATATATCAGGCGACATACCAGTGTTGTTACTACATTTTAGGCACGTTTACATGAGCCATCGAATGCATGGAATGCCAAAATCCCCATTAGGTGAAAAAGATGTCGAGCAGGATTTCTAACCCGAATGATAGTCTGTGGCCAAATCCATGGTATGAAAAATCAAACCCTCATTCATTGGAGGGTTTGCGAAACCCTCTAATGAACCCTGCAATTCCGGCTCTGTCTCCGGAGAAAATCCCATACAAATGCTCTTCAATCCATGGATTCGATGGCTCATGTAAACGCGACTTTTTTACGTTACACTAACTTTAGGACATACATATTTTTTTCGCGTCTACTCGTAAAAGCATTAACCACTTTGTTCTTTCTATACACTTCGAATTATAATTTTTTATTTAATTATAGTTACTGAAAGCAGATATAGAGAAGAGTTACGTGACGTCACCCATGCTGGTCGAGAAACTGATCCAGCAGTCGTCAGTGCATGACGTTAGCATCCTGCTGAAACAGTTGGTCAGACAGTTTCCAGAACCACTACTCACTAATAGTCATATGGATTCATTCCTACAAGTGCCAAGTAAGTACTAGTCTTGGTATTAGCCCATTAACGACGATTTGGTGTATGTCATTAGCTACTTCGCAGCCCATTAAAAAAGTTTTCTTCAAGTTAACGTTTAAGATTCAAAATACGGACAGATGACACATCTCCAATATGTCAATAATTTTTTTAAGTTTTTTCGAATTCAAAAGGGAAACTATGATGTTTTAATTACCATTTTTTGAAAGGATTGTTGACATATCAGATAATTCCTGTTTGTTTTTGACGGCAAACACTTGTTTCGCACTTTAGAATTGAGGAAACAAATCTTTCCAATAGAGATGTCCCCATTTGTAGCTTCCACACTACGCTTATAACGTAAGAAGTAGAGGGTATAATAATCGTATAGTCCGTCTGTCTTTCCATCCGTCACCCACTTTCATAGCCCAAACTACAAATGCTTCGGAAAATGCGAGACGTCAAAAAATGCAGCCCATCAAAATTAGAATGCATTGGAAATTTCAGAAAAGAATTCGAATTCGAAGTACTTCAATTATTTAAAAAAAAAACGGCAATATTTAATGCTCATTTAAAAAGCATAGGAAGCCATTTTTATCATAATTAAATCACCATTGCCATTCGCAACAATCGCTCGAGAAACTTATTCTTTTAGCACTTAATTCTTTTAGACAATAAAATAAAATAAATTGCGACATTGATCAATTTGAAATAACGTCAAATTTATTTCATACGAGATTCGTTGTATGTTGATATAAAATGTTTTCATTATATTTAAAAAGAGAGGATTATTACATATTTATTCTTTGAAATAAAAAAAAAAAATGTTTGCAAACGATAAAGAATAATTATTGAATTTTCGAAATAAAATAAATTAAACTAGCCAAAGTGAGCATGCAAATGTTTAATACAGAATTAATGCTGTGTTTGGCGCTTTTTTTTTACCTGTTAAACACAACATGTTGTGTGGAAGCTGGTTAAGTAACAGATTCTGTTACAAACCTACTTGTTTAATTTCACGATTCAAATGCTAAACTAATGTAGTACATCAATGCTATGTGTACTAATATAATTTTTTTACAGATATACCAAATGTTCAAGATCAAATCAACACGCTGAACTTACTAATATTAGCTTTACCTGATGCTCATAGAGAACTACTACAAGTAAGTTAACTAATCTCAACTATTTTTATCTGCTCATTAAAGACGATTAGTAAGAAAATGCGTCATCTATAACCTTTTAGGTATTGAATAAAACATAAGACCATAATATCGTGACTCATCACGGCCTACTCAAATACTAAGGCCAAAGAAGCTCTCCTAAACACGCTCGGGGACGGAATTTTTGACGTCATAGTTCCGAGTGTCGTTTTTCCGAAAATGTAGATAACCGGTCTCGAAACCTGTTCGGAAACACTCGTTCACGGCTGACCACATTTTTAGGGTTCCGAATGCATCCGAATTAGTTTTTCAAACTTCGGCACTCGGAAAAGTGACGTCAAAAATTCCGTCTAGCTCGTATTTGGGAAAGCTTCTCAGGCGTTGTAATTGAAGTTGGCCGTGGACTCATTCGAATTAGTACAAGTCAACATTAAGTTACTTAAACCTTTATAGATCTTCATTTGGCATCGTGATTTCTGGAGATTTGAGTTTACTGATCAGTCTTCAAAAAGATATCCATTCAGCAACCAATCTCTTCAATGTAACCTTCCCATGTGTTTCAATAGCCAGAATAAACTAAACTAATTCACTTTCAACCTCTCCAAAGCCTCCCCTGGTTTATAGGAACTGCAGACAGCAAGTCAAGGCACTAAAAAAAGCACTCGTTCCTCGATAGCAGCATCTTATGCACTGCTCAAAACAATTAAGGGAATACTTTGCGTACTTTTGTCGCCTTTCAGTCTCAGCTTTTTATTTTTTATTTTAAAAATCTAAAATTTGTGAAATATATTCATTATGCATCCAGAATGAAATGGTAAAAAACATGGGGGAAAATTCTTAATTTTTTAAACTGAAACTTATGGGGACAAATTAAAATTATAACTTTTGAATAAATTATTACAATAACTTTTTTTTAAAAAAACTTTATTTGCTTGAACTAGTCAAAATCAATTTTTTAAACATCTAAAAAATTTAAGCATGAAGAATTTAGGGTCAATTTATTTGCTAAAATTGTTTCAGAGTGAATTTTATTTTACCATGTTTTTCATACTTGCATTTAATTAAAATAAAACGGTATGTAATTCTTCAAAAGACATGATTCCTTCATCAAACGATACACAAGTGGGAGGTTAATTTAGTCAGAAAAAATTTACAAGCTGATGATTCCAAAAGGAATTACTGGGGGTAAAAGGGATTAAACAATTCGCTTCCCTAATTGTTTTGAGCAGTGTATTTGCTTGGGTGACTTGTCAGAATTCGCGTCTAGCGATCCGTCTATATCGTCTGCAAGCAAATCTAAATTGAAAGATTTAACCTCTGTAAAAATGAAGCTTAGAAGTGTGCCCATCGAACTTAGTGGAAACATTATTATTGTTTTATCGCCTTTAATTTCTGTCTTTTCAATATTATGCTGCCCTGTTTCCTTTACTTCTGGACTGAAACTAAATGAAGATTCTAGGTTTGGTCTATGTTCCAACTTTTCCTTAGTTTAGTTCTTTTAACACTTGCGTAATGAGCGAATGCCACTGTTATCTCTTCCGAATAGGTAGATACATCGGCCATTTCGCATGTTTGGGATGTTCTAATCAAACCATAACTGATTCGAAATTTACGAAAGCAGAGATCAAACTTGTTTTTGTCGCAGCGGTGATATGACCGGTAGGGCCAATAAGAAACCGGGAACTTTAAGTGCACAGATCAGTGGCTTATTTTGTGTTCTTACAAAACCAGGAATAAAACTATATTTCTTTTGTTCCATAGGAGCTTTTGCACTTTTTGGCGAAGGTGGTGGAAGAAGAATCAGCCAACCGCATGTCCCTCGGCAACGTGGCAATGATCATCGCGCCAAACCTTTTCCCACCTCCAAGGTCGAAAAAACGCGACCACAAAAACCAGGACCTGGCTGCAGAAGTCACTGTGGCAGCCATGTCGTCCAAAGTCACACAAATACTCATCAAATATAGTCACTTTTTGGGCGCTGTAAGTACAAATTCATTAATTGTGTGTTTTAGAATTTTATTTGGGGTAACCACAACACCAAGCTAAAACGTTTTCTAAACTCCTTTGATTTAGACATGTCAAAGTCCATTATACGTCTAAAATAAACATGTAACCGTTTTTTTTCTTAACCGACAATCCCTTAAGATAGGTTGTGCTGCTAAATCTACGATTACATTTGAAAGATGTTTATTTTTTTAAAAAAATAAGGATTGTATAAGCAGCTAACAGCAACTGAACTTACACGAGCATTAGTAGTTAAGAAATGGAAGTTCTGGGTCAATGGAGGTGCGGGGTGCAGCTTGTCCACCCGGATATAACATAAGCGGATAACACGTAACCGCTTACGTCATATCCTCTCACATCATATCTGCTTACGTCATATCCGGTTGTAGGAGCTGCACCTTCATGACCCAGAACTCTAATTTCTTAACTACTATCAGGTATATATTAAAAAAATTAAACGACGTCTGCTGGTCCATGTGCAATTAGAGTTGTTGCCGAGATTGTGTGGATAAGTATAAGAATAAAAAACGGCTTTCCTAATCAGCGCCCTCTGACGATGTTTCGTTTACTGGACCTAATTTTAAGGGCGCTTGCACTTTATATCCAACACCTTTATAGAAACAAAAATGTCTATGTCCAAATTCGATGTATGCATAGAGAATAGATATCTTACTGATTCGATGATCTATTGTGCGATATTGTTTCTTGGAATATATGTAGCCATTATGTAACAAGGGTATGAAAAACTACAACGTAGTTATCCAAAGAATAAAGTTGTAATAAAGATCTCCAACGTATAATGAATCTTTTAAGTGGTCAATAGATAGAAATCTATTAAAATTGGCAATAGTGGATACATGGGCAAACAGCTATAATTTTCAGGAACTCAGAAAATTAAAAATTGTTGTATGAGTAACGAAAAACACTTTGCCGATTTTTCGCATTCGATATCTCATATAAAAAATGATATATTTTCCATTTTGCGGGAACAAGAAATAAAGAATGGAACTGCCACCTAATTTAACAATTGTAATGGTAACATACAACCGTGTTTACTATGTTGTGTCGCCAGAAAATTCCGTTGGTCTCCAAAGAATTCATTTGGCGAGAACGCGAAATGGAAAAGAATATTAAGATTTAAAGCAATAGAATATGCTCTAACGTGAGTATTTAACGATGTGATAGACTACGCCATTAAAACTACAATAGAATAAGTTAAAGAAAACTATTAATAAACAACGATTTTTTTTAATAAATGAATTTAAAAAGGACTATATAAATACATTTAATAGAATTCCACTCAACCACTTATACTTATAATGCAGTTGACATTCTCGTATAAACATGACTTTCCTCCAATTAGGTCCCGCCAGAACTCCTCGCTCAAGCAAGATTGCAGAACAGAAGGTCGACCAATAAACACGTAAGATATTCGCCATTCTTCTGACGCAATATTTTCTCGGCCAATAAATTACGAACACGTCACTCCACTCCACCAATCCGAACTGGCAAACAGATGCTGCTGGTAAATTACGTTACGTACATAGAGTTAGGAATACGATGCAGATGCTGCCGTGTAAATACCAATGCAAAATTCGGTTTACCAAGTGAAGCCATTGATCGCTTTATAGTAAGCCCAAACAGAGGCTATCAGCGAAGTATTTGTCGCTACACTCCATGCCACTCAAACTTGTTAAAAAAAGAGTGAAAAGGGAAAAGCGCGTTTGTTCCGTTAGTTGGAAACTCTTGTAAGGTAATATTTGCGTACAAAATGATCTGAATACAATTTAACCAAAATACACTTTTCATTCTGATAAAATTGCCAGATTTTCGCAAATAATATTCAAATCTGTTAGACCTTAAACGAAATTAACTTTTTAAACATGTTTTATGGCTGGATTCACATATAATTTATGGAACTCTTTACATGCGCGGAAGGATCTTCTCCATAGCATATTTCTATTTACCCAACTTGGGTTGGCAAGGAGTGTAGTCCATAGTGGAGTTAGTATGGAATTACTCCCAACGACTTGGCGATTTTGGACTCCCTAATAAACACTATAATTACAACGCATTTTTCTTACCTGTTAGGGAAATTAATAACATCTTTTGTAAATTCAGAATGCGCGTACTACAACTGAGCAGTCATTTTTTAATTTTAATCAACGCTTTTTTAAGAATAAAAGTATGCGAACTAAGTTTTTTCTCCCCACTGGGCCTTTAATATTGGCAGTCAAGCCTTTGCAGACTCGGCATATTCCCCAAAACTGATAGCCATTTTTTTGTCACCATCTAGGTGACTCCCGTTACCAATTTTATCAAGATATCGTTCTCGGAATCCAGCAATCGAGTCCCAATACCACTGAAGGCCCACCGAGTATATGCGGAGTACGTGCTCGTTAAATCTGTGGGTCCGAAAGTCCTGTAGGCGGTCATGGCGCAGCTTCACACGGGTACAGGTCCCTGGAGATTATTTCCCTCACCTTCAGGGACATGTCTAAATTACGGAGGTGGCGATAGATGTCACCATCTGTCACTTATGTGTGCGTTGTGTCTGTCTTACTTGACGAAGGTTTATAAGCGGGTCTCTGACCAATACCACCTAGATTAGAAGGCCGAAGAACTAAGCAACACAACGTCACACTAGCGGACCAATTTCGATTTGTTGACCAATAACGTCGTATCTTAAGATGACGTTGCATCTTGATTCATCTTATCTTAAAAGTTTATTCAAATACACGATCTAGTCACGAATGATCATTGGTCAAAACCACAGAATCGGTCCACTAATATGACGTCAAGCATTTAGTTCGCCGGCCTTCTAATCTAGGTGGTATTGCTCTGACCAAGCACACAAGCCTTAAAATATGTTTACTAACCAACATTGCATCGAGCTCTCTATGGGTGATAAAGTAAGAATGAACTAACATTGAGTGAGCGGTTTATTTGGGCTTACTTGGCGACTTTTCGGTCGGCTTCATTTCGTTTCTCGCCAAGCACATCCATCTTCTTCTCAACTCTCCAGTTACGTCACCCTCGATCTAGCTTGATGGAAGTTGTAGTGTATACTTACTTCCGGCTTATTTCTAAAAGCTTTCTGTCTAAAAGTTCTTGCATCTTGGCATTAGCGTGTCAAAAACAACGTCACACGAAAAAATAAAAATGGCCACCAAGAAATTAGAATTTTGACGGGTGGAGGGAATTTAATAAAAGCTATTTCGATGTTTTTTTTTAATGTTCTGTGTGTGTTTTTTATGGAATATTGTTGCACATGATATTTTCTTCGTTGATGGCTTTGTGCACGTGGAAATTGAAAAATGGATTAGTTTTTTTTTATGGTTTTTAACAGCGGTCTGCATTTTTAAGAGCATATAAAAGAGATATTAAAGTTTCCATCATCTTTCTTCATTTCGCCATATGACATTTTCCAATTTAAAAAAAACTAAGTTAATAAAGCAGATTTTGTTTTTCGTATCATACTAAGCTTTATTAAAAATAAATCCGTTAATGCAGCTTTTGTCTAATAAAGTTGTCTCAGAATAATTTCGTTTAACTTTTTTTTATAGAATTTCTTTCAATTCTATAAAACGAAAAAATAGTCTTTAAAGTAATTTATGAGCTATTTTAGCTTGAGACATCGAGAGAAACTGTTAAGTGACATTATATTATGATGAACAAAATCATTTCGAAAAAAGAAACAATTGTCATCTTACTGGAAAAAGTACCGCGCATTTTATGAAAAATATTTTCTTATTTAAAATAGCAATTATAAGTCACTGATTTATATCTTATAGGCTAAAAGAATGGGCCGAAAGCACAAAGGAGACAAACAGAAATTCATGAAAGATGTAAGTATAAACGAAAGAAACTCTTGGATGACTTGATATTCACTGGGACAGCAATACTTGCTGAATAGATTAGTAACTATCTCCTTTAAATTGCAGCTTTTCACTAATTGAATGACAAAATTACAGTTACTCACTAATTCAGTGTCGAAATTATTTAAAATTGTTTTGTTGAAATTAATTTGAACCGAGTGTCGAATTTACGAATGAATTGAAATTGGTCACAATTTGAATTGAATGTTGAAATTAAAATTTTTCGCTAAGTGAATGTTAAAATTAGTAACAATTTAAATTAAAGGCTGAAGTTACATTTACTCATAACTTGAATGTCGAACTGCAGATTTGACAAATATTTAAAAAAACATGCACTATCTTAGTAAAATATGCATCATTTTGCAAAAAAAAATTGTCTAAAAAAATTAATTTGCTTTCTTTAAAGACTATGAGGATAAATAAAAAAAAATTCAGTTAACAAATCTTCGTTTCGTGAAACTATTTCAAAACAGGTAGGAAAATTTAAATGCAGTGTTACGAATATATTTAAAATTTAATTTCGACCATAACTGTTTTTTTTTTTTTTTCAGAAGCCTGATTGAAATTTGTATTTATTAGATCGTGTTAAACAAAAAAAACGACTATCAATAGTATAACGTGCAAATTGGGACTGGCGTGCACATTAAATCTGCAGTGACTCCTGAGTTTGATGGGAAGGGGACCCCAGTCGGTTAGGCATTCGCCTAGCATGCAGGATGTTCTAGGTTCGGGTCCGGGCATCGCCGAAATAACTGCCGACCTGTAAACGGCCCGTGCAGCCAAAAATGTCGGACGAATAATACCCCGTATAGAGGGAGTGCAAGTTAAATATGCTCCAAAGTCTCAAGGCTGCGTACGATGTCGCCCTTAACTGTTGCGTTTAGTGCCTACTTAGATGTCGGCTCGCCACTTGACTGTGGTTCTAAATTACAACTCCCGTCGCCCATAGCCCCTTTGCAGCTCTAGTGCGACGATAGTTCAAACCTAATACCTACCTACCCGAGACCGTTTGTGATAATGCTATTTAATTGTGGACCAGTTCATATGTTGGTCTTTTAACTAGACAGTGGTAAAAAAAAATTCCAAGTTAATCATTAATAGCCTACATGTAGCTCTAGTGCGGCTTTAATTCAAACAAACTAAATTTATTTTATTGACTAAAAATATTCTAACTGTGTAGTATTCAAACTTCAGTAATAAAATAAAATTCCAGCAAAAAAAGCGTTAGCTGCATTTTTTGGCGACATCCCACATTATTATTTTTCGCCTGCATAGACAGTGACATCGAATAGACATGAATACATGAATCACTAATTGTAAAAAGGGTAACCATTTAGGAAGAACATAGGAAGATTTCTGTACACGATTCGTATTTCCCTGTAACATTGAAAGGAAGAAGTCTGAAGGGAAATTCTGCAACTTAAGGGGTCATAGGAGTCTTTAAAATGTGAAAAGAAGGTACTACAATGTATAGTTTGATTTTTCATGTAATTTTTTAACTACTCAATATATAAGTATAATTTTTTTTATATGTAATTCTACAAGATTTATTTTTTTAAAACAATTTTTTAAATTTACGAAACTTTAGCCAAAACTAAAATAAAGGATATTAAACATAAAGCTATTTGAACACATTGGGATTAGGCTTGGGCGGCAAATTTTAAGGTCAAAATTGAAAAAATGACCAAGAAAATGACTTTATATTGTACAAATATGTACAAACAAAGACTTATAAAAGACAAAAAAAAAAAGTACTTTACAAAGACAACAAAGACTTACCTAAATTCTCAGCTCAATTTTAATTAGAAATTTTTTTTTTTAAATTTAAAATCAAAAATTTAATTTTTTATTAATTTTTTAAGAAAAAGTTCTTAAAATAATTTCTAATTAAAATTGAGCTGAGAATTTAGGTATAAGTCTTTGTTTGTACATATTTGTACAATATAAAGTCATTTTCTTGGTCATTTTTTTCAATTTTGACCTCACAATTTGCCGCGCAAGCCTAATCACAATGTGTTCAAATAGCTTCATGTTTAATATCATTTATTTTAGTTTTGGCTAAAGTTTCATAAATTTTAAAATTTGTTTTATAATAAATAAGTCTAAAAGCATTACATATAAAAAAATTATACTTGTATATTGAGTAGTTAAAAATTACATGAAAGATCAAACTATTCTTTGTAATACTTCTTTGCACATTTTTAAGACTCCTATGACCCCTTAATTGACTCGTTTTTACTGATAGTAAATTCATGTTAGATCGCGACAATCGTATAATCGGAAAACCGAATAGACCTGTCAATGTTGCAGTCACCCACCCAATCTTAGTGAGTGGCGAGGAGAATATGTGTACGATTTCTTTTGTTCCCAAAAATGAACCAAGCTTTCGTATTCCAGAATTTAGTCGAAAAACAAGTAGTTATAATTACCTGTTTATTCTACAGCCTGTTCTGCGATAAGAAAAATGTTTCAAAATCACAACACCAATTGTAGATAGAGGAATGAGACAATCTACATGTTTATCGGGAAGACGTAAACATTTTTCAGCAAGTTTTAATGCACCTACCAAGTTCTGTTCAATAAAAAAAATATTTTAATAAAATCGTATTTTTTTTTTTTTTATGTGCACTTTTTAATTTCATTTACCTTATATGAATAGAGTTCAATGAAAGTAAATTGCAATAAGGTGTTTTTTGTTTTTTCCCCTTTTTGAAAGAAGCTGATTCGAAAAAAAATGGTGTTTGGACATAAGTCCGTCGGTCAGACTGTCATTTTTTTCGTCATAAACTACTCTATAGCTTGAAACAAGCTTGAGTAACTACTCTATAGCCACGAATTTTGAATTTGGTACATGATATCCTAATGCCAGTAAGACATCATAAAATGGTTTTTGAGATAATCGCCCGTAGATTTTTTTGGTTTCAAATTTATTTGGATTAATTTATGTAATTAAATTTAAATGTTAATTTATTGAGTAGTAATTGAAAGTTGTGTGCACCCACATAGGTTTCGAATCAAATCATTAAATCTAATCTAAAAAATGTAATTTTAGTGCGACTGAATTGTCTCTAAATATAAACATTTGTTCACAAACTGTTATATTTATAAAAAAAACTTAACTCTTCGTTTGCTTTAAATTTTACTGATTCAAATGAACTTAAGGCAAAAAAAAATTTTGTATCACAAGTGAAGAGTACACGGGAAGAACCGATTGATTTGTTTAGAGTCTTTCCGTAATCCGATGGCGACCGGAAACCGGTTTTCCTTATGGTTCTTCATTTGCGGTACAAACGTCTGTCTCGTTCCACTCAACTCTGGTGTGAATTAGGGTTGCCGCGAAAGATAAATAAAGTGAGTAACTGGCTTTTTTACACCAGTTTAGGCGATTTCTCGCTATCATCCCCAGAGAGGCTATTGAGGAAAGCCTTATACGAAATCAATCGGTTCTTCCCGTGTACTCATCAAGTTTACTTTCCAATCATCTTTAAATAATAATGATATAATTTTTGCTCATAACTATACTTTTTCACTTCTTTTAAACCTGAAACACGGATTAAAAAAAAAGTTTGAAAAAACGCATTGGGCAAGGTTGTATAAGAAATATTTTAAAACAACAGTCTTTAAACAACAACTATTTTAAAACAACTATCTTAAAAAATGAATCTTTCAAAACAAAAACTTTAGGGATTTAACCAGTTGTGCCACAGATACACTGTCAAATCGAGTCGTAAAAGATGGACACTATTCCACAAATTTGAGCTCGCCAAATAATCTAAAAGGAATTTCATTCTTTTTTTATTTCTTGTCTGGAAACAATTTTTCTTCGAGTTCTATTTGATGGTGTAACCCAGATTCTAAAAGTGTTGTTTTCCCAATGTCATGTTCTAGACATATATATTCCAAAACTTTTGTTCTTTATTTTTTCTTTGAGATTTAGATGATAGATTTTGAAAGAGTTTGGAATTTTATAGTTTCGAATTTCGAACGGGTTTGAATTAATCATCCTTGAAAGAAGAATGGAATTTTGTGGGTTGGAAATTATTACGTGAAAATCTTTTGGTTGTCAGGGGTTTTTGAAAAGTGGATATTTGATCTGGCTTTTATAAAAGAGGAATTGATTAAACTTTTGGCGAGATTTGAAGGTTATCAGCTTGCCAAGTAGAATGTTATTAACCACAAAAATTAATTTTAAATGTTAAACTCAATTCTATTCAGTTTTGATCCGATTACAATTGTTTCAATTTATTTTATCGCATTAATTTTTTTTATATTCTTTTTTCTTGTCAAAGGATTAAAATCGTCTAAGAAATTGATTAGACTTTTGGTAAGATTTAAATTGTATTATATTCCCCAAGTAGAATACTTTCATTCAAAAATATTAATTTAAAATTATTTTTTGTTCAGATTTGATCATAGTTTCATTTTTTTTATCGTATTAAGGCTGTCTAAAGCTTTATTGAAATACGGCTCCGACTTCCGATGAGATAAGCCATTTTAACCTCTAACCCACAAAAACCCACTAAAAACTATCTTATAAATCAGCCATATATACAATTCATTAAACTTGTTAATAAACTCCCAATAAGTAGTGATTTATTTTTTGACAATTTTTACGAAATTAGAAAGATATATTTTATTAGTGACCTTGTAATTCATATCTGCTGTACAGATATATATTTTTATTGGTGCGTATTTTACTCAATTTTAATGCTTTTATCTTAGTCATTTTTAATCCTTGTTTGTTCAATGTTTGTTCGTGTTTTTATTCGATCTTTTATCTTGTATGTTCTTTACTGCTATGTAATTGGAAATTCTCTTTCTGCATAGCAGATTAATAATAAATAAATAAATAAGACCCGCGCAAAATAATACACGTATATGCTTAACTAAACATACTTTTCATACAAATATTTGCTAAAAAGTATGTTTTGCAAAGAAATTAAAAAAAATGTGTTAGTAAAATATAGTTAAAAAATAGTTACTAATGACACCCCTTATACTCTAAAAAGTAAAAATACGCATATTTTGTGTGCTATAAATGCAACAAAAAAAGCTATCGCTTATTTGTAGCCAACAGATTATTTTAACATTGTTTTTGAAGCAAAATTCCTTTAAAATTATTTACGAAATGAACTTTGAAATATTTGAAAAAAAAATTAAAATAAGTTTTTTAAGAACTCTAATATCGTATTGACCTTCGTTCAAACTTCATTTTTTATAGAAATAACTTACTGATACCTGTAACCAAAAACTGAAAACTGATATTTGGATCTTCTTCTATCTTACCAGGTCAATTTTGGAACTTATTAACGTGTTGTTTGTGGGGAGGTTTTAAAAAATGTCCCCAAATGGAGCCGAAAGCTCGCAAGAGGTTAAACTATTCGACGAACTTTAAAACATCTTATAATTCTAAGAAATTTGCCCGTTTTGCACAAACATGCAAATGAGAACTGTCACAACAAAATAGTTATTGAATTTTTTAACGCCGATGTCTATGAACGCGACAGGATTTCTCCCCAGAAACTGTCAAGCTATTTGGAGTGTCGCAAATTAAAACTGAAATGTCACTTTTCCCGAATTACTCCCAGCGTTGCGTTTCGGAGCGTTTCGACAAGCGCACAATGAAATATCTCAGAAAACTTGTCTAGGAATATGTTTGGTATGTTTAAAGCATTTCAATAGGGCTGTAATCAAAGATGTTTTATGTGTAAATAGGATTTTAAAAAATGCAGTTGCTGAGAGATTTGTAATAGAAATTCGTACGTCAAAATGTATTTTTGTTTACTGAATTTAACTTCGTTTTATGAAAGACCATTATAAATAAAGAAATTGATGTAAAAGTTTATTTTATAATGTAATCTTTTTAACAAATTCATTTACATTTATAATGCTGTTGTAAAAATTATGAATAACTTTTAAGAAAAAATATTTTTTATTCTTAATTTACGAATGCCCATAATTTTTAATAGTGTATATGTTAATGTTAAAGTATATAATGCGGTTATTTCATAGAAAACCTAGTTATTCCATGAAATAACTGAACGCGTTCACTGTAAAAAAAACTGTCGTTTTTACAGTTATAAACTGTCAACTTTGACGCCAGTTAATAACTGCTTATTTTACAGTTTAAAACTATTTTTTACAGGAAAACTGTAATTTTAACAGGGAGGAACTGTTTTTTTAGCAGGGAAAAACTGTTAAATTAGACGTGCAAAGAGTCACGTGATTGAGATCATCGTTAAGCACAAATACCCAATACTAGCCCTCACGACCGAGTAATTACATCGTCGCAGGCGGATCAGTATTGGACTCGTACACAAGAGGTTTCTGGATCAAAACCGGGCCAGATCTATACCTCTTCTAGGAGCATCTTGCATGCGAGCCCAATACTGTGCCGCCTGCGATAATCACTTGGTCACGAGGGCGTACAGGGTATTTTATTTTAGCAGGGAAAACTGTTAAATTAACAGTTTTTCCCTGTTAAAATTACATTTTTAAACTGTAAAAAAATTAAGGTTTTAAACTGTAAAATAAACAGTTATCAACTGGCTTCAAAGTTGACAGTTTTTAACTGTAAAAACAGCAGGGTTTTTTACAGTGTATCCGTTAAAGATGTGTAATATGTTAGTATTTTCACACTATCCTGAATCCAGTTGGTTAGGCATTCGCCTAGCATGTGGAAGATACAAGGGTCAGGTCCGGGCATCGCCAAAAAGACTGCTGACCTACACTCTTAAAACAAAGGTGTGAAATCCACTCCAGAATTAGAAATGCATTTTCGACACTAGAAAGGAGTGAATATTAACTCAGACTGTGTTAAAATCACTCGTTTGGAGTGATATTGTCGCAGATTCAAAATACAAAGGATCCACTCCTGTAGGAGAAGTGCATTTTCGACACTGGAGAAGTGAAAATTAACTCACTGAGTTAAAATCGATCGTTTGTTTTAAGAGTGTATAAACGACCCATGCAGCCAAAAATGTCCGACGAATAATACCCCGTGTTGATGGGGTGAACGTTAAATATCCTTTAAAGTCCTAACGTTGCTTACGTTGTCACCCTTAACGGTAGTGTAGAGTGCCTATTCAGGTGTTGGCTCGTCACCTGACTGTGGTTCTAAAACACGACGCCTGTCGCCAATAGCCTTTGTGTAGCTCTAGTGCGACGATAATTCAAACTAAATTAAAACTATATAATAACGGATCTCAGACTTTATCGGTAACACATGCATCTTGTGTAACTGTTAACTAATTATATACCTTGTATACATTTGCAATCTTGTAAACATTTTTAACTGTGCATATATCATTTTTTTTTATTTCGCAGGACTTCCCCAACACTCCCCAAGTGCTTCGAGTTCACCTCTGCTCGCCGGCGTTGCGCCACCACCCGACAGGGGGCGTCGCGGTCTCGGTGGGGGATCGCACCACCGCCGGGGACGTAGTGGAGCGGGTGGCGGACGCTCTTGAGCGCATGCTCGACCCGCCGAGACATGCTGCAGCTGAACAGCAGCAAGAGAACAGGGCGTTCAGCAGGCCCAGGTGAGACGCTTACTTTATAGTGTTGGTCCATTTTTAAAGGTAGGGAAATATTAATAAAAAGTTGTAGTTCTTGATGTTTTAAATAACCCAGATCGACAACTAACATGGGATTCATATGGCCCCATTTGGGTGATGCGAACGCAACCCTAATGTGCCCCAGGTAGGAAGGCAATTTTAACCCTTTTAGTCTCAATGAGAAATTTGGCATCACCATTTTAGAAAATTTTCTGATCGTCTATAGCCACTTAGGATATCAAAAAGCACATCATTCGATTCTTCAAACTTTCTTCTACTATAAAATATCTTTTATTAATCCCAATAATTGTCAGCAACATTTTTTTTTTCATTTATGATCAGAAAAAGGATGATGCCAAAGGGCATCACTGGGACAGCAAGGGTTAAGTAAATTGAAAGAGACAAAACTAGTTTGCTGTTAAATACCACTGTTGCAACGATGAACATTCTCACGACTTTATTGAAAACAGTGATAAACAATTAACAGCACCGTCAATTTCCTAAACATCGTATTCATAGCGTCCATCACGATTAGCACACTGCTTTGGAAAGACTGCTATAAATACGCTATCGATATGTGTTAATATTTCTGTGACATTCTAGGGGCTGGGTAGCCCAGTGGGTTAGGCACTCGCCTAGCATGCGAAAGGTCCCAGGTTCGGGTCCGGGCATCGCCAAAATAACTGCCGGCCTGTAAACGGCCCGTGCAGCCAAAAATGTCCGACGAATAATACCCTGTGTAAGGAAGTGCTCGTCAAATATAATTCAAAGTCCTAACGCTGCGTACGATGTCGCCCTTAACGGTTGCGTTGGGTGCTTATTCAGGTGTCGGCTCGTCACTTGACTGTGGTTCTAAAGTACGATGCCCATCACCAATAGCCCTCGTGTAGCTCTAGTGCGATGATAGTTCAAACCTAACCTAATATGTGACATAAGGTGAGTGTGACGGTTGATTACTAAGGAAACCAAATATTTACGATTTTGTTTTATCAATATCGCCTTCTCTTTCAGGACCACGTCCGAACCCATAGTCATGCGCCATCGTTGTCTCCTTGGAACGAAGAAGAACGGCGAATGTCTCAAAGAACACTCGTTGTACATAATAAGGGAAAATGTCGGTGAGTAATAAATATATATACCCAGATTGCACACTAATGTGAGATCCGTATGGGCCCATTTGGGTAATATGGGTACTAACCATACGAGGCCTAGAAAGGAGTTGACGATACACTCTCAGAAATAACACTTTCATTTTTGACGATTCATGAATCCTCAAGCCTCATTTCGTTAATTTTGAGGATTGTTTCGTCAAACTATCACGTGACTTTTGAGTAAACGCGAATCATCACTTTTACGATCGTGATTTGACGATTCTGTATCTTGATTTTGAGGAAACTGAATCTCATTGTTGTACTCACATGCTCAAAAATGACGAAATATTTCTTTAGATTAGACGACATTCAAATCCTCATAAAAATGACAATTCAAATTTCCTCATTTTGAGGAAACGAAAACTCGGAGCATTTGCCAGTAAACGAATTGTCAAAATTAAGGAAAATGTCGTCGTTTTTTAGCATTCATTTTTTAGAGTGTAGATGACAGCATCTGTCTCGTATGAGGGTGTTGTCTCTGTCTTACTTGACGAAAGTTTATAAGCGGGCACCAAACCAAGCACACAAGCCTAAAAATATGTCTTTTAACCAACCAACGAAGTTTGGTTTAGTTGGCTAGATAAAATATTTGCTGTTTCATTTACTTAGCAAACGTCGGTAAGAATCAATAAAAAAATATCTTCTATAAACTAAAGACTTCTCAGAAAACTCCTGCAAACATGATACGTCCTTATTAAGTAATATCACAAACATCCCAAATTCAAGACGCTGCAAGATCTGTCTTCAAGTCAGTGTGTTTAGATAAGGGGCTTCGAAAAACGAAGAAACCTAATCGAAAAATTTAATCGTCAATTGGGTTTCCACAAATACGGTGGTTTGAAACAATTTGAACACTGACATTTTTAAAAGAAATATTTGAAAGTTTTGACTATTTTAACCTCTTTACTACCATAAAAAAGAATGGACCTATTTCTTATAAAATTTTTCAAGCAATTATATATTTAATGTATGTTTTGCAAATTTTCAATATTAACTTTTAACATTTGCTGGGGGTACGTCATAATATATTATTGATTATAAAATTATATTCTAATATTTTACCCTCTATTGATAAATGGAACGATCACGCCTATGGTGAAGTCACAGTTATGTTAAACACTGTCTTCTAGCCCAAAAACAAGCAATTCGCCTCCCAAATTGAAATTATCCACTAGAATTCATATTTACATTTCAGTACACCCAAAAGCAGACAATTCAATGGGAATATTTCAGTTGATGTAAAGCTCTTTTCATTTTCCCTTGTCCTGCGATTTCATTGGTTGCTTTTGTTTCACTCTCAAAAGGACCGCCATAGATAAAAAAAAAAACTTTTCATTCTCTGGAATCTTTCTACAAATAATTTGAATAGCATATAACACGACGATAAGTTGGCATTAAAAAAATATTAAGTAAAATATTCTTAGAAAACCCATTTTCGAATAATAAGACAAAAATAATTTCAGGCCTAAAATGGGGGCTGGGGAACCCAGTCGGCTTGGCATTCGCCTAATATGCGGAAGGTTCCAGGCTCGGATTCGGGCTTCGCAAAAATAACTGCCGACCATTAAACGGCCCGTGCAGCCAAAAATTTCCAACGAATAATACCCCGTGGAGACCCCAGTAGCATCGAATATGGGCCCAATATTGGTTACAATGTAGAGCCAATATGCTAACCCTTATTGGCCCAGCATTGGGAGGAAACATTTTGCCAATATTGGCCATTATTGGCTGCCATTATAGGACCAATATTATCCAAAAACATATAACCAATATTGACTGCCATTATAAGACCAATATTATCCGACGACTTTTTTCGAAACGGTTGGGTAGATGGAAAAATCGGCGAACACGCATCCCATTATTTTTGGTGTGTGACCCCTGGGGGTTAGGGGTCAATTTTAAAAAGGAACCTCCTACTTTACAAATTCGAATTCTATGCTTCGAGCGACATCGCACGCTAACGCCGTCGGGACTTTCGATTCCACAGATTTAACGAGCACGTATATCCCAGTGTACTCGGGCACCCTGGTGAATTTTATTAGAGGAATTTTTTTACCAGCACGAATACGTCTATAGTAAGGCTAGGACAAGGACAGAACCAAGAACCTTCTCGGTGTGAGGCTCGTCGCTTACACCTCTCGGCCACCGAGCATAGGCCGTTTGACTGATTTTATTCTTCTTAATCTCATCAAGGAAATAATAGCCCTCGTGTAGCTCTAGTGCGACGATAATTCAAAACCAAACCAAACCTCACCAAGGAAAAATATGACAAACGCGAGCGCCCCCTAGGTATATGCCAACCAATATATCCCCAATATTGGTTCGATCTTGGCAAATTTTAACTTTCGAAATATTGGTTTCGTATATTGGGCCAATATTGGCTGAATGTTGTAAAACTTGCTATATTTGCCCAAGATAACCAATATTGGCCAACGTCATACCAATATTGGGCCAATATTCGATGCTACTGGGGGAGGGAGTGCACGTGAAAATCCGTCAATGTCCTAACGCTGAGTACGATGTCACCCTGAACGGTTGCATTGGGTGCCTACTCAGGTGTCGGCTCGTCATTTGACTGTGGCTCTAAAATACGACGACCGTTGCCAATACCCCTCGTGTGGCTCTAGAGGGATGATAATTCAAACTAAACTAAACCAGGCTAAAAATGAAAACAAGACCGCTTGTAGCTGTTGCCATTCATGACAACCTCATTACAATATTATCAAGCCAAAGTAACATCCTTCCAAAACTATTTACCTTGGCTCGGTCGATTTCGAAACCCTGAAATTTTTGCCAAACTCAATTTCAGAAATTTCGATTGTTTCTCTCCATCTCATTCCAATATAATTTTTGCAATTCTATCCAAGCTCTATTTGGATAGTGAGAAGTTGGTTGCGACGAATGGAGAATTTGATGATTTAGTTCGAAGCACGTCGAACACTTTTGTTGTTTCAGGGGCATGTAAATTTGAATTGAAGATTATTTCTGTAAGAGATATATATTTTTTTCAGAGATATATGTTTTTAATGTCGCATGCGTAGGGAAAATTTTATAATCGATCACAAATAGATCGATATCTAAATGTAAAGGGTAAACTAAAGTAATAAAAGAAATAGTCTGTGTGTCTATCTATTTATCGTGAAAGACTTCCTTATGCAGCCCTCAGAAATTCGATTTTTTTTTTTTAATTTAGAGTTTAAGTTATGTTCTGGTAATGTCAGTTGAATTAAAAATCAACTTCAGTTTTAAAAAAAATTGTGTTTAATTAGCATATACTACCTAAAACTGTCCCCGGACAAGACGGTGAGACAGCTCACGGACATGATTTGTCATGGTCTGTGGACACAAATTTTTACACAAAAAATATTTTTTTAAATGTTTCATCTCTAGCTAGTAGATAAAATATTTCTTATCTTAATTTATTAAAGTGGAAGCATAACTTTTCCTCACGTGAAAGATATCTTGCGGGGACATGTTTTTGTACGTTTTCTCAATAATGACCCACATATGATTCCCCTACGTGATTTTATTTTTGCAACCCCTTGTGTACAGCGACCGAGTTTACTAACTTAAGGACGACTAAAAAGAAAATTGGCGAAGTGAAAATTTTCCCCCCGAAATTTATCTAAATAAACAAAATAAAATACAAATGTGGGCCTCGGTTACTGAATAATTTATTTAGGAAAAATTAAATTAGATAAGAAACGAATTCAATGGATATTCAGTAAAAAATCTTGCCGTTCAATAGAATGATAACCGCCTCTTTTTTACATATCTCACCAAAATCATAATTTGTCGAGAAACTGCAACGCCATCTCGTGTGTACAAATCAAACTACGATATGATATCTGATTCCCTTAAGATATTACTGGATCTTTAATGTATTAAATACAAGTATATCTAACTATTTTTTTAATACACTGTAAAAACAAGGGAGTATTATTACACTTGTTTTGGGTTTATGAAATGCTATATATGGTGTAAATATACACGACTTGTGGTGTCAGCACCAACATAGGTGTTATCATTCACTCAAAATGGTTTTTATTAAAACTTAAGACAAAATTGGTGTTAACATACACCAAGAATGTAGCCTTTCCACGACACTTTGAAAACGAAACACCAAATTTGGTATTACAGATCGGGCCAATCTAGAAATTCTTTGGTTGTAACGGGAAAATTAGAGCTGTGTTTTGATAATTTATTCGTGATGTGCATGGTTTGAGTCTTATTTTAAAAATTGCTGGCTAGAAAACTTATTTCAGCGTGCAGTTATTACTTTTAAATGATTGTCTGTGTGTTTGCATTCAGTTAGCCCTAAACAACAGCACGAGTTTGATTTTGATGATGGTAAATCGAGTGTTTGTATTTGCCGAAAATGCAAAGTAAGCGGAACAAGTATATTTATTCTTTATATAGATAACTGAATTACTACTGAATAATTTAACTAAAACTACAATATTAGCGTTTCTGGCTAAAGCGAGAAAATTAGGGTTATGTTTATATCTTTGTGCGCTAGTATATATAATTAAAAGATATTGAACTGAAAAGTATAATTACAGTATTTTCCCATAAGTCATTTAGCTTATTGATATCTGAATAATTTCAGTGATTAACTTTTCGATTATGAAATCATCATTGCGCTTTCATAAATTATATTTTATTTACGTTTTGTTTGAAAAAACCATTTTACTATACTATAAAATAAAAAAAAAATTACTATAAAATAGTTAAACAGAGTTTAATTGCACAATTTTATAGCTATATAGATAATTGAGTAACAAATTAAACAATATTTGTCCACCCAATTGATATCTTTAATTTACGTTAAATATTCCTAAACATTAATTTTGTTTGAGTTATGTTTTTGTATAATACGTGTACATTTTCATTTTACCTTTTGTAGCATGGATAAAGGTATCCTCGTTGAGTTCAACATAAGTCGCAAATCAACTCAAGTTACAAAATTAGCTATTTTTAACATTACAAATTGTATGTTGTTCAGGATTTGTAAAAAATCAGTTTACACCAAAAAGTGTTTTTAAAAATTAACCATTTTATCCTTTTGATTCTGAAATTAGTACCAGAACACCCTGTTAGTTCGTTAGGTGTTTAAGTACACCAATTCAATGGTGGCGTTTCATCACACCAAAAATGGTGGCAACAGAGTAGCCACCAAATGTGGTGCTTCTACACACCAGTCAATTATCGGTGTTTCATTACACCGATTTACTGGTGGTGTTTCCTTACACCACTTTTGGTGGCTACTTTGTTGCCACCATTTTTGGCGTGAAGATACACCAAAATTATTTACAGTGTACTAGACTTATTTGTAAATTCAAATTTTGAACTTACATTGTATCGTTTTAGGTGAAAGACGACTGGATCATAACACTTACATACAAAGCATCATCGGATCCGGTTCTGGCCGGTTCGCGACAGGAACCACGTGGGAAATCCGCTGTCACCACTGATGGCAGGATCGAAAAAGAAAGAAAAACCGTGCAATTTTTGAGGGAATTGTTGATTTATCAATTGAAGAGCTTAGTGGAAGAACGTGCTAAGTGACAAAAAGGTGAAAATGGGAAAATGAGCGTTTGCATGTAGATACGTTAAAAACGGCATTTCCAAAAGGTAAAAATGTACTTAATTTAAAGTATAGGAAAAATGGAAATCTTTTTATCTTTGGGAGAGTGAATATTGTGGACATAAAAATCCCATTTTTTTGTTTCAGGATTGTCACTTAGTACGTACTTCCACTAAGCTCTTGAATTGTTGTTGAATGAAAGGATTCATGTCTGAACAATTAAATACTATTTACAAACAATTGTGTGGAACAAGTTAACTCGATCAATGTGCAAAAAATGAAATGTTGCTGATTTTTGGACTTTTTATCGTTATAAAAGTAAAATTGTTTGATTTCTACCCCCGTGAAAAATTACATAAAATAATACCACTTTCAAGGCATTTTAATAGAACTGAAGGAAACTAGGTTTTTAACTTACAGTATTTTGTCGTATGTGTCAAATAGTTATATAACCTTTCTAGAAATAGTACTTAACAGTATTATATTTTGGTCACATATACACAGACAAAGTTTTACAATAAATTAGATTGTATTATATGCCTTGTAAATGTACTCAATTTGCAACACTTAAGAAATAGATAATTGCTATGTTGCTTCATGTTGATAGCATTGCTCTATGTTATTCATGAAAAAAAAATTAACGTTCCTACATAAAGCAATACTTTCGCAGAGGTTGCAAATTCAAAATGGTGAATTATTGGATAGCTAATTATTTTTAAATACTTTAAGTTTTAAAAATTGAAAACTAGATCTATTCTTCGTAAAGATGATGCTAAAGTGTCTTATTTACTCCATACTTGAACATTCCCGTTTTATATGTTTTGTGTTTGTGCCGTACTTTCTAGCGAAATTTTGATATCTCTGGAATAGAAATTAATTCTTGAAATTCCGTAGTTAAATGTGAAAATAATAAGAAACATAATGATGTGTTACAAATTTTAAATTCACGCTGTCATAGCCACATTTATTTTATGAAGATTAATGGAATAATAGAAATATCCTTTTATTGTTAATCCTTGTATTTTTTAAATAGTTCATACACTCTTAAAACAAAATAGTGAATTTAACTCAGTCTGAGTTAATTTTCACTCTTTTCAGTGTCGAAAATGCACTTATCGTATTGGAGTGGATTTTTTTTTTTAGTTAAAACTCCGACAGGATCACTCCAAACGAGTGATTTAACTCAGTCTGAGTTAATTTTCACTCCTTTCCAGTGTCGAAAATGCACTTATCCTATATGAGTGGATTTCACTTCTTTGTTTTAAGAGTGTAAGGGTTTAACATTATGTTTGGATAGTAAAGGGTAAAATTACATTTTTTCATTAATTGTAATTTCAGTCTTACAAAATGTCTCGAAATATTGTATTGAAAAACTTGAATAAAAAAATCTGTTTTTAAAAATGTATTGATTGTTATTGACTGTTCTTTTTTTTTTAAAAAAAATATAATACATTGTGTCTGTAAAAGAATGCCCGAGTTTTAATGGTTTATTACAGGAGTTTATTTTATACTAAATATAGAAAATCATGCATGAAATTTAAGGAAAACTAATCTAGTTTCTCATCCCATACTGTTCGCAGCGGGTTCGGAGTAATGGAAACAAGTAATGAATAGATGACACTGCAACTGTGCAAACGATGTAGCGGTACAAGTGCATGCGCTTATCCGAAACTGTTGGAGTCACTCTTTATTCGTCACCTTCAACCACAACTGTCGAACGCTTACAGTTGATACTCTTACAATTCGAAACTTGGACATTCTTTTACAGAACCCTGCATATTAAGGGGTCACAGGAGTGTTAAAAATGTGCAAACAAGATACTACATAGCATAGTTTGATCTCTCTTGTAATTTTTTAACTACTCAATAAATGAGTATAATTTTTTTATATGTAATTCTACAAGATTTATTTATTATAAAACAAGTTTTAAAATTTATGAAACTTTAGCCAAAACTAAAATAAATGATATTAAACATGACGGTACTTGAACACACTGCGATTAGGCTTGCGCGGCAAATTGTGAGGTCAAAATTGAAAAAATGACCAAGAAAATGACTTTATATTGCACAAATATGTACAAACTAGGACTTATACCTAAATTCTCAGCTCAATTTTATTTAGAAATTATTTTTTTAAAAATTTAAAATCAAAATTTTTAAATTTTTATTAATTTTTTTAGAAAAAAGTTCTTAAAATAATTTCTAATTAAAATTGAGCTGAGAATTTAGGTATAAGTCCTTGTTTGTACATGTTTGTACAATATAAAGTCATTTTCTTGGTCATTTTTTCAATTTTGACCTCACAATTTGCCGCGCAAGCCTAATCACAGTGTGTTCAAGTACCGTCATGTTTAATATCATTTATTTTAGTTTTGGCTAAAGTTTTATAAATTTTAAAACTTGTTTTATAATAAATAAATCTTGTAGAATTACATATTAAAAAATATACTCATTTATTGAGTAGTTAAAAAATTACACGAGAGATCAAACTATGCTATGTAGTACCTTGTTTGCACATTTTTAAGACTCCTGTGACCCCTTAATTCAAATTTGAGTTATCAATTAGAAATAATCTTAGATGTAATGGCCGGCCCGATACAATTGGTTATGCTTTATAAAATGGGAGTTTTGCTACTGTAAACCTTTCGTATGCGAAAACTCGAAAGAAACGGTTCACGTGATTGGATTACATAAATTAAATTTTTTTATTAAATAGATTTAATTTCGTGGTTTAAAGTATGTGATATTGATGCGTTGCAATGTAAGCACTTTTTCGTCAGTCATGAAAATCGTTATTGCAGCAAATTAATCGAATTTTCGTTAAAAAATTATTTGGTTGGTCGAAAATAAATTTTGAAAAACCTAAAATGACGGTCAATCATTAACAAATGGCTATACAGGTTCATTTTAAAATGGGCTGTGGAGCCCAGTCGGTAAGACCTTTGCATGGAAAAGGTCTAATGTTCGGGTCCGGAACATTACCAAAATTAATGCAGCCCTATAAACGCTATATGCAGTCAAAATGTAATACCAAATTACCTCGAGCAGATCAAATGCACGTTAAATATGCTCGAAAGGCCCGATGCCTCGTACGGCTTCGCAATAAAAAATTGCGTTGGTTGCCAATTTGGCTCGTCACTTGACTGCGTTTCAACGTAAGGTCCCTCGTGTAGATCTAGTACGATGTTAATTGAAATCCCTTTAAAAACGCATTTTATTTTCTTGTTATTACTACTTTCATACACTCTTTAAACAAAAGAGTGATTTTAACTCAGTCTGAGTTAATTTTCACTTCTCCAGTGTCGAAAATGCACTTCTCCTACAGTAGTGAATACTTTGTGCGTTGAATCTGTGACAAGATTACTCAAACGAGTGATTTTAACTCAATCTGATTTAATATTCACTCCTTTCCAGTGTCGAAAATACACTTCTCCAACAGGAATGGATTTCACTCCTTTGTTTTAAGAGTGTAGTTACTGGGTAATGGGTAATGTAATCGATTCCGGCTGCCTTTTTTTAGTCTCCTTTAGGAGCTTTAACACAGCCAATTACACTTCGTAATTTAGAATTCTCATAGTTACTGAAAAAACGCTTTCATTGAGTTAACCCTAACATAGCAAGGAAATTCTTCTACTAAAAGTCAGGATTCCGAAACTAATCAAGCCCATGACACGCCATTCGTCTTAATCTTGAAAAACCTTATTTCGAAAAATAAACAACTTCAAATCGCTTAAACCAACAAATGAAATTGCCCTCCCTTTATCTTTAATAAAAAGAAATCGCCAGCAATCAGCAATTGCACGGAAAATCCCCGGGACAACAAATTCCATTACTTTTTTCCCCCGATATCATCGGAAAAAGTCAAACAAAACTGGATTTTCTGTTTGACCAGATACTTTTACTGGAACTGAACTTCGATCAATCAATCACACAATTAAAAAAATATAGTTTTAACCTGGGTCAGCTTTATTCTGTGAACTACCAAGGATCCATATGACTACACTCTTAAAACAAAAGAGTGAAATCCACTCCAGTAGGAGAAGTGCATTTTCCAGACTGGAGGAGTGAAAATTAATCAGACTGAGTTAAAATCGCTCGTTCGTTTTAAGAATGTAGTATCTATTAGCTGTGTGTGCATAAGTATAAGATCAAAGTATTTAGCTTTAACTTCAAACCAGTTCACAAGGTAAGAAATAGCAGAAACAACAAAATACATCTAATACGAAGAAAAATTGCCTTCTGGTCCAGTTTGTCAAGACCAAGTTTGCGGGTTCGAACCCCAGCTGAGGCCATCGGATTTTCCAGATGGGAAAACGTGGGCACGCAAGGCATGTGGCATGTAAAATGTTCTTGAGTACCCATTTGGTTTGGTTTCTCTCGGCAAAATTTAATAACGGCATACTTTAACATCTACTGAGATTCTACTATATACTATATACTTTAACATCTACTGAGATTTAAAGATTTGCCGCCTGTAGGCTACGATTGATTTGCCGCCAGATATAGTTTTCTTGAGTATTTTCTTTTGTTCTACACATAAGAATCATCTATTATATATACACTCGAAATCGAAATAATAGGGAATTTTTTAAACTGTTCTAATATTTGTCTTTCAACTTCCAAATCAGGAGGGGGGGAGTGCAATTATCCTCGCAGCTACCATGTTTACTACTAAATATTGGTACTATATATACGTTTACGATTTACACAATAAAGTAAATTATTTGTTTTCTTTCTTACAAATATAGTATCTTTATACTAATTTTTTATGCCGAATGCGGCTTTAATTGTTCGTAAAATTTGCGGCCCCCAAAAATTTGCCGCTCTAGGCTACAGCCTACTTAGCCTGTTTGGAAATCCGGCCCTGACTGAGTGCTCAATGCTCATATTCATTGTAATCTGCGCGTCAAAATTAGTAGCGAGAGTCGCCTACAGGGTGCCCCACAAAAAAAAGTCTCTCAGTTCTGAGGAGCATGCCGAGTGTGCAAAGGCTTAGCAATCAACAAAGCAGCAACGTTGAGAAGAAAACAAAACAAAACATGCACAACAGCATGGTCTGAGTGAGACGGTCAGTCCCATAGAGCTAATGCATCAGTTTTTAGATCACAACTTTTGCAAAGGAAATGGTTTATCATGTTATCTCATTTTCACCAGGTATGTGAATTTTCATAACATCAATTGACAACGAAATTGAAATTAAAAATAAATCCGGTTATTTAATTATTAATTGATAAAATTTTAAAATAGTTTAGTCATCTGCTGTATATTTTTGGCATTTTAAAACTTCTAAATATATATAATCAAACAACAACATAAAATGTTAATTTCATTTTTTTTTCTTTCGATGTTAAGATGATTCCCATACCTTGGGAAAACGGGCTACCATGGCCAAGCAATTCTTATGTGGAAGTTTTGATTCCAAAACTAATGCATTAGCTGTATGGGGCTGACAATCATTCTTAATAGTGGGACTGTCATTTTAAAACACGTCAGATAAAGTCAGAAGATTTCCCAGAAGGCAGTTCGCCTTCCCATTAAAAAAAATCTGGCTTCAAAATCTGCTTTTTGATTGATGTCCTCGGGGCGTAATTTTTCGAGTCGCATTCTGCGGATATTTGCGCTAATTGATCATTGATCAGAATTCTTTTATTGATTTCTAAGAGTTGCTGCCCCGGATGTTAAATAAGTTAGAGATACTAGTGGAGCTTCCAGATATCACCAAGCCTGTGCAATTCGCACGCTTAACACGTGTTAGGATTATTCTAATTATCATTGCACTAGAGCTACGAACAGGCGAAGTAGTTTGGAGCCACAGTCAAATGACGAGCAGACATCCGAGTAGGCACTCAGCGAAGCTTTCAAAGGCGATATCGTACGCAATAAAAAAAATTTGCAAAGATTAGCGACATTCATCACAATCCCTCCAGGAACGCGTGACGTGGGCTGTGGGGCGCCCTGTGGTCAGTGTCTTGATCTACGGATCAGAAGGTGCCGCGATCGTGTTCTGGTCGCTGAAAACCCACCGAGTTTATGCGAAATATGTACTCGTTTAACCCTTTCAGTCCCAAAAATTTACTACACTACAGAAACATCCGATATTTACAAAATAAGCTTATTTTAGGTCAAATATACGAATTCTAAAAGAAAAAAAAATCCATTTAAATTTTTTATATGGTTTTTGAAACAATGCCAAAATTCTTTAACTGTGGAAAACAACAAAATAAAAAATATATATTACCTAAAAACACTTCGAGTTATGTATTTCAAGGTACCTGACCATATAATTAAAAAAAATTTAGTAATTATTTTATCCGAAATAGTTTAAATTGTGTTTTAAATAGGTGGAACTGAAGTGAACGTATCAAAAATCAGGAGAAACGCTTGTTGACTATTTTCTAATTAAAAAAAATAGTAGTTCTGACTTCTATTGAGATTAAAGTAAAATTTTGTCTGTTAGAACAAAGTGTGAAGAATCGAATGATGTGTGTTTGGATGTCATAGCGGGGCATAAACATTTTGAAAAAAATATTGAAAGTGATGATGCCAAATGGCATCACTTGGACAGAAAGGGTTAATCTGTTGGGTCCGAAAGTCCTGTGGGCGGTCATTGCGCAGTTTCCCATGAGTAAAGGTTCCTGGAGACTATTTCCCTCCCCTTCAGGGATATGTCTAAATTGTGGAGGTGGCACGCAATAGATAGCAGCATCTGTCCCGTATGTGTGCGTCTGCGTGTGTGTTGTGTCTGTCTTTAATTGACGAAGGTATATAAACGGGTCTCTGAGCAAGCACACAAGCCTGAAAATATATGTATATCAACCAACCAACCGTGTGAAATGAGCTTTATAGCTCCACTTTTTGTAAATAGTGGGTATCCTTCGTCACTTGACTACTGATGGTTCGAACTAAAAAAGGGACCAACTTTTTTGACCAATAAACTAAGGATCAAATTTTGAGTATTAATTTTGTACGAAATCCCTTGGCCGGGTATGATATCTGCTTCAAAGTTACGTTGCGTGCCAGGTGTCAATATCGTCATTTGACTAGGATTTTAAAGTGATTGAGGCACATGAACTAAACTAAATAGCCCGACCTAAAACCAAATAAACCAAAACTGCAAATGTAGAAGCGCCGGACTCACTGAAAGAATTATTATTCTCAAACTGAACTGAATTATTTTAACCGTATGCTTTTCGTTGAGTGAAAATCCAGAGACATAACATAGAGTGGACTGCGCATTGGCAAACCTAAAGTGTCCTAAACATCTAACTCACACAGTCACATGACTGTGTCGCGTTTGGCTCGCATCTATGGCGAGTTTACCATTTGGCGAGTTTTTCCACAACGACCTGAACACAGAGGCCGACAATCTAATGTTATGATAAAGAAGCTTGGAAAGGAGAAAGGATGAATCGCTAGTATTTTAAGATCCTCTTAATAGATATCAGATTATTTCTTTGATTTTGTGAGTCTATTTAAGATTACTTGAACAATTGATTGTGGACTCTTTATTAAAAATTAATTTAAAAGAACTTTAGTAGGTTTATGTAGAGTGTTGCTGTATTATAAGTTGGTAATTGACATGGTGAACATTTTCAGCCGTCTCTATAACTTTCGTTCTAACGGTCCGATTTAAAAAAAAAATCAATTTTTTTTTTTGAAATATTGCTTCTTCCTTTATTTCACCTGGAATAAATCAACTTTCTAAAACACATCAATATATTCCAAATTCAGCAAATGTTCTACTTTTTAAATATAAATAACTCAAACACGATTGCAAAAACAGGTTTCGTTTTGACCAAATTGTAAAAAAATATTCTACTTCTAAGCTGTCTAATGTTCAGACCATTAATTTAATTGACTTGGCCCAAAATATTTATTATAATTAGAGTTCTAACAACTTTGATTTAATCATGGATATGATTCTTCAGTATAAAAGAGCTTTTAGAATAAATTCCCTCGATAGAAATGATAGTTTATGAAGAACACACAATTACTAAGAGTATGCAGAACTAAATAAATTTTACCCGTGAAGTGTGACTAATCCTTTTTTATACCCCTCTTTACAATTAGGAATTCACAAGCATTTGACATCTTGCACAAAACGTTACTGAATTAAGAGTACAACATTCACGATTCATGCTCAGAGATTAAAAGAATGTAATTAAATATTTATTATAAAAGCCAAAAGAGAAAAATACCAACAATGCTCAAAAAATCGTCTGCAAAAACATTAAAAAAAATTCAAGCTGCCGTGATTGGTAGAAACCCACGTGACTTGGGTATTGATGGTAGTCTCCACTTCGGTTTGCTAGCTGATATTCAGGTCTGGCGACAATTTGGAATAGTTCGTAACGAAACGGTAGCGTTAAGTTGCCATATGTAGCAATCTTTCCCCTCTTGGCGATTTATGATGTTTAGGACATAATGCTAATCTGCAAGGGATGGCGGTTTTCCAGAAAAAATCGGTTTTCCATTTTCCATCGGTTTTTCCCTAAAAAACCGGTTTTCGTTTTCAAAGGGCCTCATACAAAAAAAACCGGTTTTCAGTCAAAACCGGGACCACCGGTTTTTTGAAAACCGGTTTTGGTTTTCCATCCCTAAGCTGCTTTACTATTAATGCGCAGTCCACTCTATGTTATGTCTCTGTGAAAATCAGATTTCTCGGGATGTAGGGAGCCCTGTGGTCAAGATCTCGGTCCCGAGATCGGAAGGTCGAGAAATCGTGTCCCGGTGCCACTGAAGACCTACCGAGTATATGCGGAGTACGTGCTCGTTAAATCTGTTGGGTCCGAAGTCCTGTGGTCGGTCATTACGCAGTTTATTATGGGTACAGGTCCCTGGAGAAAATTTCCCTCCCCTTCAGGGACATGTCTTAATTGTTTAGGTGGAAACAGATGGCAGCATCTGTCATGTGTGTGTCATGTGTTGTCCCACTTGACGATGGTTTATAAGCGGGTCCTTGCGACCAAGCACAATAGCCTGAAAATATATGTCGACCAACCAACCAACCAACAGATTTCTCAATAGTCATTTTTATTTATGCATCGGTTTTAGATATTTTAATTATTAAACTAAGCAATACTGTTAAATTCAATTGGAAAAATGGGTGAGTTATATTTCAAATTTTGATTGAGCGTTTAGCCTGTGTTGTTCTATCCTTACTTATCTTAAAACTTAATCAGCTTTTTTTATTTATTTTGTTTGATTGCATTTAGCTGAACACTTTTTTTTTCTATATTTTGTTTTTAATCTATTTTGTATGTTTTGTTGTATTGTTTTTATCTAAAATGAGCCCACTGAATTTAACTCGAGTACGATATACCTATTTTTTTTAAATCTCTAAACTATCCGGTGTAATTGAATCGGTGAGTACGGAAACAACGTCAGTCACAAATTTATTTTTTCAAGAGGGAGAAGAAACGTAATAACTCCTCCACTATTTATGCACTCAACACTCGAAACAAACGTCCTGTATTTACGGAACTACTCAACAGACTAACGTAGTTTTTTCACCCAACACGCATCTTGCCATTCTACGCTTATTTTCATTGAAAACGAGTTTTCGGATTTTTTGACTGAAGTTTTTTCTGCACTCACCGATTCAATTATTAACCGGTATGATTTTAGCGTGTAAAATCATTCTAAAAGTAATAGAAACCATTTTTTTTGTTTATTTTCATGCTGAAGATAATTTGGAGGAGCAAAATTAATTCTATTGAAGTTCGCGAAAAATCTATTTAAATAGTTGTCTCTGAACAGCTTTGAAACGTACTTTTAAGTACAGTTGATGTGGTGTAAATATAGCCTGAAGTTTAAATTAGGGTTCGCTTTATGTGTTTATTAGCTGCTCAAGTTGCTCAATAGCATAATTAGTGCTTACGAAAAATTTGATTAATCTGAGTAAATCCTTAAATTTCCACTGGGGAAGTTTTTATACAAATAGAGGATTTTTTAATGTTTTTTCAATATTTTTGAAATAAGAGTTTGATGTCTTAGCATTAAAAAAAGATCTTGCTGGCTATTCCATCCAATTTCGTATTGAAAGTAGTGTAATAATTTTCAATAATCAAGTCCTTAACCATCGGATAATTTTTAAGAAAACGATCGTTACTTTTATCCCTGAAAATTAGATAACATATGTTATGAAAAACATATATTTGTGTAAAATACACTCTTAAGACAAAAGAGTGAAATCCACTCCAGTTGGAGAAGTGCATTTTCGACACTGGAAAGGAGCGAATATTAACTCAGACCGAGTTAAAATCACTCGTTTGGAGTGATCCTGTCGGAGGTTTAACACATAAAGGATAAACTCCAAAAGGAGAACTGCATTTTTCAGACTGGAGGAGTGAAAATCAATCAGACTGAGTTAAAATCGCTCGTTCGTTTTAAAAGTGTAAGTCGACAGGGAAACTTCGATAAAATTTAGAATTTTTTTTATATAACTGCGAGACATTGGTAAATGATAAATTGGTCGACGATAGCCGAGGACGGAATGATCAACAAAAATGGCGAAGAATGTCCAGAGCTCCCTGACTGACCAATCGGAAGTTAAGATTTTGTTATAAGAAGGGTTTTAATAGGTCAATATGTAGGTGTATGACTCAGGATAGTTCTGTGGGAACGATTGATTGAGCGACTGTTTGTCGCCGACAGAGTTCGGATATAAGGTAGGCGATTACCCAAAATTCTAAAATGTGTACCATTACTTTAATCTTTTCCAACTCTGGCATAGTGATTTCAAATATAATGAACAATGCTTATTGGGCAATTTTTTTTTTATTTAAATATAATTGATTTATTTTAAACGGTGTTTTTTTACTAAAAAAAGAGGTTTACGCTGACAAGTCTACCACATTGAATTTTCCTCCCATAAACATTAATTATGTGCTAAATTCTCCGTTTTGAACTGATACATGCAATGACAATCTAGAGTTACATACAAATTACAAGAAAAGAAGTTATTAAGAAAAATGTCATGAATTTAACTAAAAAAAGATTTTTTTCGATTAACTTACACTTGAATTTTTTTTTCAAACTTCTATATTTGCACCAGAGAAGCTTATGGCACAGATATATATTGCGTAACCCCCTTTTCTTAGATGAAAAACACCGTTTAAAATAAATCAATTGCATTTAAATAAAAAAAAATTGCTAAAGCATTGCTCATTATATTTGAAATCACTGTGCCAAATTTGGAAAAGATTAAAGTAATAGTAAAAATTTTAGAATTTTGGGTACTCGCCAACCTTAAGATTTTGTTATAAGAAGGGTTTTAATAGGTCAACATGTAGGTGTATGACTCGTTAAAGTTCTGTGGGAACGATTGATTAAGCGACTGTTTGTCGCTGACAGGGAACGGATTTAAATAAGAAATTTCCTTTACAGGTGGGCACAAAATCGACCCGATGGCAATAATCGGATTCAAGATCGTTGCTTTCCACGTCATTTTGCTAGTGGCGGTTCTGATCGGAGTGTGCATCAGAGCTTGCAGAAAATCTTGCTGCAATAAAAACGAGGGACTACCACAAGTTGTTTCTGATGAGATGTCTATACTGCCGCCTGATGCTGCCTATCCTAAACAGGTGTACTGATAAATTGAATTTTGAATGTAAAACTTCAATTGCTCGGATTGGTATTTTAGTTTATATTGTGCATTGTTAATGGATATTTTACGGAATACCATCATTGTTTGTTTTTTATTAAATAAAATTTTGAAATATTTCTACGACAGTAGCCAGCTGTTTCAGATTCATCCTAATAGACAGTTATACCGATTAATTGAATTTGAATGTGCTACTTCTTTTTCAATTGTGTAGTTCAGGAAATTTGTCTTTATTGTGCATTGTTGATGGATATTTGTTGGAAAACTAACTTTGTATGTTCGTTACCATATTATGTGTTTCCACGGCAGTTCTCGCGCCAGCTGTTTCAGATCATGCCTATTCTAAACAGGTGTTTCAATAAATTGAATTTGAATGTGATACGTAAATTGTTTGGTATTAGAATTTTGTTTATATTGTAAGTCGTTAATGAATATTTTGTGGAAACTAACATTGTGTATTTGTAACTAAGTTTTTGATGTATTTCGCACCATAGATCGCCTGCTGATTTATAGATGAGGCCTACCCTAGCAGTTGTTAATTGAATTTACCTGTCCTACTTCAATTGTTTGGTTTAAGAAAATTGTTTACATTGTGCATCGTAATGGAATATTTCGTAGAAAACTAACATTGTGTGCTTGTTACTATAAATTTATGATTTATCTCCACAACAGCGTAAGTGCTAGCTGCTTCAGATCCTGTCAATTTTAAACGGCTGCACCGATAATTTGAATATGCTACTTCAATTTTAGGAAATTTGTTTGGATTGTACTTTGTTAATAAAATATCGTGCTGGCAATATGCATTGAATGTATGTGGCTATAAGTCCTTGCTTTGTTTACAATATTGTGTTCCATCAATTGTTTTGGTTTTAAATTTTGTTTACATTTTGCAATTAAGACTTTAATTAAGAAATTGCTATACATACATTTAACTAATACATTAAATCGGTAGCAAATAAAAGCATATTACATGTGATCTCTAAAATTCATTGGGTTATAGAGGAGGTGGTGAAACAAACAGATTATTATTAAATTAATTGAATTTAACTAATTTTTGAATATAAATTAAAGTTACAAAATTAACCTTTGAAAACACATCAATAATTCTTTAGAATTAAAAAAAAATAGTGAAAGGAGGCTAATAAAGAATTGCACTTGTGATTTAGTACTTTGCCAAGACAGAGCTCGAAATGCAAATAATATTCAAAAGCACAAAAAAACACGCTAAAATCTATTTTTTTGCAACTGTAGTTAGTCGTATTGTCAACTGGCCATTGGATGCTGACATATGCTCAGATGTGGGTCGCATACCCCCCTTATGTAATATTAAAATATAACTTAAGAGCAAAATATATCTAAAACTTTTCGATTCTTACTATGTCAATTAATTGATTGCAAATTTACAAGCCAGGGATTTCGAGTTTCTCAATTTTAGCTTCCTTATGTGAAATCATACTATAAAAATTGCAGTTCGATATTTTGAAATCTTAAACATCCATTAAAATGAGTTTTACTTTTGCAGAACACATGTAGGTAGGTTGGTATACGTAATTTCAGGCTTGTATACTTGATCAGAGACCCGCTTAAAAACCTACGTCAAGTGAGACAGGCACGGACAATTTTTTTTACTGACAGAGAGAAAGTATACCAAGAGCAAAGACGGGAATCGAACTCGCACCCGGTTAAGTGTGCAGACTGTAAGCGACATGGACTGCGATCATACCCACTAGGCCACCGGGCCCTTAGTATTTATTTCAAAGAAACAGTTTAAATATATATTTGTTCTTTCAATTCAGCCATTTTTTTTTTAGTTTTGCGAATGACGTTAGCAAAGTAATGTTATAATGAATATCTGAGATATTTAGCGAGATATGTCTGGTTGAAGATAGGCACAAAAAAGTCTACCGGAAATGTGTGACAAAAGATATTGAGAAATCTTGTTTCGATATCGTTTTTGAAGGTCTAATATGTGTGTTGAAATACATTTTGAAATAAATTTTTGATTTTAAATACTATTATTTTTAGTACTAAGTGACAACAATATATTAATGTCATGAGACAAAGTGTAAACTACACTTTAAGAAGTTGGACTTCAGGGACATGTCTAAATTGTGGAGGTGGCGCGCGATAGATGGCAGCATCTGTCACGTTATGGTGTGAATGTGTGTGTGTGTGTGTGTGTTGTGGCTGTCTTACTTGACGAAGGTTTATAAGCAGGGCTCAAGCACATAAGCCTGAAAATATATGTATACCAACCAACTTTAAGAAGTTTCCCGGTGGCTGAGAGGTGTAAGCGACGAGCCTATATCACCAAGAAAGTTATTGGTTCTGTCCTTGTCCTAGTTATACTATAAACGTGTTCGTGCTGGTGGAAAAAATTCTTTAAAAATCATTGGAGTGTACAAGTACACTGCGAAATGCGTGTCCGTTAAATCTGTGGAGTTGAGCAGCCCGACGTACGTACGCGTACGATGTCGCTCAAAAGCTCCGTTGGTAGCCCGCTCAAGACTTGGCCTCTTGTGACCAAGGCTCTAAATTACGAGGCGTAATTGGCCGTGTTAATGCTCCTAAAGGAGGCATCAAATAGGCAGCCGGAAATGATTACATTACCTTAAGAAAAATCTCCAGTGGCCGATTTCTCACCGAGAAGGTTCTTGGTTCTGTCCTAGCCATGCAGTATCAGGCTATAGGCTAGCCATACTGTTATTGGTGTTGGAGAAAAAAATCCCTCCAAAAATTACTAGTCTGCCCGAATACGCTGTGTTATAAGTGCTCGTTAAATCAGTGGAGTACAAAGAACCGACGGCGTAAGCATAGTATGCCGTTCGAAGCTCCGTTTGTTGCACGTTCATTCGTCGACTTCGTCACTTGACCGCAGTTCTAAATTACGAGGAGTAATTAGTTGGGTTTAAGCTCCTCCCCATAAAAATAGAAATTGACATCACCGCAGGCGTGGCTGTTACAGTCGTTCATTATGTTTTGCGCAAAAAAAGTTTGTAACAATGACCAATATAGAATTGTGTTTCTTTTTCTTCTAAATTTCCTTGCAAATAGTACCAAACAACTATACTTCAGTAAATATAAGCGATAAAATTCAAAATTCGCACAAATTCAAAAGCAAATGGAACTCGCACGGTGATTTTTTTTAAAACTTAGAACACATGAACTTTTTGGAGTTAGCCACTTGCATTTTTTAATACATAAAATGATAGTATTTTTTAACAAAAACATTAAATTAATAACATAAAAATAAGTATATAGCATTTAACAACAAAGCTTTTTCATTTGGGCAGGAAATAGGGATGGAAAAATACGAATTATTAATGAATTATTATAAAATTAGTTGATGTAACCAAATTTGTTTTCCGTAAAGTTACTGCAAATAAATTAGTTAATATAATTACTTAATTTTAAGCATTGTAATGTCAATAATTATTGACAATAAATTATTAAATAATTATAATAGTTAAATAATAAAAATGCAGGGTAATGCGTGATGTGTTATAAAACAAAGTAAAACGGAATAAACCGAATAACCAAAGCACAAAATTAGTTTTACCATAATACTGTGGCACTAAGGCTACTAACAATTCTAGGGAAGATGGTTTTTTCTAAAATAAGTAAACAGCTTGTGGAGATATCAAAGCCACGTTTTCTTTTCCTACCACCACAAATACTAAAGAGAAGTAGAATTTTAAATTTATTTATTTGTTTCAGATGCACATAACAGAAAAAAATCCAATTACAATGCACATCATAACAGACAATGCAAACAACAAGAACACACAAAAAGAAGACATTAAAATGACGGACATGTTAAAAATCCTGCTAAATACCATAAACTGCAAATTCTTAATTAAAATATGGACTTTCGTTTGAAAGAAGAATAAAAAAATTCCAAGTTCAATTCAAGGAGATAGAGTTAATTATTATTATTTTAGCTTCCACACTACGTTTATAACGTAAAAAGTGGAAGGTTTTATAATCGTTCTGTCTGTCCGTCCGTCTGTCTGTCTGTCTGTCCGTCACCCAATTTCACAGCACGAACCGCAAGTCTCACAAACAAGTAGGATACGTCATTTTGAAGCAAAAAATCAGTTTAGGCTACATTCCAAATTTCATTAAAAAATTTAAATTAGAAGTTTATTTAAAATTTAAATAACTAAAATTTTAATCTATATTGAAATAACATGCGAATTCCATTTTTATTCAATATTTTCACTGTTGCCATGGCATCAAACGTACGAGAAACTTTATTTAAAATAAAAATAAAATACTTGAAAAAAATATTTATTTTTGTGTAATAATTCAATTTGGATTGATGCAATAGCACAATAAAGTTATTTTGATGGTTCGTTATATTTTTGGGAAGAAAGATGCATAAAAAATTCTAAATTTGCCCAAAAATATGCAAATTTTCGCTTTTATTTTTAAAGCAACAATTTTACCAATTTATTTTTCGAAATGTAAACTTGTGACTGCAAATATTTATTTAAAAAAACATCACTATTCTTCTGAGTTCAAAAAAATTAGCAAACGATAAAGATTAATTATAAAATATGCCAAAGAAGATTAAAGAAAGTTATTAGTTTTTTCTTATAAAAGTTTGAATTAGAACTAGTCAAAGGCCCTGTTTGGCGAATTTCTTTTTGAGGTGTTAGGGTGTTTCCTGTTGAGCGTAAAATGTTGTGTGGAAGCGGTGTAAGTGACAGATTCTGTAACAAACCAACTTGTTTTTTTTTTCATTAAAAAAAACTCCTCCCGTACGCTTCACTTGTACTGTGTTTCTCAATAAACCGATGTCTGTCAAAAAAATGTTACATTGCTGAAAAGTGGATCATTTCTTAAACTTTTTTAGTCAGCATTAATTTTTGTCAATCATTTTTAAATAAGCATCGAAGGAGTTGACTAATTTTTTAGGCATTTTTAACAAGGCATTGCTGTTTAATTCTTTTGGAAATAATGAGTGAGTTACATTTAAGATTTTCATTCATGGTGTTATATACTTATTTGTTATTCTAAAATTATTTTTAAAAGCTTTCTGAATTTTATTCATATTTATTTCCAATGGCAGACATTCGGAATACATTTTTTTTTTTAAATTTTCTAAAGCGAAGCAGGACTGTTATATTCATTTGAAATAATGAGTGAGTTATATTTCAGATTATCATTCATAGTGTAAAATACTTATTTGTTATTCTAAAATTATTTTTAAAAGCTTTCTGAATTTTATTCATATTTATTTCAAATGGCCGCCATTCGGAATACATTTATTTTTAATTTTCTGAAGCGAAGCAGGACTGTTATATTCATTTGAAATAATTAATGAGTTATACTTAAGATTATCAATCATAGTGTTTCATACTAATGTGTAATTCTAATGCTTTTTAAAAGCGTTGTGAATTTTAATTTAATTTATTTTCAATGGCCGCAATTCGAAATATATATATATTTCATTTTGGAAAGCGAAGCAGGACTTTTGGGTATTTTTAACGAATCATGACTCATTAACTCAATTGGAAATAATGAGCTAATTATGTTTCGGATTTTTGTTAATAGTATTTTATACTTATAAGAATATTATTAAAATAACACATAAGATTTTAGGATTGTATTCTTATTTATATCCAATGGCCACTATTTAAAATATTAAAAAAAAAAACAATTAAAGAAAAGCAGGAACTGTTAACAGAAAAGCTGCGAAACAAGACTATTAATTTCAATTGAAATTAATAAATGAGTTATATTTTGGATTGTGATTAATAGTGTTTTATACTTATAAGTTATAATATTATTATTAAGTTTATAAGGTTTAGTCTTATCTATTTTCAATGGCAGCCCCAATTCTCAATTTTTTTTTTTAATTTTGGCATTTATGTCCACTGCATTTAAAGTAACATTGCTATAAATATGACTTATTTATCAAATCACATTAAAATCATAATTGACATAAAATAGGAATTAAAACAAATATTTGGTAAGTTTTGCACCAATATGGCAAGAATAACAAAAATCTGTTGCACATAAGTTTAGCCACACTTCATAAAAATAATAATTTAATATTAAAATAAATCATGATATAGTATTTTCGTCCGGATGTTTGTGACCGTCAATAAATATTGTTATTTGTCTATGTGTTTGTGTCGTCTCTTTCTTTGTGTGTATCTTGTGCTTGTGTCATTTCTGGGGTTTAGTACAATAGACTTAAAGTCGCAGTGCTTGGCGTTCTTGCCCCCCACCAAGAAAGCCATAAGTCAGGATTTTAAGCTCGATTTCTTACAAGGTCTCTGCAAAAGCTTTCTTTAGCTCCGGAATGGGGAATACTGCCTGCCATTGGCACATTCTATTCTAATAAAGATTCCCCTAACATTTTCGATGAGATTAAGATCCTGACTGTAAGCAGCCTAATCCAGAACTGTATGACAAATGACAGTGATTGCGCCCTCTAGAAGGGAAGGGTGTTAACTTTATAGCCCATTACCCCCCTCGTCAGAAGAGACAGGCACAAGAACACAAATAATGACGCCACAAACGCATAGACAAATAACAACATTTATTGACAAACACAAACATCCATGCCATGAACCGGGATTCGAACCCGAGCCCAGCAGCTCCACAGGCCAGCACTCTAGCCATTGCGCCGAAAGGCCGGCTCCAGAACTGTGAATCGTGACGCCATGGCCAAGCCTCCTCCTTGTACCTCCTCCACCTCTAATACCGCTATAATACTGCTTTTAAGTTTGTGATGTCACGCATGACGTAGCCGTTCTCGTTTGCTGAACCATAAGTTGTTCAACGAGCGACGTCCGTACTGTCTGATAAGGGCTTAAGGAAGTCTGGCCGTTGAATCCAAAATCCCATTGGATCCGAAAATCTTTCATGAAAACCATGCCTGAGTAGCCATACTCATCGGGACCATCTAGGTTTAGTTTTTTTTTTTTTTTTTGGCTTTGAAGATCACTTGCAGACATTTTTTGTTGTAAGACATTGTATTCTTGCATCTTCATGATGAATTAGCAAGTGAGGCTTGTGCATCAGCTTGGATTTTATCAAGCATCCAGATCCATTGATTCTCCTATTAGGCGCGTTTACATGAGCCATCGAATAAATGGAATGTCAAAATCCCCATTAGGGGGAAAAAAGGTCGAGCATGATTTCTAACCCAAATTATTGTCTGTGGCCGAATCTATGGTATGAAACATCAAACCCTCCTCCATTGAAGGGTTTGTGAAACCTCCCAATGTACCTTGCAATTCCGGTTCAGTCTAGGAGAAAATTCCCAAGGGAAAAATTGTTGAGTTTGTTCTTTAATCCATGGATTCGATGGCTCATGTCAATGTGCATTTCTATAGTTTCACGTGAAACTCTTTTGGATTGTTTTACTTCAGTAGAAATGTCAGAAACAGATTTCAATCTTTATTTTAATGTTCATATTCTTATAATCTCTTTCTACGAAAATTCAATTGACTTCGGCATGGCTCTAAGCATTGAAAATTACCAGTTATGATGACCAAACACGACTTTCGGCCGAAAGTCCTGTGGGCGGTCATTGTGCAGTTTCCCACGGCTACAGATCCCTGGAGACTAATTCCCTCCCCTTCAGGGACGTGTCTAAATTGTGGAGGTGGCGCGCGATAGATGGCAGCATTTGCCACGTGTGTGTTGTGTCTGTCTTACTTGACGAAGGTATATAAGCGGGGCTCTGACCAAGCACACAAACCAGAAAATATATGCCGGCCAACCAACCGCCCTTTAAAATGTTATTGATAATCCTCTTCTTAAAGTTTTATGTTAGAATAATTTCATATTAAGGGGTCATTGGAGTCTTAAAAATGTGCAAAGAAGGTACTACAAAGTAAAGTTTAATCTTTCGTGTAATTTTTGTATTACTCAATGTATAAGTATAATTTTTTTATATGTAATTTTATAAAATTTATTTAATATAAAACAAATTTTAAACTTTATGAAACTTTAGCCAAAACTAAAATAAATGATATTAAACATAAAACTAATTGAACACATTGGGATTCGGCTTGCGCGGCAAATTTTGAAGTCAAAAATTGAAAAAAATGACCAAGAAAATGACTTTATATTGTACAAATATGTACAAACAAAGACTTATACCTAAATTCTCTGCTCAGTTTAAATTAGAAATTATTTTTTAAAAAAAATTTTAATCAACATTTAAAAAATTTTATTAATTTTTTTAGAAAAAAGTTCTTTAAATAATTTTTAATAAAAATTGAGCTGAGAATTTAGGTATAAGTCTTTGTTTGTACATACTTGTACAATATAAAGTCATTTTCTTGGTCATTTTTTCAATTTTGACCTCAAAATTTGCCGCGCAAGCCTAATCCCAATGTGTTCAAATAACTTTATGTTTAATATCATTTATTTCAGTTTTGGCTAAAGTTTCATAAATTTTAAAATTTGTTTCATATTAAATAAATCTTATAGAATTACATATAAAAAATTAAACTTATATATTGATTAGTCAAAAAATTACATGAAAGATCAAACTATACTTTGTAGTACCTTCTTTGCACATTTTTAAGACTCCTATGACCCCTTAAATTAAACAATTATATTTTCCCGCAGTTTCAGGGAGAGCAACGTTCTCCACCTGTTAATCCAGTAAACATGAACTCAGACGATTTACGTCATCAACACCGACTCTTGCAACAACAATTCAAGGATCAACCAGAAGAATTGCTTCGTCGTTTATTTGACCAACTTTCGAAGGTGGAATTTGGGGGAATCACTGGAACTCCCCCAAACTCCAATGGTAATTTTTTTTAACTATTTGTTCTAGAACTGTGCATGGATTTTAAAATGGGAGCTGTAGAAAAAATAGCATGCATTTATACTGAAAATCTCAGAAAACAAAACTGTTTTACAATTCTTGAATTCGATTTTTTTTTTAATTTATGCTTTACCTTAATTTTGAAGTAAGACATCGAGTTCAAACGGTGAATGAGCGGTTGTTTTCATATTTTTTTCGGCCAGTTATAAATATAACTTCATCCTCGTGTTTGGAGCAAATTTATATTTGCTCATAAATGTTGGTTCAATCTACGCAAATGCAAGATCAGTGACTGAAAACAGAGCTGCATAAAAGCTTTCACATATCTTTATGATGACCGCTATGAGTTTAGGGTTTTGTTGAAAAATTGTCGCTCGTGTGATACTCTAAAAAATGAATGCTCAAAAACGACGAAATTTTCATAAATTTTGACGATTCCGTTGCTGGCAAATGCTCCGAGTTTTCGTTTCCTCAAAGTGAGGAAATTTGAATCGTCATTTTTTTGAGGATTTGAATGCCGTCTAATCTAAAGAAATATTTCGTCATTTTTGAGCATGCGAGTACAACAATGAGATTCAGTTTCCTCAAAATCAAGATACAGAAACGTCAAATCACGATCATAAAAGTGAGGATTCGCGTTTACTCAAAAGTCACGTGATAGTTTGACGAAACAATCCTAAAAATTAACGAAATGAGGCTTGAGGATTCGTGAATCGTCAAAAATGAAAATTTCTGAGAGTGTATCTCACCTAAGATTTCTTAGTCAACGACCGATTTAAATCTTTAATTTCCTTTCTAGAGAAGTTAAGAAGCGGCAACTTGGGAAGAGTGTTAACAATATCCACATCATCGGCAACATCGTCAACACCCATGTGGCAGATACTTCTTTACATGCTTGCTGCCTTGGTTCTGTCTATTATATGCCGCATACTTTTCAGAAAGTGCTGTAAGGTAGAAAATGAGGAACCCAAACAAATGTCCGAAGTTGCGACAGAAGAGACGGAACCAATGCCTGATGTTCCGCCTCCTGACCATCCTGTTGTGTTGTTGCTGATCCCTGTTGAGAAGCAGAGCTAGACGAGGTCTATGATATGCTGCAAGGTACAGGATGGTTATAAAATAACGCTCGCTATTCGGAGTGGTCTGTAGCTTGAATGAATAATCCAAATGCATCAGAAATTGAGACACCTACTAATCAAGAAGGGGGAAAAAGAATGGAATCATAAAAAAGATAGAATCCTAAAAAATAATCACCAAAAAGAATAACCCTTAAAAAGAAACTCGTCTCTTGACCAAGATTCTAAATTAGAGGCGTCGTCAATTACGGCCAATTGCGGCCAACACATCCAATTACGCCTCGTAATTTAGAACCCTGGTCAAGAGACGAGTTTATTTGTTATGATTCCATTCTTTTCCCCTCTTCTTGATTAGTAAGTGTCTCAATTTTTGATGCATTTGGATTATTCATCCAGGCTACAGACCACTCCGAATAGCGAGCGTTATTTTATAACCTCTCTGTATGTGCTGATTGCTGACTATCCTAAACAGATGTAGCGCAGCCGATGGATTGAATTTGAATGTGCTAATTCTATTGTTTTGTTTTTTACTTTTGTTTAGATTGAGGTGTGTTTGTTCCTAATAAGTTCTTGATTTGTTTACATTATTGGGCTACATAAATTGGTTTGGGAATTTTGTTTGAATAGTACATCATTCATGAATATTGTGAGGACAATTTTAACATAGCAAGTTTGGTTATTATGGAACATCTACACTCTCAGAAATAACACTTTCATTTTTGACGATTCATGAATCCTCAAGCCTCATTTCGTTGATCTTGAGGAACAAACTCGCCAACTTGACCAGGGTTCTAAATTACGATGTTTTGTCAAACTGTCACGTGCCATTTGAGTAAACGCGAATCCTCATTTTTACGATCGTGATTTGACGATTCTGTATCTCGATTTTGAGGAAATTGAATGTCATTGTTGTACTCACATGCTCAAAAATGACGAAATATTTCTTTAGATTAGACGACATTCAAATGCTCATAAAAATGACGATCCAAATTTCCTCACTTTGAGGAAACGAAAACTCGGAGCATTTGCCATGTAAACGAAATCGTCAAAATTAAGGAAAATTTTGTCGTTTTTGAGCATTCATTTTTGAGAGTGTATGAAATAATAGGCAGTCTAGATTCGGTGATTTGCGTTCATATTTCTTAAAACTAATTAGGTATAGAAACCTTACGTTGTGGCCCCATGCGCCACGGTACTTGAGCGTTAAATGGCTTAAATCAAGTAAGTCAACGTTACGTTAAATATTCTTTCGCTCTAAAAGTCGTCAATGGACTGGCCGGGCTACCATATCGTACATTTATAGTTAGTATAAGAAAAGAGAAGTTGAAATTAGTGCCGTGGGAGGGGGGGGGGGGGGTCATCGCAGTATGAAACTGTATTTACGATTTTGCCTGAGAATTTAAATCAAGTAGTGGGATTGATAAACTAAATTTAAACTGCTTAAAAATGCAGCTATTAATTTATTATTGTTGCTTCTTCATTTAAAACCTTTTCCGCTTTGCTTGCATGTAAACTTTACACATTACCCCTACGATAATTCGGCGCCGTAAGTGCTGTAAAAACACCGGAAACGTTAGCATGTAAAACGGACTTAACAGTTCTGAATTATTAAATTATGGATTTCCCATTAATCCAAAGCAATTAATAAGTTCATGTTCCAAACAACTCTGTCTTTTAAACTTCTGATAATTAAATTTTATGTTACTGTTTATTGGCTTTTATTAACAAAAGTGCTTACCATTGTTGATACTTAAAGAGCAAATCACTCGAGTGGAAATTCTCCAACTCAACGATATCTTCAAAACAAAACTCTGTGAAAATATGAGGAAAAGTAGGATGAAATGAAGTTGAGGAATGTATCTTCAACGTCCTCAACCCCACACGACCTGGTTCTTCCAAGCTAGTACATGAGCCAATCAGATTCAAAAATTACTGATACAATTCTTACTACTTACTGCTACAGTGAAGAGATACTGCGCCACTTTAAAAAATGCTTAGATTAAGCCAACTTTTATAAACAAATACAAATATGCGACAAGCATGAGAATTTTTTTTATTTTCGACTGCCCGAAAATAAAATATGCGAGCCGCCGTTGGTTCAACGCTGGCAACTCCTATGTCTGACTTCGCGAAGTCGAAATTAAGTTAAAAGTTGAATATCGAGTCTCGCGTTGAGGTTGGAGTTGAATGAATAAGTGTCTAGGGTAGAATGACCAGTAAATGAACAGGCCCCAGTGAATGAACATTTGGTAAATACAATTCAAAAATAAGGATTGAAAATCATTCCACTAGATGGATTGGCAACACTACCTTCCTCCCTTGTAGTAGGAAGCTATCTGACATATGGTTGGTTGTCCTGGTTATTATATCCTCCTGGTGTTCATTCACTGGCGAACGCAGCGCCTTAAACGTTTATTCACTGGTTAGTCTACCATATGTGATATTATGTCCTTTAATTTTTCACAGCCAAAACTCAACCACCATTTGAATCAATAATTTCATTTGTAGTTGAGTACGAATCCGACAATGGAGGAAGAATACTTGCAACACTCATATGGAAGCTCATCTCTTATGTGGTTACCATCGGCATTCTGATCGCATTGTGCAGCAGACTTTCCAGATTTCTCTGCAAGAAAGAAAATGAAGGCCCCCAAACCATTTCTGGAGTCGTGTCTGAAGAAATGGTACCAATGCCTGTCGGTTCCAGAATCTGACTATCATAAACATCTGTAACGATGATGATGAACTGAATTTGAATATGCATATTTAAATCTTTTTTCTGAATTTTGTTTAGATTTAACTTTATAAAGGAATATTGTGTAGGAATTTAACATTGTATGTTTTGCTAGAATAAAGGCTTGACCCCTCTTACCAGGTGTCCTCAAGGACAATACACTCTTAAAACCAAAAGAGTGAATTCCACTCCAGTTGGAGAAGTGCATTTTCGACACTGGGAAGGAGTGAATATTAACTCAGACTGAGTTAAAATTACTCGGTTGGATTGATCCTGTCGGAGGTTTAACACACAAAGGATCCACTCCAAAAGGAGAAGTGTATTTTCCAGACTGGAGGAGTGAAAATCACTCAGACTGAGTTAAAATCGCTAGGTCGTTTTAAGAGTGTAGACAACGACAGTATAGTAAAACTCCCATTATCCGAGGAGTTACTGATTATCCCTATTTCAGACAAAAATTCCACGTTACTATTTGTTACTGTTCTTTTTTGTTGTATATCATGCCTAGAATTTCTTGTTGTATCAACCAGAAAAAAAATCATGACATCGAACAGAGATGAACAGTAACAGACATTACGTATCTAAACTTTTCCGCTGACTGTATATAAAGGATTTTATTTTGAGCTGTTGAACTTACAGAGATCTAAATAATTTTCTGGGTTAAATTACTCCGACAGTATTGAATATTTTTAAAAATTTAATTTTATATAAAATTTTTAGCTGGCTTACAGGGCTCTGTAAAACAGCTTTTTGAAATTGGGTCGAATATATTTCAGTTTCCAATAAATAATTGACAACAAAAAAAAATCGAACCAATTTGTAAGAGTGGAGTAAAAAAACCTGCGAGCCAGCTAAATTTTTCTCATAAAAAGATCCGTTCTTAAAAATATCAAATAATTTTTTTGTAATAGTAATTAAATGCACACATTGTTATATAGAAGCGATTAAATTCAAACATTTACAGCTTGAAATGAACTAAAATACAAAAGATAAACTATTCTTAAAAATAGCTTTGAAATGGTAGACATAAAACATTTATGCGTAGATAAATATTTAAGTTTTAACTATAACAATTTCAAAAATAACATTTATTGCAAATACGCAAAACAAAATTCCTTGCATACAAACAAGCCCCATTAATTTAGATTATCGTTTTTCTTTTAACGTGTTGCCATCAACATTACCCCCACTAAGTACAGGGTGGCCAACCATGGAGGTAGAAATAAGATAGAAATGCTGCCAAGTCAAGAAACAATGCAAAAATAGGTTTGCCAAATGAGGCTATTGATCTCTTCAATTTAAGCCCAAACAGACGCTTGGCTAATTATTTGCCCGCAACTATGCGATTTTCAGCTGTTCACTGATCTTATTAACTTGATCTGAACTCAGCAAATGGTCTAGAACTACACATAGACTATTGACATGTCCACATTACGACAATAAAAATGACAAGAAATTGCGCGCGCATGGAAATGTATATGAAATTTGGTCCATTCGAGGTAAGTGCGCGCGCATGTCTGATTAATTTGCATAGGTATTTCCATGGGCGCGCAATTTCTTGTCATTTTTATTGTCGTAGTGTGGACATAGCATTCAACCAACTAATGAAAAAACAGGTTTGACAAGCGAAGTTATTGGACGCTTGGCTAATTTACGAATTTGACTTGGCGGCTTTCAGGCGACTTCCATAGATTATCTCGCCAAACATCTCTCTGCATTCGTATATCCATTCCGGGGCCACTTTTATTTGCGCCACCTTGTATTTCTAAAGCATCAACAATGATAAAAGCTTTTGTTTTTAACGGCTAACGCCGTAACGGAAAATCTAATTATTATCAGACGTTAAAAAGACAGGGTTGTTGGAAACCAGGACATTTTAATTGCTTTCAGTTAATGGGAAATCTATAACCAAGTTCAAAACCGTTGAGCCCGTTTTACATGCTAACGGATCCGGGAATTTTCGCCGTACTAACGGAACGGTGCCGCATGATTGCAGTGGTAACGTTGGGTCCGTTGGATCTTTCACATTTGAAGATTACACGGGAATAACCGCTTGATTTATTAGGCGGACGCCCACGATTGTCTGCTTGGCGGCAGAAAACCGGTTTCTCTCTTTATTCTTCACTTGGTCCAAGCGTTGGGATCGCCAATCGCCTGAATCTTGGTAGCTAGAAACCACTGAGATAGTAGTTAAAGTATTAGCGTGGCATATCACGTGACCTACAACAATGACTACATTGGGGCTCTTCTGGGAGCTCCTTCTGGGTCCCGCCGTTAGCATTGGAGGTTACGTGATCTGCCACTCAATTACTTTAACTACGGTAGGAACTGGTTTCCTTTCACAAGTTTAGGCGATCACTCGCTATCATCGCCAAAGTGGCCAGCTAAGGAAACTTCTCTGCAAAATCAATCGTTTTTTCCCGTGTACTCTTCATTTAACGAAAGAGAAAATAGATTTCTCGGGTTTCATTCAAATAGTAACAATTTTAAATGTATAGCTTCAATTTTAACCGCATTAAAAATTCGCTTACTATAATTTGATTGAAAACTACAGGCAGAATCACATTACGGTTTCATATACAGTAGAGCTTGGAATATTCTAAGCTTTGCTGATTATCCAAATTTCAGAAGAAAAAAATCCACACGGGCAATCAGTTACTGCTTGTCTTTATTGGATGTCATTTCTAGTAATTGTTTTAGACCAACCAAAAAAAAAAGTTTACTAGTCATGAAATCAAACAGACTTCCAGTAACTTATAGGCCGAGTATAAATTTAAATGTAGCATATAAACTTTTGTAAAACCAGGATTCTAAAATTAGTTGAAGTTTCGTTCATCGTCATAATTTTAGATTTTTATTCTTATCGTCTATTCACAATATCAAAAAGCACATCATTCAATTCTTCAAACTTTTTCTATTAGAAAATATTTTTTTTATTAAGGTAGGCGAATACCCAAAATTCCCCCAAATTCTAAAATTTTTACTATTACTTTAATCTTTTCCAAATTTGGCATGGTGATTTCAAATATAATGAATAATGCTATTTAGGAAGTTTTTTAAATTTAAATATAATTTATTTATTTTAAACGGTGTTTTTCAACGAAAAAAAGAGGTTCACGCCAACAAGCCTACCACATTGAATTTTCCTCCGATAAACATGAATTATGTGTTAAATTCTTCGTTTTGAACTGATCCGTGCAATGACCCTCTAGAGTTACAAACAAATCACAAGAATGTGTTTTACGACGAATTTTATGAATTAACTTGAAACAAACACAATGTGGCTAATCTAACGGCAGTGCCGGAAATCTGCGCAAGCGGATATCTCGACTTGAGAGCGTAACGTTTTTGTGAGCAGCCAAGTAAAACATCGCCAAGTTGTTAGTTAGGGTTGTAGTGAAGGTTTAGGTTGTTATTGAATATCAAGCGTTTACCCTCGCCGAATGCGTGCGTTTATGGATTATAATAGAATTATTGGATTATAACACTGTCCAATTCTAAGCCTATTTTATTCTGGGATCAATTGATGTAAGACTTTACATAATCAGGCCCGCTTATAAACCTTCGTCAAGCAAGGGAGGTACAACACACACACTTAAATGGATCCATCTAATTTTTAGAGACAGAGGCCAACTAGAGGATCCCCAGAATTGACTTGTCACATGTATTGATTTGGTATGGTAACTTGGAGAACTTAGTGACCACGACGGATTTAACGTACACCAGTCATTTAGCATGGTTTTAGAAATTATGGTTATCAGTTAAAAAAGCAACTTCCAGATCCATAATACATTTTAAATTATACAGGGTGGTTATAAAATAACGATCGCTATTCAGAGGGGTCTGTAGCTGTAATGAATATTCCAAATGCAAAAAATTTGAGATACTTACTAATCAAGAAGGGGGGGGGGGAGAATGGTATCATAAAAAACCAACTCGTCTCTTGACCAGGGTTCGAAATTACGAGGCGTAATTGGATGTGTTGGCCGTAATTAGCCGTAATTGGCTGTACCTCGTAATTTAGAACCTTTGTCAAGAGACGAGATTCTTATTTATGATTTCAATCTTTTTCAAAAAAAAAACCCTCGTCCCTTGACCAGAGTTCTAAATTACGAGGCGTAAATGTTGGCCGTAATTGGCCATAATTGACGATGCCTCGTAATTTAGAACCCTGGTCAAGAGACGAGTTTGTTTTTTATGATTATTTTTTAATGATTATTTTTTAGGATTCTATCTTTTTTTTAAATTCCATTCTTCCGCAACGAGAATCGATTTCATCTCAATCAACATGTTATTTTTTTTCCCCAAAACCTTATCAACTTTGGGCGATAATAAGCCAACGTGACAAACTATCTTTCCCTTTCAGTATCCGTCTGCGCACGCGCAGTGGTTTTCCGTAAGAGAGCAGGATTTCCGGCAGATGCTGAGCATGCGCAGATCGTGCCGTAAGTGCAATGGGTTTAAGGAACAACCGTATTTGCAGCTACCAATCAACAATTTTTTTTTTCGATAAACTTACACTTTGACATTTTTTTAAACAAAAACTACTATATTTACACCAGATGTTAGAGGTTCATGGCACAAATGTATATTAAAATAGCATCTGTAAAAAATTTCAGGTGAATTAGTGTAAAACTTTTTGTGCTAGAAGTGTTAGCGTAAACCCCCTCTTTTAGTAGAAAAACACCGTTTAAAATAAATCAATTACATTTAAATAAAAAAATTTGCCAAAAAAGCATTGTAAATTATAATTGAAATCACTATGCCAAATTTGGAAAAGATTAAAGTAATAGTAAAAATTTTAAAATTTTAGGTATTCGCCTACCTTAATCTCAATAGATGTCAGCAATATTATTTTTTAAAATTATGATCAGAAACATGATGATGCCAAAGGGCATCACTGGGACTGAAAGGGTTAACTCCAATCAATCAAATTTCTGATTGTTTGAATGTGGTTAGGTAATAATCACTTCGTATAGTTGGAGTTCCAAAATCCAACTAAAATACCAGAGTATACTAGGATAATTATGCTCGTTAAATCTGTATAGTCTAAAGCACCGACGGAGTTAGCGTACGATATCGCACGAACTTCCTTTTGGTGGCAGCTTGACCTCTTAAGGAATTGACCTCTTAAGGACCTCTGACCTCTTAAGGACCTCTATTGACCTCTTAAGGACTTAATTAGTTGTGCATGAGCTCTTAATTAAGGCTAGGAATAGACGGCCGGAACCGATTAAATTATCAATTAATGATGTTTAAAAATATTTTATAATAAATGTTAAGTTATTTGGAATAATATTTTTTATGGCATTAAAATGTCCTTTGATATAAAAACACCGAATATATGCCTATGCTGCCCTTATCTTGTTTCGGGGTAACATAAAAACTATTCTCGTTACCATAAACACCCATAGGGACCTCTCTCCGTACTAGGTGGCGCTGATTACCGGTCATTAACATCGGGCAAAGTAGCCAATATTTTTCATAAGGGTTGTATTCCCAACACCATGCCTCATCTCTTATCGATGCGAAAGCAACTGGTTCGGATTGGAAAAATTGTAACTCATAATATTACTTAAGGAGTCTCACAGGAGTCTTAAAAATGTGCAGAAGATGTACTAAAAAGCATAATTTGCGATTTCATGTAATTTTTCAACTACTCAATATAGAAGTATAATTTTTTTTATATGCAATTCCGTAAGATTTATTTATTATGAAACAAATTTTAAAATTTATGAAACTTTAGCCAAAACTAGCTAACTAAAATAAATGATAACAAACATAAAACTATTTACAAAATTTGGAAACATTTGGATTAGGCTTGCGTGCCACATTTTGAGGTCAAAATTGAAAAAATGACCAAGAAAATGACTTTATATTGTACAAATATGTACAATATACTCCCGGGTTAGTTTGAGCAAATAGATTTAGAGATAGATTATTTTGAGCAAGTAGCTTTATACAGAACATTTTGAGCAAATATACAGGGTGGTTATAAAATAACGCTCCCTATTCGGAGTGGTCTGTAGCTTGAATTAATAATTTAAATGCATCAAAAATTGAGACACTTGTTATTCAAGAAGGGGGGAAAAGAATGGAATCATAAAAATGACAGAATCCTAAAGAATAATCGTAAAAAACAAACTCGTCTTTTGACCAGAATCTAAATTACGAGGCGTCGTCAATTATGGCCAATTACTGCCAACACAGCTAATTACGCCTCGTAATTTAGAGCCCTGGTCAAGAGACGAGTTTCTTTATTACGAAAAAGAATGGAATTATAACACAGAAACTCGTCTCTTGACCAAGGTTATAATTACGATGAGTAGCCAATTATGGCTAATAACGGTCAACACATCCAATTACGCCTAGTAATTTAGAACCCTGGTCAAGAGACGAGTTTGTTTTTTATGATTCCATTCTTTTTCCCCCTTTTTGATTAGTAAGTGTCTCAAAATTTTTTTGCATTTGGATTATTCATTCAAGCTATAGACCACTCCGAATAGGGAGAGTTATTTTATAACCCTGTATTTAGTAACAAATAATTTGAGCAACTGAAATAATTCAATCGTTTATTTTAAACCCAGTTAAGTGCAAACCACCCGACTGGTTTCTATAAACGAGTCATTATCTAACGTTAGATTTACACAAACAGTTATTATGTATTCCAGGGATAGTCTAAGTATACAGATTTAGTGATACATAATTTTGAGTAACTGGAATAATTCAGTGGTTTATTCCAAAACCAGTATAATGAAAATCACTTAATTGGTTCTTGAAATAAGCAAATCATAATGTAGCCCAACTATTTTTCAAGTAGCTCTTGTAATAATTCTCCATTTTTAAGACTAAGCGTTATAGTTGTTGGAGTTTAACACGGTCAATTTACGCTTAGTAATTTAAAAACTTGGTCAATTGACGATGGGTAATTGTAACTTGTGTTTGTTTAACGCCCAAAACAACAGTTACAATTGTACCAAATTGAAATTCACATGAAATTCTTTTTCTTGTATATTACCATGCTCTAGAGGGACTTGTCATTTACTGAAACCTTATCTCTCTGGATAGGGAAAAAGTTGGTTAGATTTCGAGCCACTTAGGGGAATAGGGATGTTGGTCTTATTTGGAATAGCGAAATGATAATTTTGGTTGGGGATTTCTTTTTACTAGTTGTGTTGATTTGGTTAACCCTTTCAGTGCCAATGACAATTTTGCATCATCATTTTAGAATTTTTTTTCTGATCGTCTATGGACATTTGTGATATCAAAAAGCACCTCATTCGATTCTTCAAACTTTTTCAAAAAGAAAATATTTTTTATTACTCCCAATGAATGTCAGCCCAATTACTTCTTTAAATTATTTTCAGAAACAAGATGATGCCAAATGGCATCATTGGGGCTGAAAGAATTAAACTTATTTTTTACTCGCAGTTTGTTATTACAAAAGTTCATGCTATTTTTTGTTTACTTAGTCGTATTTTAGATTTTGCATTTTCCTTCTCTTAATACATAAAGTATTTAACTATGTATAATTGATTTGTTTAAATAGAAAGTCATACTAAAATACCATTGCAAGAAAACTTTGTTAAAAGCAGCTCTCTCCAAAACGTGTAGGAAACACAATATCTCTATTTCGGATTTTCGACTCCACAGCAATACTTTTATAATTTTATGTTTCACATTTGAAGAGTACACGGGAAGAACCGCTTGATTTCTTTAGAGTCTTTCCGTAATTTTGTCTGCTTGATGGACATTGGCGACCTAAAATCGGTTTCTCTTTCGGTTCTTCATTTGCGGTACAAGCGTGTGACTCGCACACTTATCTCTGGCGTGAATCAGGGTTGCCGCGAAAGATAAATAAAGCGAGTAACCGGCTTTTTTACGCCTGCCTAGGCTATTTCTCGCCATCATCCCCAAAGAGGCTATTCAGGAAACCCTTCTACGAAATAAAGCTTTTCTTCCCGTGTACTCTTCATTTTTTAAGTTCAGTTTTATTCAATGGGCATGCAGGAGTAAGATACTTGTAGCTAATTACTGTTGCACTAGAGCTGCACGAGAACTATGGCGACGGGCGTCTTAATTTAGATCCACAGTCAAGTGACGAGGTGACACCTGCGTAGGCACCCATCGCAACTGTTAAGAGCATCATCGTGCGCCGCGTTGAAACTTTGGAGAATATTTTAAAGTGCACTCGCTTCACACGGGGAGTAGTTCGTCATACATTTGCTGCTTGTAATAATAATAACTTTATTAATATCAATCAAGAAAAAAACATTCAGGTGTTGGCTCGTCACTTGACTGTGGTTCTAAAATACGACGCCTGTCGCCAATAGCCCTCGTGTAGCTCTAGTGCGACGATAATTCAAACCTAACCCACCAAGAAAAAACATTTGAATAAATAAAAAAAACTTATTAGCTGCTTAGGGGAACATCCCCGTTTAGGCAGCAGCATAAAAATTGCAATAAAATAATAATTTATAACAAAGTACAAATAATAATAAATAGTAATAAATTGCAGCACCATAGTACTTGGCAAGATACCGTTTTTTTAATTACTTATGCTTCGTGTAGACGATATTAAAAATAAATGTCTATGTCTTCAATATTTATAAAAAATTTAAAAAGAGAGTGTTTAAAAGATGAGTATTTGTCCATATTTTGAAAAGAAATTCGAAAACTGTTAAAGATTATAAGACCTAAATAATAAAAATGTTTTCTGAAGATTTCATTATTAAACTTGGAAATTGTATAAATCTCTTGGGGTCTTCCTTGGAGAAATTATATCTTAAATTCACATATGTCTTTATAAAGATCGGCAGTTATTTTGGCGATGTTGGACCCTTACCCAAGCCCTTCCACATGCAAGGCGAAAGCCTTAACCGACTGGGCTCCCCAGCCGTACATTTTTAGATGAAAGTAAAAAAAAATGTGTTAAACTCTATTTGATTTTGATCTGTATTCTCTGACATCCAAATAATTTTACGATTCCTAGCATATCGTCTAATCCAATTCCTCAGATTTAACCAAACGAATCGCTTACTTCATTATAGCATGGTTCCTCACTCTAAACTGTCCTCCCGATTGCAAACCTCAAAAGCACATACGGACAAACCAATGAAAAAGCAATCCACGTCCGCAACAAAATCAAGATTGGCTCGCATGGAAAAAAAAGAACTTTATTTTTTGACGTAAGCTCATAAACCAGTGTTTCCATCCAATTAAATTAAAAGGAATTTCAGAGGACTGTCAATGCTGAGATGGAGGACAAGGTTGCTGGTTAGACAGAATTGTAGCTAGATTCGCTAGATTTGTCACTCTAATAAAGTACGGAGTGCAACTTCAAAATAAATTTTATAGATATAGAAAGTAGCAGGTCTGCCCCTAGGGGAAAAGGCGAGGCCACTTTTGAACCAGCATCCCATAAGGCAGTTCGAAAGCCCTGCCCATGGCATGCCATAAGCCACCAGATGGCACCATGATATAAATTCGACTAATAAAAAATATATATTTAATATTGATTAATTAAAACTTTTTTAAAGTTTTGCTAGCATAAGTATATTGCTGGATATGTATTGATAGTTTCTGGCGAAATGAGGTACATGTTTATGAAGCATATAAAAAATGCAATTTTATTGCTTGTAGCTCTTCTTCAAAAGCAGTTTTCTGACAACTAGTATCCCGTGATGGCGTGATGCATTGCGAAAACGGTGAAAAGTGGCTTCATCACACAAAGCTGAGTTTGTATTGCGTTGTACGGGATTGCACAATCGATGGGCATATCTGCTACTTTCTATACCTATGATAAATTTTAAGTATTAAATAATACTTCTTGTAATAAAGCATCTCTCTCAAATGATTATTGTTAAATCACCGATCAGTAATTTCTATGTAAGATGAATGTTAAAAAAGTTTTTTTTTTTTTTTAATTTCTCGAAAACTATGTTTGGAGTTTCTGAAAAAATGAATTCAAATATGAGTTACAGCTCTGTCAAAACTATCGATTGATTTGATGTGTTCCTCTGCTCACAAATAACGAAGATCCGAGGCTGTAAACTTTTATAACTCTTTTTAGGGCTGGGAATCTGATTGGCGTTTCCTTTTTATTTTGCTCTTTTCAGTGTGCGTGATTCAGTTTGAGATTTTTGATGGGATAGATTCGAAGACTTAAATGAAAGCATTAAGAAATAAATGAGTTTGGAGCTGGAAGGAATGGATAGAATATTGTTTGGTTAGTAACTATAAAGGGTAGAGTAAAGGAAAGTAGAAATGACACAGGGTTTGCTCAATATACTGGTAGAAAAAGTGATATCGAGTTATACGTTTCTATAAAACTATTTAAAATCTGGTTCTGAAATGTCTCTGTTAACTCTGTATAATATTTATTATAAAAACTAACGAGACTTTATAATAAATGAATTTTAAGTAGGAAGGAATGGATAGAATATTGTTTGGTTAGTAACTAGAAAGGGTAGAGTAAAGGAAAGTAGAAATGACACAGAGTTTTCTCAATATACTGGTAGAAAAGTGATATCGAGTTATAGGTTTCTATAAAACTATTTAAAATATTGTTCTGAAATGTGCGTGTTATCTCTGTATAATATTTATCATAAAAACTAATGAATTTTTATAATGAATGAGTTTGTAGCTGGAAGGAATGGATAGAATATTGTTTAGTTAGTAACTAGATAGAAAGAGTTGAGTAAAGGAAAGTAGAAATGACACAGGGTTTGCTCAATATACTAGCAGAAAAAGTGATATCGAGCTATACGTTTCTATAAAACTATTTAAAATCTTGTTCTGAAATGTGCGTGTTAACATTTATAGTATACAAACTAATGAGACTTTATAATAAATGAGTTTGAAGTTGGAAGAAATAGATAGAATATTGTTTGGTTAGTAACTAGAAAAGGTAGAGTATAGGAAAGTAGAAATGACACAGAGTTTTCTCAATATACTGGTAGAAAAGTGATATCGAGTTATCCGTTTCTATAAAACTGTTTAAAATCTTGTTCTGATATGTGCGTATAATCTGTGTACAATATTTATAGTATAAAAACTAATGAGACTTTATAATAAATGAGTTTGAAGCTGGAAGGAATGGATAGAATATTGTTTGGTTAGTAACTTGAAAGAGTTGAGTAAAGGAAAGTAGAAATGACACAGGGTTTACTCAATGTACTGGTAGAAAAAATGATATCGAGTTATACGTTTCTATAAAACTATTTAAAATCTTTTTCTGAAATGTACGTGTTATCTCTGTATACTATTTATTATAAAAACTAATGACACTTTATAATAAATGAGTTTGAAGTAGGAAGGAATGGATAGAACATTGTTTGGTTAGTAACTAGAAAGAGTTGAGTGAAGGAAAGTAGAAATGACGCAGGGTTTACTCAATATACTGGTAGAAAAAGTGATATCGATTTATACGTTTCTATAAAACCACTTTGAATCCTGCTTTGAAATGTAAGTGTAATCTCTGTATAATATTTACTATATAAACTAATGAGACTTTATAATAAATGAGTTTGAAGCTGGAAGGAATGGATAGAATATTGTTTGGTTAGTAACTAGAAAGGGTAGAGTAAAGGAAAGTAGAAATGACACAGGGTTTGCTCAATATACTGGTAGAAAAGTGATATCGAGTTATAGGTTTCTATAAAACTACTTTGAATCTTGGTATGAAATGTGCTATATCTGTGCAATATTTTTTATAAAAACTATTTCAAAAGTGATTGTAAAAGTGATGTAAGTAGAGATAAAAGAATTAAGTTTTGAACTTAAAAAAAATAGTCAAGACGTTTTATTCATATTATGAATAACCTTAATAACTATTAATTCAAACTATACCGCGTTCTTCATCTGGGATTAAATTTAACCGAGTTTCGTTTTTTCTATGAAAGGTTTGCTGAATATTAAAAAATGGCTAATTTTTCTTAATATTAATAATATTAAATAATAATATTAACTATTCTGATAAATGCAAAAAAACCTATTGTACGACAAAATGGCAACCTTGTAACTAACTTAACGAATAATACTGTCGATTCGGAAGTTAATTAATAAAATATATCTGTCTAAAGATAGATCTCGAAAGATACATCTTGAAAGTAACAACTATTTTCAAGGTTAAAAAAAACATCTTATTGGTTAATAAAAATTCATTAAAAAAATTCGGTTTTCCGCTCGGCTTCAAAAAAATTAAAGGGTGGAGGTTATTTAATTTTTGAGTTAGAAGTGCAATATCATTCTCTATCGAAGTTTTTTTAGTAACATTTCATATTCAGTCGCATTATGAGTTTCAGTCCATCGTATTTGCTTCCATATGACTTGACAAAATGGCAATGAATGCACCCTCTCTAGAAGTTAGGAGCATAGGCTATCTAACCCGTTAGCCTACTCGCCGAAAGTGACACAGTCACATTAGACACACAAAGAAAGGACGACCTAAACACATAGACAAATAACAACATTTATTGACAAAGACAAACAGCCATGTACTACCGGGAATCGAACCCGAACCCAGAAGCTCCAAAGGCTAGCTCCCTAACCGTTGTGTTGCCGGGTCGGCTCCGTAAGAGTTTATATTAAAAATAAAGTTAAACAACCACGCTACACTATGTCATCAAAAACCACTCATTGTAACACTTTTCAAGTTGATGACTAATTGATAAGATATCCGATAGTTAATAATTCCGTTGTTACAATAAGTTTCATAATTCGTTTTCCTGAAATTAAATTTAACGCAAGTGGTTATCTCAAACTCACTAAAACGTTCTTAATGAACGATTAAACGCCTTGAAGTGTCCCATATAAAGTATTTCTTGGAAAATCTCTGGGAAAGAAGAGATTAAAAACCCATTTAATCGCCATTATCACCTTATAGTTGCCCAGAATTAAGGTTTTCCTCGTGTATTCATTACAAAGCTCGAAAAATGTTTTTTGAGGCTGTGCAGCGTTGATTTGACGTTGCAGTATTGTCCGTTTTACACGTTGTTGTTAGGGTTATTTTCGCCGCAATTACGGATGATCCCAGTGACAATGTTAGGTCAATGGCGGTTTCACATGCGACAGAAGAGAAGCCAATAATTACGTTTTTAGCAACAACACAAAAAGTGGTTTAAACCGTAAGAACTGGTTTTGATTCCGTCTGAATGTAAAAGATCCAATTTGATTTAATATTGCTACGGTGATTATCCTACACCGTAACCACTCTAATGCCGTCCGGGTTGCATTGGGTGCCTATGGGGTAGGGTATTTTACATATATATTCCGACTTGTGTGCTTGCTCAGTGAGCCGCTTATAAGTCTTCGTCAAGTAAGACAGACACAGAAAGATTTTTTACTGTCACAAAGAGAGGAAATACACCCAGGGCGAAGGCGGGAATCGAACCCGCGCCCGTTACAGCACGCAGACTGCTGGCCTGCGATGCTTACCACTCGGCCATCCGGGCCCCATTGGGTGCCTATTCAGGTGTTGGCTCGTCACCTGACTGTGGTTCTAAAATACGACGCCCGTCGCCAATAGCCCGCATGTAGCTCTAGTGCGATGATAATTCAAAACCTAACCTAACCTAACGCCGTCCGTATTTTGGACTCCACAGATTAAACGCGCACTTCTATTCTAGGGTACTCAAGGTCTCCGAGATTTTAAAGTGATTTCTTTAAGGTAGGCGAATACCTAAAATTTTAAAATTTTTACTATTACTTTAATCTTTTCCAAATTTGGCATAGTGATTTCAATTATAATTTACAATGCTTTTTTGGCAAATTTTTTTATTTAAATGTAATTGATTTATTTTAAACGGTGTTTTTCTACTAAAAGAGGGGGTTTACGCTAACACTTCTAGCACAAAAAGTTTTACACTAATTCACCTGAAATTTTTTACAGATGCTATTTTAATATACATTTGTGCCATGAACCTCTAACATCTGGTGTAAATATAGTAGTTTTTGTTTAAAAAAATGTCAAAGTGTAAGTTTATCGAAAAAAAAAATTGTTGATTGGTAGCTGCGAGTACGGTTGTTCCTTAAACCCATTGCACTTACGGCACGATCTGCGCATGCTCAGCATCTGCCGGAAATCCTGCTCTCTTACGGAAAACCACTGCGCGTGCGCAGACGGATACTGAAAGGGAAAGATAGTTTGTCACGTTGGCTTATTATCGCCCAAAGTTGATAAGGTTTTGGGGAAAAAAAATAACATGTTGATTGAGATGAAATCGATTCTCGTTGCGGAAGAATGGAATTTAAAAAAAAGATAGAATCCTAAAAAATAATCATTAAAAAATAATCATAAAAAACAAACTCGTCTCTTGACCAGGGTTCTAAATTACGAGGCATCGTCAATTATGGCCAATTACGGCCAACATTTACGCCTCGTAATTTAGAACTCTGGTCAAGGGACGAGGGTTTTTTTTTGAAAAAGATTGAAATCATAAATAAGAATCTCGTCTCTTGACAAAGGTTCTAAATTACGAGGTACAGCCAATTACGGCTAATTACGGCCAACACATCCAATTACGCCTCGTAATTTCGAACCCTGGTCAAGAGACGAGTTGGTTTTTTATGATACCATTCTTCCCCCCCCCCTTCTTGATTAGTAAGTATCTCAAATTTTTTGCATTTGGAATATTCATTACAGCTACAGACCCCTCTGAATAGCGATCGTTATTTTATAACCACCCTGTATAATTTAAAATGTATTATGGATCTGGAAGTTGCTTTTTTAACTGATAACCATAATTTCTAAAACCATGCTAAATGACTGGTGTACGTTAAATCCGTCGTGGTCACTAAGTTCTCCAAGTTACCATACCAAATCAATACATGTGACAAGTCAATTCTGGGGATCCTCTAGTTGGCCTCTGTCTCTAAAAATTAGATGGATCCATTTAAGTGTGTGTGTTGTACCTCCCTTGCTTGACGAAGGTTTATAAGCGGGCCTGATTATGTAAAGTCTTACATCAATTGATCCCAGAATAAAATAGGCTTAGAATTGGACAGTGTTATAATCCAATAATTCTATTATAATCCATAAACGCACGCATTCGGCGAGGGTAAACGCTTGATATTCAATAACAACCTAAACCTTCACTACAACCCTAACTAACAACTTGGCGATGTTTTACTTGGCTGCTCACAAAAACGTTACGCTCTCAAGTCGAGATATCCGCTTGCGCAGATTTCCGGCACTGCCGTTAGATTAGCCACATTGTGTTTGTTTCAAGTTAATTCATAAAATTCGTCGTAAAACACATTCTTGTGATTTGTTTGTAACTCTAGAGGGTCATTGCACGGATCAGTTCAAAACGAAGAATTTAACACATAATTCATGTTTATCGGAGGAAAATTCAATGTGGTAGGCTTGTTGGCGTGAACCTCTTTTTTTCGTTGAAAAACACCGTTTAAAATAAATAAATTATATTTAAATTTAAAAAACTTCCTAAATAGCATTATTCATTATATTTGAAATCACCATGCCAAATTTGGAAAAGATTAAAGTAATAGTAAAAATTTTAGAATTCGGGGGAATTTTGGGTATTCGCCTACCTTAAGAGGGATTGTCAGTCCCATGGAGCTAATGCTTTAGTTTTGGTATCACAACTTCCGCAGAAGTATTGCATTACCATGTTAACCCTTTTTTCCTAGGTATGGGAATCAACAAAACATCGAAGTGAAACAAATTTTAAACGAAAATGATATCTAGTTATTTAATTATATATTTTTGAAGTTTTAAATGCCAAAAATATACATGTCGACACTATTTTAAAACTTTATCAATTAATAATTAAGTGACCGGATGTTATTTTCGTCTAAATTTTATTTTAAATGGATGTTATGAAGACTCCTATTCCTGGTGAAAATGGGATAACATGGCAAAGCAATTCTTTTGAAAAAGGTTGCGATTTAAAAACAAATGCATTAGCACTATGGGACTGACAGTATATCTTAACCAGCCTAAATGCATTTCTATTATGGCTGCGCTTCGAACCTTGAACCTTTCCAATAAGAAGCCGTCGTCCATAAGCCCGAACACGTTCACTCCTAACTGCAACCTTGTAAAAAGAATCGAGTCAAAGTTTTGGGTTGCTTTGAACGTTTCCTGTTTTCTACTTCTTGTCTTCGTGGAGAGATTCCAAGTAAGCCTTTAGAACTTTGGTCAAGTGAAGAGGTTGGCACCCTACAGAACTTCGAGCGTTATCGTTCACTTAAACCTTAATGACTTTGGAATAAACAGCTTTAACGAAGACGCTTGTTTTTTACATGCCTCTGGGTCAAAAATAGACCAGTTCCATGATGTGACCCTGAGAAAGTCCTAAAAGAAAGGTGTTTCGTCATTGACGTCCTTCCACGTCAAACCGAGGCAATGGATTATGTGCTCGGGACTGCCGGCCCATCGGCGCAGTGGTTAGTGTACTAGCCTTTGGAGCTGCTGGGCTCGGGTTCGCATCCCGGTAAAGGCATGGATGTTTGTGCTTGTCCATAAATGTTGTTATTTGTCTATGTGTTGGTGTCGTCCTTCTTTGTGTGTCTCTTGTGACTGTCTCTTCTGGCGAGCTGGGTAATGGACTATAAAGCCTACAATCTCCCTTCTAGAGAGCGCATTCACTGTCATTTGTCATGTGCTCGGGACTGGCTTGAGCACCTCCATGACAGTTGGGGCAGTCAGGAAACAGCTTGTTTCCGGCCTCAAACTTCAATTTTTTTTTTGTCTGTCTCGTCTTGAATCTGGAGATATCAGTTTGGTCTTGCCTGCATAGTTGCCTTTTAAAAATCTCGCCCAGTTTCTTAGCGCCATACCAGGAGTGCTGATGGGGGTATCCAGTCTATTTCTGTCTGAAGACGCTTTAAAATGTGGTTATCTCAGCCCCGTGGTGAAAAAGAACTAATATGGCAACCAACACGTTTAAAGAAATTGAGATTTCAAAATCATTGCCTCAAGTTAAGTTACGGTTATTACTAACCAATGCAACGACACTTCCTAAAAGATATTATCTTTTGTTCCAAAAAATAAAATTCGTTCAAAAACGGAAACAAATTATACGCCTCCTTTAAAAATACGTGATCACTCAACGTTTACTAAAGCTACGTTCGTGAGAAATTTGTAATTGGGAAAAATTGTACTATGCGAAACAAATTTTCATTTTCGAAAATAAATCTAAAACTGTTTACTCTTTCGATAACGATAAAAAGATTACTCGAAAACACATTTGTTTACACAGTAAGTTTTTAATTATATTCCAAAAGTATTTTACTGCAAAACAGTGTTCTTTTGCCAAATAGTTTACTCTTCAATGCTTTTGGAATTAAAAATATGTAAAAATAATTGCTTTACATATTTTTTCGAAAATAAATGTATTTATTAAAATAATTTTTAAAAAATACACATGCGCGTACCATGATAACATTTATTGCTAATAAAATAAATTCTTGCTGAGTAATGTCTGACACGTTAAAAACACTTATTTTTGCAGCAAAGCTTTAACTATGCATTATTCATGGTGATCGTAATTGCAGCAGGCGTGTCTACATTATTTTAGACATACGTTAATTAGTCTTAATTATCCACAGCATTGTTTGTTTGTAGGGTTTAGGAATCCTTTTGATGTAACTGTGACGTAACTGCAGACGTGGCCGTTCAACTTGTCTATTGTTACACGCTTAAAATAAAAGAGTGAATTCCACTCCAGTAGGAGAAGTGCATTTTCGACACTGGAAAGGAGTGAATATAAACTCAGACTGAGTTAAAATCACACGTTTGGAGTGATCCTGTCGGAGGTTTAACACACAAAGGATCCACTACTTTCGGGGAAGTGTATTTTCAATACTGACAAGGTGTGAAATTAACTCAGACTGAGTCAAAATCGCTCGTTTGCTTTAAGAGTGTATATGACACTTTTAAGGGGATACGGTACCGACAACATTATTTCTAGAATTAATAACGTAAACTTGTAAATTATAGTGGTTTATATATAATATTCACTCTAAATAAAGATTTTCTAGCAATAAAAGCAAATATTTACTAGTAGTTTTCATTTTTTTAAAATAGGCAATATTTTGAACTTTTTTAAAACGCTACTCCTCTTTCAATTTTGAAAGTAAAATGTTGAATAAACTTTAATAGTTTGTTTTTAGAACTATTTGTTCGGTAACTTGTATGGATTTTAAAATGTGAGCTACAATTAAAAAGTAATGTTTATTTTTACTGAAAATTTAAAAAAATCACAAAAAAATACAAAATATTGAATTCAGCATTTTAAAAAACAACGATACATAGTCGACCTTATTCCATTAAAAATTTTGTGCATCATTATATAAAAACACAGGTTAAAAATTTCAAAACTCTAACTTAATTAACAAAAAAGCCTTAGGGATTTATTAAACTTTGGTAAAAATTTATTAAAAATATGTTCAAACTTCAAGGGATGACTCCAGAAAATGTTTAATAACTTTTTTCTACAGAAGATATCATCATGAAACTTTCAGTAAATGATCAGAAAAATATTGCGAATAATAAGAAGTAAAAACTGAAAAATCGATATTTTGACCAATTTTTGGGCGCCGTATCTCCTTTAAAAAAAACTAAAAATCGTGTACTTAGGTTGAGCAAAACCTTGCCGGCCCTCCGGCGCAGTGGTTAGTGTACTAGCCTTTGGAGCAGCTGGGTTCGGGTTCGAATCCCAGTAAAGGCATGGATGTTTGTGCTTGTCAATAAACGTTGTTATTTGTCTATGTGCTTGTGTCGTCCTTCTTTGTGTGTCTCTTGTGACCGTCTCTCCTGGCGAGCTGGGTAATGAGCTATAAAGCCTACACTCTCCCTTCTAGAGGGCGCATTCACTGTCATTTGTCATGTGCTCGGGACTGGCTTGAGCACCTCCACGACAGTTGGGGCAGTCAGGAAACAGCTTGTTTCCGGCCTCAAACTTCAATTTTTTTGTGTGTCTCGTCTTGAATCTGGAGATATCAGTTTGGTCTTGCCTGCATAGTTGCCATTTAAAAATCTCGCCTAGTTTCTTAGCGCATTACCAGGAGTTCCGAAGGGGACTCCAGTCTATTTCTGTCTGAAGACGCTTTTAAATGTGTACATCGCATCCTCGAGGTGAAAAAGAACTAATATGGCAACCAATACGTTGAAAGAGTTTTAAGTTACGGTTATTACTAACCAATGCAACGACCCATCCTGAAAGATATTATCTTTTGTTCCAAAAAATAATATTCGTTCAAAAACGAAAACAAATTATATGCTTCCTTTAAAAATACGTGATCACTCAACGTTTACTAAAGCTACGTTCGTGAGAAATTTGTAATTGGGAAAAATTGTACTATGCGAAACAAATTTTCATTTTCGAAAATAAATCTAAAACTGTTTACTCTTTCGAGAACGATAAAAAGATTACTCCAAAACACATTTGTTTACACAGTAAATTTTTAATTATATTTCAAAAGTATTTTACTGAAAAACAGTGTTTTTTGCCAAATCGTTTCCATGCGTTGGATATAAAAATACTCTTCGATGCTTTTGGATTTAAAAATATGTAAAAATAAATGCTTTGCATATTTTTTCGAAAATAAAATGTATTTATTTAAATACTCTATTAAAAATATATACGCATACCATGATAATATATGTTGCCAATAAAATAAATTCTTGCCGAGTAATGTCTGACACGTTAAAAAACACTTATTTTTGCAACAAAGCTTTAACTATGTATTCTTAATTGTGATCGTAATTGCAGCAGGCGTATCTGCATTATTTTGACGTTAATTAGTCTTAATTATCCACAGCACGGTTTGTTTGTAGGGTTTAAGAAACCTTTTGATGTAGCTGTGACGTAACTGCAGACGTGACCGTTCAACTGGTCCATTGTTACATGACACTTTAACCGACAACGTTATTTTTAGAATTAATAACATAAACTTGTACATTATAGTGGTTTATATAATATTCACTCTAAATATACATTTTCTAACACTTAAAACAAATATTTACTCGTAGTTTTCTTTCTTTTTTTTAAAGGCAAAATTTTGATTTTTTTAAAAAAACGCTACTCCTCTTTCAATTTTGAAAATACAATTTTGAATAAACTTTTATAGTTTGTTTTTAGAACTATTTGAGGGGTATAGAATCAAAAGTCACTAAATCCAAAAAGTAAAAATATGGGAAATCGCAAAAAAAATGCTTTTAATACCTTACTATTGTATAGAGTAAAGGTGAATACATGTAATTTTTTAGCTAATTTACAAGTATTCACCTTTACTCTATACAATAGCAAGGTATTAAAAACAGTTTCTTGCAATTTCCCATATTTTTACTTTTGGATTTAGTGACTTTTGATTCTATACCCTCATTTGTTCGATAACTGTGTATGGATTTTAAAATGTGAGCTACAATTAAAAAGTAACGTTTATTTATACTGAAAATCTCAAAAAATTACAAAATATTGAATTCAACGTTTAAAAAAAACGATACATAGTCGACCTTATTCCATTAGCAATTTTGTGCATCATTATATAAAAACACAGGTTAAAAATTTAAAAACTCTTGCTTAATTAATTAATTCATTAATTAATTAAATGGTTTAGGGATTTATTAAACACAAGAATTGAAAACACTCGAACCGGAGAAAACAGGTTGAAAATAGACGAAATATATTCAAACTTCAAGGACCGACTCCAGAAAATGTTTAAGAACTTTTCTTTCTACAGAAGATATCAAAATGAAACTTTCAGTAAATGATCAGAAAGATATTGCAAGTAATCATAAGTACAAACTGAAAAATTGATATTTTGACCAATTTTTGGGTGCCCTTTTAAAAAAAATCGTGTGCTTAGGTTGAGACCTTACAATCCAATCAAAATCCAAAACTTTTTTTATTCGTAATCAGTCACATGCAACTTTGTCAAAAGCATGCAGTCCATTTATTCCTGATTTTTTTCAGGTCCACGACTTTATGACCCAACATAAACTATCGCGAAATTCCCAATTTTTCAGCATTACCGGATACTCTATCCCGCAATGAATGACCTAGAGCAAGAAGCGATAGCGTCGGACAAGTTCATGGCCTGTAAGCCTATTTTATGCTTCTTTGATGCCTTCAACAATGGAAATTTGTTCTTTATAACTTGTAGAATATATTGTTGCCGCATCTGATAAGAACTAGGGCTTAAAAGTGTGAAGAATTTCTTTACGAGGATTATATACACACAACACCCCAGGAACAATTTTCAATACTTAAAGACAACGTTTACATTCAGGAAGGAAGGTGTTAATGAATTGTTTATTTGAGAAATTAATAACAAATGGGTCGTTAATTGGTTAATTTTGTAAACTGTAATTTTTAGAAACAACAAACCACTAAAGATAATTAGTTGTCATGTTACAATTATGTACATGATTTAAAACTATAAACACAAAAATTCCAATATTATGTTGCCAGATTTTCTTCATACGGGACAAAATACTTTAAAATACTAAATTAAAAACTTCTTCAAAAGTTCATTATCTTAAAAACTAAAACCTTATGCTCTCCAATTCACGTATATTTTAATCAATAAATAATCCATATTCAATCTAATTTATTACTCTATTATCCAAAATCATAAACTATATTCAAAAGCTACAACAGCGTAATTTTAAAAGCATTATCCCGAAAACTGTAAAAAAAAACTTCGAAGGGTTCTTAATATTTTTGAGTGTGAGTCCGATGCTTAAATTAATTAGTTAAGTACTGCCTGAAAACTAATTTAATTAACTATATCCAATAAGAAGTAAAAAAAATTATTTTCGCAAAGAACATTTTTACTCTGCTTTTTATGAGATCAATTCTTGTTTCTATAGATTTTTTTAATTGTAAGGCCTACTTTGCGACTTAAAAATTAAAAAAAAATCATGTATAAGTTTAATTTGAATTAATGATTAATAAACAAATTGAGTTTTGAAATAGGATTTACTGAATTACGTTTTGGTAGTTACACCTTAAAATCGTGTTCTGGTTTTGAAAATGGATTTATATATTATCCATATTTTGGTTTTAATATTTTATAACATTTAGGTAACTAATATGAATGATATATGGGTATATATTTCATTTTTATTTTATACTAGGGGGCAAAGCACCCTGCTCGCTACCGCTGGCCAACCAAGAGAATTGCTTCGCAATTCCTCTTTGTTTGCTCCGCAAACAAACATACAATACTAAGATATTTTACTTAAAAGGTCCCGACCAGCGAGGAGAGTGCGTAAGACGAAAAAGGAAAGATGCATCGCCTTCGACTGTTTTTACGATGCGTGGCCGGAAGATCAAGACCGATGCCAACAGTTGAAAAAAAGCTGGGACTGCTCCAGGGCATCACGTAGCTCTAGCACTAATCTCTACCAAAGCCACGGGACGCAACCTGAAGCAGCCACGGTACAAAACAAGCACACCGCCATACTTACTTTCAGCTTTTGTGACGTTTCTGATTGGTTGGAGCCGCGTAAGCCACGTGGCTTTCAAGAGTCCGACAATTACAATTTTATATTATATAGAAATACTAATATGGAAGAAAGGCGATGCGGTCGAAAATCCGAAATAGAGATTTTATGTTTTCGAAACTTTATGGAGGAAGCTGATTTTAAAAACGTGGTTTTTGAACATTGATCTGTCCGTTTGCCTGAAACCACTCTACAGCTCAAACTAAATGCTGATGGCTTCAAATTTGGTACACGTATTACCAGTACCTGTCAAAGGTCATAGTAAGGTTTTCAAGAAAATCGTACAAACGTAAAGGTTAGCTACCTTAGAACGTTTTGGTTTTAAAGTTATTGCTGCACACAAACATTTGTAACCTTTACCTTAGCGCCCCCGGGTCGGCACATGTGTAGGTAAACTGCGGTATACAACAATGACTTGTGCCAGTTTTGCCCTGAAATAATAAGCGTTTCTGGACACTTTCTCATAGGTTATAAATACTGAGAGCGTTCAAAAATGTTTCAAGTCTCTAGTTTAGATACTGCAGTTTTGAGAAGTGCGAAACGGATCTCAAAGCTAAGAAGTTTCATTACCAACCACTCCAACAATAATCTTCCCACTCCTCCGCTAGTTGACACTTTCCTCACCAGATGGCGGCAGCCCTGCAGAGGATCACGGACCCATCTCCTCGGATGAATTTTCTCCCTCATCCCATCTTTGCTCTTGGGCCTCTTTTCGAGGAGGATGGAGAGCAAACTTTATCCTTCGATTCGGGCCGGTTTCTGGTGCCTTTTTCGTGTGTTGTTCTCTGGTGCGGTTTCAATATAGAAAGTTAAAGTGCGGGTGAGTGTTTTCAAATTATTTTACATTAATTTATTTTTATTAATTTATTATTGTTTGCAATATGATTTAGTACGCATTTATTATTGTTCGTATTATGTTTTAATATTCGTATATTATAGTTCGTAATATGATTTAATATTCATTTATTTTTTTCGGCAATTATTTAATATCAATTTATTAATATTCATAATATGATTTAATGTTATTTTATTATTGTTCGTAATATGACTTGATATTCATTTATTATTGTTCGTAATATGACTTAATATTCATTTAATATCTATCGTAATATCATTTAATAGTAAACTATCTTTGACGTATTTGTAATGATGTAGGTTTATTGGTTGAATTTAATTTTGATTAACTAAATAGGTACTTTCAGTTAGTATTTCCTGAACAACAGCGTGATATCGTTAGGAAGTTTTGGTTTTTTTTTTCAATCAAATTAAATTTCATTTCATTATAATATAAGTTTTTGTGAAAATAATTTTTAAAAATAGAGCAAAGAATCATCTATCTACCACTTCTATTAATACTAGCATAACTTATAAGCCTGGGAATACATTTTATAAATAGTACGTTTTTAAATGCTTAATTTTTTGTTTATTAAATATTTGCTCTTTAAATGATTTTTTTGCTGAATGGTCCTATTTTCATATTATCAGTATAGTATTTTCTAGCGAATGTACGATAGAAATATTAATTTCATGTGGTATTAAAATATGAGCTTGTACTGGAATTTTTACGTCGTAAAGTCATCAAAAGTTGAAGCATTATATTTAAAGATTACTGCGTAACTTTTTTTATGTATTTATTTGCGCTGTTTTATGGAAGTAAACAAATTTTATAAGAACTTGCCGTTGTACAAGAAAATATAACTGACCATGCATTTTTTTTCAAATTTTATGTTTAACAAATGTGACACAAATCGTCTTTAAGAAGTTGAAACGTAATGAAAAACTTATAAATATTGTTCATTTTTTTTATTTATTACTTCTTTTTGACGTAATATATATGACGTTTTTATATAATTTTACAAATTGTTACTTGATGCAAACGAAACGAAAGTCGTAAAAATTTTATGCAATAGAAGCCTCAGAAAGTATATACTTCGACAGAATAATTGTAGAAAATATTATTTACAAACGCTTCTAATTCTTTTTAAGAAAGGAACAAGTTAAACGCTTTTCATACATACAATTTATTTGAAGAAATTCACGATTTTTTATCTCTTTCCGTCAATTTCAGGTCTATAAAAAAGTTTAGGAATATTTTAAATAGCTAGTCTATGAAAAGAAAAAAAATGGGGAAATATTATGTATTTTTTTTCCGTCTACATTTTCATGTTGCAGTCCCTTAAAGTAAGTTTCACCAATAGCTATTCCGGTCATTTTTTTTTGTATTAACGCCTAGAATGATTCCCAGTGATAACTTTAAGTGAATTTTAACTTAAGTGAATAACTTTAAGTGAATAATATTTTCAGACACGACAGGAAAATTGACCATACAAAAGGTTTTTTCGCTGTCGTTTTTTTTTACCGTCTATGTATGAATTTACCTTACTTCCATCTTCAGTGGGAAGTGGGCGGGTGGGCCCGGGCTCGAATCCCGGATAAGGCATGAATATTTGTGTTGTCCTGAGTACATGCGGATAATGTGCTCGTTAAATCAGTGGGTCCGAAAGTAATTTGGCCGGTCATTGCGCAGTTTACAATGGGTGCAGGTCCCTGGAGAAAATTGCTCCTCCCTTCCAGTGGCATGCCGAAATTGAGGAGGTAGCGATTTCTTGGAGTAGAAGTCAGACATCCACCCTCTCATGGGTACTCAAAGCCTTGTGCCAAAGGATGCTACTGCAACTCTCTTGCCTTCCAGGCTACGGCCAGGAGGCACACAACAACCCGCTTCAGCAAAAGTTGGTGATAAAATATGTAGTGATATATTCTTCCTTTATAAAGAAAACTCCAATTGGCTTAACACTTTAACTGTAGTTAGGTGGAACCTTTAGTACGGCAAGATCTAGCTTTCAAAATGAATTGTAAATTAACGATAAAACAGTTAAGATTCGTGAAACAGATTTTTTATATATGTAATGAAATGCAAAAGAAACTTTAAATTTTAGATTATTTTCTAGCAAAACTTCATTTTTGCATGTGTGAGCTTGGGGATCCCAGACGGTTAGGCATTCGCCTAGCATACAAAAAGTCCCAGGTTCGGGTCCGGGCATCGCCAAAACAGCTTCCGACCTATAAACGGCCCGTGCAGCCAAAAATGTCAGACGAAAAATACCTCGCGCAGAGGGAGTGCACGTTAAATAATTTTATCTTTTAAAGTCCTAACGCTGCATACGATGTCGTCCTTAACAGTTGCGTCTGGTGCCTACTTAGTTGTCAGCTCGTCACTTGACTGTGATTCAAAAATATGACGCCCTTCACCAAAAAACCTCGCTAGCTCTTGTGCGACGATAATTCAAACTAAACTAAACAAACGTTATTCGTATGTAAGCCACATTTCCTCGCACTCCGCAATAGTTATGTACCTCTTATACAATAGTATGCATTACTATACCATCAATGCATACCATAATAACACCGTCTCATACTGCAACTGAAACTATTCAATAACCCATTGAAACCGCATACCCCATACTCTATTTCATGCTCCCCGTTCTCCCCCTTTTAACCCCCCACTCAATTCCACCAATCAAAGGGCCCCGTTGCAAATCGTCCTAATGTCCCATTATTACCGCTTCGAAGTGTCCTAATCTGGCAACGTCCCGTAATTTAATTGACCGGGACGATCTTAACTTGACTTGAAGATCGGAGTGAATAGTTAATGTCTAAACTACACTCGAAAGACGTTTAGTTTAAATGGAGAAGTTCCATTGGGAGGAATTCGGTTTAACATGACTTTTGGTGTGTGGTTTGTTAGGATGGTAAGGAGTGTTTTCTATCGAAAGGTGAAAAAGAACATAACGAAATATAAAGAATGTTATACTTGGCAACTAAGCACCTTCTTGCGAAAGAATGTTGCCATTTGGAAAAAAGAAGTAAATGTACTTATCAGGTTTTACAGATTTTAATTTAGTAGAATCACAGTGCTGAGATAAGAGTAAAAATGAAAAACTCAATTCAAACTTCGTTAAAATATTGGATTTAAAAATAATCACGTGAAAGTAAATAAAAGCAAATCGGGATTGTCCCATAGCATGATAGGACATAGCAACTTCTTGAAAAACAAAATTTTCACTTAAAAAGTAGTATGAACAAATGCGTAGTTAACGTTTTTACTGGTTGGGGCATATTGTCAATAGCCTGATTGTAATTTCAGTGCTATGTTAATTTCAACACAAATCATAACACAATTGGCTTGTTTCACATGACGTCAAGCAATCCTGCTTTCGTAGATGGTTAAGCCCTCAGAGTACACTGAATAACCAATCAATACTTTATTTTCCTTAATATGGAACTGTTGACACCCAAGACTTGAAATATTCCTATTCAGTACTTTTTATTTACAAATAAAACACGATTTCAATTAACATCATTCACATAATTTACTAGCCACAATAAGTCTACAAGTATCCTGCCGAAAACCAAATTAGATTGTATTTCTAAGTCTGTCCTCCGAAAAACCTTTCTAAACAACCCCGCTCCATTACTAAAACATTATCAAGACAATTAAACCCTACTTTCAAATGCTTAGTAGAGTCCATAAAAAAGCAGCCACTCTCTTCTAAAAAGTAAAAGAGATGCATCTACTTATGTCCTGACTTTTTGCCCCACTCTAAAAAAAATCGCCAAAAAATGCGATCGCTTGAATCGTCTTCTGACAAAGTTCCCGCCACCCTTATTTGAAACATTTTAGGGATGGAAAACTGAAACCGTTTTTTCGGCCCTCGGTTTTGACCGATAAACCGGTTTTTTCATGAGTACGAAATAGGAAGAAACCTAGAACTTTGTTTCCAACAAAACACTTTAAACATTTAAAATTGACTGTGTAATTTTTTAGTTGAAAGTACATTTTAAAAATCAATTGATTTTTTCAATTAATTAATACAAAAAACTGAAAAAATACTTTTAAAAAAAAGTTTTTTTTAATTGAAAAATCGATTTCGTTGAAAACCAGTTTTGAAAAAACAGTTTTTAAGGTTCGGTAAAACCGAAAAAACAGTTTTTGAAATAATGGTTTTTTCAGAAAAACCGCCATCCCTACCGTTTCTTATTTGGTTGGCGGCGAGTATAGTTATATATTCCAATTCCGTTTGCATTATTCATCGTTCCATTTCCATATAAAACGGTTAATATAAAAAAAAAGGTTTAATTCCATTGAAGAGTTTCCATTTACGCTTCCTTCTTATAATGTTTGAGTGAAAGAATAAGGGTGTGTGGAAATCTTGCTGTGGAGTTGAACCATTTTTATCTGTAGTTATTACTATAAATTGGCTCCTCAAAGCCGAGACACCTTGGATTTAGTAAGATAATTAGAATCCGTTTTGAATTTTATTGAGGGTTGGTTTGTCACCCGGAGATCGTTTTGATTTTTTACAAATTCTCGACAAAGATGATGGCCCGTTTTACACAAGATGGTTGCGGTAAATTGTTTGCCGTAATAACGTTGTCTTGTGTAAAACACTGACCAGTATTCAGAAAATTTAAGCCTGCCGTTGTATGGCAACGGGACGTTAAATTAGATTTTTTTTTACTTTCAGTTTAGTCTTACCTTCTAGTTTATTGATTAATTTTCAAAATAATATGTAGAATTCTAAAAAATAAATATATTTCGGAACAGGCAGTACAAAGAAAAGAGACAGTTTTAATCATAAAACAAATTTTTAAGAGATATTAATCCGAAGATGAAAAGAATGTTAAACATATTTTTTCCAACACCAGTCTTCATTTTCATTACAGAAAATTACCTAACCCTGACGGAAAAAAATGTATTTTCATTAATTTTCTCGAGGCATTGTTAACCATGATTAAGTTTCCGAAAACTGGCAATTTTAATAATTTTTTTAAAAAAATTGTTCTTTATTTCCACTTTTTTTTCTTTTTACTGAAGGTATGTTTTCGACATATTTCTTATTTTAACTCATTAACGGAGGATTGGCAGGAAAGTGGAATTTCGGAAATAGGCTTTTTGCTGAATTGGTTAAAACTAAAGAATCGTGGCCGGATTTGGCGGCTTTTTGAAAATGTCGCCAATTCGAAATGTTAACAATCCCGGCACTTGCCGAGATGGTTTCCATCTCGAAATGACCAAAAATATACGACCTATCAAAATGTATTTCAAAATGGCCGACTTAAAACAACGCAAAAATTCATTAAATTGCAGACCAGATTTATAAAAAAAAAGTGGAGAGCTGAAATTGATTTTAAAAAAGTAAATAATTATTTTAAATCAGTAAAAATAATTATAAAAGTAATAAGCAATAAGTAATAATTATAATTTAAAAAAGTAAATAATTATTTAAAATCATTAAGCATATAAATAATAAGCGGTTAGTATAATATAACTTCTGAATAAATTATATGCATTTAAATAGATTAACACTTCAAAATTCTCAATGCAATTGCTAATTTCGCCAGAGGTTGTCATAATACCAATTTTTCACTGTTACCATATTTGGCGTAAAATTGCCGGCCACGATTTTTTAGTTTAACCGCTGAATTTTATCTAAGGGAATTAATGCAATTGAAAACCAAAGTATTGAAAAATTTAGGAAGGACAAATTAAGCACGTTAAAAAGCCGATTTAAAACTTAAAATTAACTGTTCATTTTGTAAAGAAGCTGTTAATGGTCCTCACAAATAGGTTGTTAATGGTTTAATATAAATTTATTTCTTGGCTATTTTTAATGTGAATTTTTTCGAGATTTTAACAATTGTGTACACTGCACAGGGGTCGTTAAAAATGTATTAACTATTAAGATTTTTAATTTGAATTTAAACTTAATGCTTTATTATTTCCTAACAATTTCTACAGCCATTAAAATATTGTTTCAAGTTAAGTATAAAAATTTAAACTTTTCAATTTTTTAAATTTTTAAAAGCATTTCATTAAAAAAGAAAAAACAACTTGTACTTTGTAAAATAAAAAATTGGCAATGGCAAAAAGAAACAAAATAAGGAAACTTAGATTATAATAATCAGAAAATGAGTAAGTTAATCAAAACGTTGTCTGTATAAGAAAAATATTAGATATTATTACTTAATATTTTCAATTTTAAAGTAGTTGTTAATATTGCAACCCTATATTTGCACTTCAACATCTACAATATATTAAAACAATTTGCAGTAATTTGGATTATCAAAATAGTTATTCGTTTTTTAAATGTTAAAGTATGGTTATACAATAAGTTCTTTTCATTATTGAAATATTCATTATTATAACCAATGCGTAATTATGGTAAACATTACATACATATGTTTACCAAAGTTCCTATTGTTTGTGATTATTAGATCCTACACATTTTTGCAACAAAAAATAATTATAGCATAAGCTTTAAAAACTTAAAAACTTTTATTTACTTTTCAAGAAAGTACGGAGTTTATCTGCTTTTACCCGCAGGCCAACGCACATTACTTAAAGATAGTGGATAGAATTAAGTCCTCAGACATCATTAAAGTTTGCTTTTCTAAGAAAAGTCGATATTTTTAATGTGTGCGTGGGTTGAATGGAGATGAATGATTGTGGTTACACAAACTAGCCTAAGGGTGGATGCTATATTTACAATGTAAAAAAAAAAATCTTCATTTAAGGGGACACGATACCCAAAACATTGTTTCTAGAAATAATAACATAAACTGAATTATAGTGGATTTATATGATGTTCACTCCAAATAAACATTTTCTTGCTATAAAAACAAATATTTAGAGGTAGTTTTTCATATATTAAAAAAAAGTCAAAAGTTGAGCATTTTTAAAATGCTACTCCTCTTTCAATTTTGAGAATGGCTCCAAAAAACGATCATAATTTGTGTTTAGTACTATTTGTTCAAAAACTGTGCATGGATTTTAAAATGTGAGCTACAGTTAAAAGGAAACATGCATTTATACTGAAAACAAAAATTACAACTTATTGAATTCAATTTAAAAAAACAATTATACATAGTAGACCTTCTTACACTCACAATTTTGTGCACCATGTATATAAGAACCCAGGTTGAAAATTTCAAAATTGTAACTTAATTAGCAAAAAAGCCTTAGGGATTTTTTTAAACTCATGAATTGAAAATGCGAAACATGAAAAAAGGTTGAAAGCAGACGTAATACATATTCAAACTTCTTATATAGGAATGACTCCAGAAAACATTTAATAACATTTTTTCAACAAAATATATCATTATGAAACATTCAGTAAATGTTCAGATGGATATTTTGAATAATTATAAGTAAAAAATGAAAAATCGATATTATCGGTACTTTACTATTTAACGGGCTCAAGCAATAAAGTCGCCAAAAATGTAAAACCGCAGCCAAACAGAATAGAAGCATTTAATTGTGTATAGCAGTGTTGGGCAAATTTCAATTCCAAGAACAATTAAAGATTAACAATTAATTGGTAAATGTAACCACACCAACTAACAATTAATCAATTGTGGAAAATTACAATGAACAATTATTTCATTGTTAACTGTAGTACTAACAATTAAAATTAATTAATTCTCATTTGTTTTGGTAATTTTAATTAGAAGTAACTATGAACCACTTTTTATTTGTCTTAAGTCTGAGACTTACAGCTTAATTTTCCTAAATCTTTACTCATTTCGTTTTAATACATGAAGTTAATTGTTAGTTTTAATTGTTTCATGAAATAACTAAAAAAGTTCATTGCAATTATTTTAATTGTGAATTACAATTTACATACGTTAATCGAATTAATTTGATTGCAAGATGAAATTAAAAGTTCAATTACGATTAATTGAATTGTAATTAATTTAATTACAATTACGTTTTTTGTCAATCAACAAGATAATTGGTAAATTAATTTATTAATTCCCAACACTGGTGAATACTCTGTCTTGTTGACAAAAATATCCTTTGGTCCTAGGTGTTATTTGCGCTCGCGAAATTTTAAAGCACCAATTCCATTTTTACTCTTGTATCTTTAACTTGTGTTATTATTTAAAAACTCTAGGACAAATTTTACTATTTCGACTATTAGGCATTTCATTTTGTTTTATTGAAAATATTATTACATTTTTTTAAAACATAGACTTGTTAAAATCAATAAACATAAACATGTTTAAATAATTTTTTTAAACTAAAATACACAGTGTATAAATGCAATAAACATAAACATGTCTAAATTTTTAAAAAAACTGAACTGAAACGAACAATTTTAATTCTAATTGAATAAGTGCCCAGCCAAAAAATTCTGCAGAATTGCTTCACAAAAAAACTTCACAAATTCTGAAGGGATTTGAAACACTTAGTCTGCAGAATTGCTTCAAGAAAACTGCAGCTATTTTGAAGCAATATAAATGTAAAAATTGACCACAGGTGTATGTGCAGTTTTTTTTGCAGCAATTCTACAGCCATTCTAAAGTCATTTCGGCACTTTAAAAAAGATAGTTATTTTGAAGCAACAGACGAGCGAGAATATTTTCTAACTAAAATATAGTTTGCTCATATATTTACAGAACCAATTTCATAACAAGTTTCCGTGGCACATTCGTTAGAGCATTAGACAGCTGCCCAATTCCCATCAGATCAAATCCCGCGCTCCTCTTCCCAAAATGGTCAGAAAAACAGCCCACTCGTTCGATAATTTATTTCTTTATAATTTTTATTTTAATTACATTTCGCTAGATGGCGCCACGTTTTCTTAAAAAAAGGCCAAAATATTCTGCAAAACTGCTTTACGAAAACTTCAAAAAAACTGCAGTTTTCTTGAAGCAATTCTGCAGACTAAGTGTTTCAAATCCCTTCAGAATTTGTGAAGTTTTTTTAAAGTTTTTTTGTGAAGTTTTTTAAAGTTTTTTTGTGACCAACCGTGGCCAGACTTCACATTTCTATTGCTTCAAAACATCTGCAGTTTTTTTAAAGTGACTGAATGACTTCAGAATGGCTGTAGAATTGCTGCATAAAAAACCGCAGATATATCCATAGTCAGGCTTCACTTTTCTATTGCTTCAAAATAACTGCAGTTTTTCTGAAGCATTAAAATGACTTTAGATTTGCTGCACAATTGCTACAGAAAAACTGCGTAATCCCCATTCGATATACTTCAATTTTCTTTTGATTAAAAAAACTGCAGATTTCTTAAAGATGACTGCAAGATCGAAATTTTTTTGAAGCAATTCTGCAGAATTTTTTGGCTGGGTGTTCTTTATCCCATAAATATATTAAATTTTTAATTTCCTTTATTACAGGTAATTTCAAACCCCATCTTACTTTTCCAATCCCTTCCAAAAATAAAAATGTTTCTTGTTTTACCATAAAAATCCCAGCAGGCAAAAAATAAAAGAATGCGACTGCAAATAAAATATTCTACAAAATAACCTAACTATGGATAATAAATGATTTTCTATCTCAAAACGTGTGGGCTTCATTTTTATCTCAAAATCTTTTCAAACAAGAAGATTCATTTTTATATTTTGTGATTTAACGTTAGTAATATATTCCACTTAAAATTCAGGTAGCTTTAATTTAAAATTATGAATAACACGCCAGTTTGCCTTTTTCTGTATTTCTTCTTCCCGATTTCTTTTATATTTTTCCAAATAAATTCATTATATTAAATGGAAACATTAAATTTGCACTGCAGAGTAATTATCGTTTAGCAAATATAATCTCTTGGTGAAGCTTGATTGTTTTAAAAATTAATTTCCTTTTTCTAATATACCTCCAAATTAACAAAAATATTTAAATTTAGAATAAAAAGAAGATTTTTCCACCTTCAGTGATTTAAAGGTTTAGATCGATAAACTTAAATATTTAAATATCAACCAATTACTGTTTGACAAAGTAATTTTCATTTTATTTAGTACCTTTAAAATGACACAAAAAAATTACAGATAGAAAGACACGTAGATAGAAAAAATAATATCTTTTCACATTGTTTGCTTAAGACTTAAATTTGGAAAAACGTAATTATGAATTCCTAGTTTAAAAGTTTATTTCTAGTTTAAAAATTTTATTTAATTTGAATGAATTACTAATTTAAAATTAAATTTTTTACCCTATTCCCTTATAAAATTAGAATACTTTCATACTAACTTCCTTAAGAAAAAGTTTGTACATTTAAATGTTTTTATTGGTATAATTAATTGAAGTTTTTAATTGGTAATGTTGAATTGCAACTATTTAATCGAAAAGTGACATAATATAATTTTTTTTGTAGCATAAATTTTGTCTCGAGAAAAATTATTCGAGACGAAAGTTACTCAAGAAAATAGTCAAAATGCAGTTTTTTGTATGACATAAAATTGCCGTCTTTGTTAATTTGACCACATGGCGTTAAACAACTTGAACTACAAATGACGAACGCTAGAGAATTCAGAACGGAAGGATTCAGAATGACGTAATATAGACTTAAAATCATAGTTGCTGATATATTTCAATGGCGTCTTTCAATTGTCATAGTGACGCTATTATTCCAAAATTGTTATTTAGACATCTGCGTTATAGATGTTCAAAAATACGTTATTTAAAAGTCTTTTGTAGTATAAAAAATGTTGGTGACAAACTTACAAGCAATCAATCTTTGACAAACATAATTTTCAACGACAAAATGCTGTATACCTAGTTAAAAGACCACTTATACACAGTTAAAGGTGTCTATTGGAAGTATTCTGTATGCCGGATGTTGTGCATTTTTAACGACTTTATCGATTGCGTTATATTGACTTATAATGTCGTAAAAAACAGTTAAACGCTTCTTATATTTTTATGCCGTTTTCAAATGTCATACTGACACCAATATTTTAAGAAAGGTCATTTAGGAATCTGTGCTCACGACGCTCACAAATACAACATTTGGACATATTTTTGTGGGCAAAAATTACTCTAGTTTTCCATGCCGCGTGCACTATTTGTTTTTAATGGAATGTTTGGTGACAAAACTATACATTGTTAACAGTCCACATTTTACGCAGCTAAATGCTACCATTGGTAGTATTCCATTTGGTGACGGATGGAAATTTTTGGCACATTTATCGCTTGAATCAATCTATTATCGCTTACCAAAACTATTTATTTAGATAATAATGGCAAATGATTAAATTTGTATGGTTCTTTGACTTTTTATTGTTAAAAATATATGTTTAAAGCTTATTTTTTACTTCATCCAACTACAAATATTTAAACAAAAAGTAACAACGTTTAAACAACTCCACTATTCCTCTAAAACGATTTCCTTTTTCTTGTAACAGCTACATTAGGGCTACAACAACAAAAACATTTTCCGATGATTGCATTTCCGCCAAGCGAGAGAGTTTCATTAAGTTAAAACGCACGGAAAATAATTTAGCAAAAATGCCAATTCCAACTCGAGCAAACTTTGGAATGACAAAATTGTCACTTTTATTTTTTAATAAAGATTCTCATAACTACACTTTGCAGTTGCAAAACAATTGAAAAAAAATAGAGTATCCAAAAACATTTAAGTTAAATGTTAAAAACACATAACGAAAATCAATCAGTGAATTCCTTAACAAAGACAAATAAGAGGAGTACATTGGAAAAACCGCTTAAATTCTTCATAGTCTTTTCGTAATTGTGTCCGCTTGGCGGACATTGGTGACCGGAAACCGGTTTTTCTTTCGCGGTACAAACGTGTATGCCGTATCCACTGATCTCCGGCGTGAATCAGGGTTGCCGCGAAAGATAAACAAAGCGAGTAACCGGTTTCTTCACACCAGTTAAGGCGATTATTTCTCGCTATCATCCGAAAAGAGGCTATTAAGACGATGACTTTGAAGCCTTTGATTGTAACCTTTAAAAATCACGGTTGCACCTGTCTAAGTTAAATATCTATAATAATAAAAGAAAGAGTCTGTCTGTCGGTCTGTCTGTCTGTCTGTGTGTATGTCTGTGGATCACAAAAGACCTACTTAGACTGCTCTAAAAAATTCGAAATTTTTAATATAGATTCCTTTTAATACCTACGTGTGCACCTGAGGCTTATTTTTTTCATATTTGATTGTGATTTTTAATTAATATAATTAGTTTTAAAAAAAACGTCATCCACGTGGGATTTCGGGACCATAACAGGGCTAGAAAATACATGGACAGGGCCGAAACGGGGGCTTGACGCCATCCTCTATTAGTTTGATTGATTGAGTTTGGTTGAGATATGCGCCTGCCCAAAGGCTGCTTTTTTAAGTGAGCATGCGCCAACACGAATTTCATTTTGTTTTGATTTTGAGTGTATTTTCACAGGTAAGCATGCCTCTAAAAGGAAGCAATGCGAAGTTAACGGGTTCCCAGTAAGGCGGGACCATACTGCTAGTTAGTCATATAAAAGTTTGTTTTATTCTTGGGCCAAAGTAATTCGCTAGGACGACCCAAGTTACCTACGTCCAAAATTGAAGAGGCAAATTCTTCGCTATGTTTTACTCTAGTATTCGCAATCTTCAGTTCTCAATTTAATACACCCCAATTTAATTTTACACAATTTAATTTTAACCCAATGGATCATTTGAGTACTATTCTAAAAAATGAAAGTACGAAGCTCTGTTAAAGCTCTATCGCCAGGATTGGTTGGTTGGTAGACATATATTTTCAGGCTTGTGTGCTTGGTCGCAAGGACCCGCTTATAAACCATCGTCAAGTAGGACAACACAAGACACACACAAACACAAATGACAGATGTTGCCATCTGTCGCCACCTCCGCAATTTAGACATGTCCCTGAAGGGGAGGGAAATTTTCTCCAGGGACCTGTACCCGTGGGAAACTGCGCAATGACCGCCCACAGGACTTTCGGACCCAACAGATTTTACGAGCACGTACTCCGCATATACTCGACAAACACAAACATTCATGCCTGAACGGGATTCGAACCCGGACCCAGCAGTTCCAGAGGCCAATGCCTTAACCACTACGCCGCTGGATCGGCTCTTTCGCCAGGAACTTAAAAGAATATTGAAAAAGGAAACAAAAACACTCTCCAATGTATTAGAAGTCAAATAGCAGTGGTGACTCCAGGTACCTGGCATCAGTCACGTTATCTTAATACAGAGCAGTCCATCCAGTCCATTTTGTAAATCTTTAGTTACGACTCTATCCAATTACCTCAAAGTCAAGCGAGCGTTGGCTAATTTGATTTATGGGAACGAATAATGACTTGTAAACAAAGGAAGACTTAAAATGCTATTTTATGGAGGGAAAAACCTTTTGTCCCATTTTCTATTTAAAAATATAGAGTAATCCTGCAAATGGGAAGAAAGGGGTATTTTTCATGCAACAATTAAATATTGTTTTCGCATACGAAAATAAATCTGTTTCATATGCTGTTTTTTTATTTGTGAGTAACGTGTTTAATGAAAATGTTTGATAATTGTTCTTTTGGAAGAGATTAAAAAAAATATGGTAATAACATTAATTTAAAATATTTTATGCTGTACAATCAAAAGTGCTGGAATATTTTGTTTTGAATTGTAATAGTAAATAATCTTTAGTACGAAAAGTTAAAGAAATTATGCTAATTCATTCACCAATAGCAAAAAAAAATTATAAAGCGAAAAAAGTTTATTTTTTAAGTTTACCCAAATAAACAAAATATAAGTAAAATAAAGAATATTTTTAGAATCCACACAATCCAAAACGTGCAGAAAACAGATGCCGACTCAGATGACAGCTCGTCACTTGACAGTGTTTCTAAACTACGACTCCTGCCACCAATAAACCTCCCGTAGCTCTAGTGTGACTATACTCAACTCAACTTCGTTATATGGCTTGGCAAAGCCACGATAATCCCTACAGTATCTTATATTTTTTCATAGTTACGCCAAAAACATTTTTTAGTTGAATTTAAGTCAGTTTTTAAACATCTTTGTTGTTTTTGCCCCGCCCCCCTAACGTTCCCACGTGCGATTGGGTTAGATTTGCTTTGACCCCCTCCCCCCCCCCCCACCTAAAAACATTACGTAATTTATATCAACCCTAAAATCTTTCAAAGAATTTTAGATTAGCATAAATTTAATTGAAAAATATCAGAAATATGAGTGTTACACGACATGTGAAAAATATGAAAATAACTAAAAGAAAACCTCGAGGAATTAGTTTTTGAGATCCTTACACGCTCAAATTTATATATAAAAACTATTTATTATGTATATCTAGTTTTACTGATCTATTAAAAATAAGCGTTATTGATTTTGGAAAAGATAATGAAACGACTACTTTTTTAATACCTCGCAGAAAAAAAATCACCATACAACTACGGAGATAAATTATTATTTGTATATGAATGCTATTTAAGGGTGCCTAAGAAAATTGAGATAAAACGAAATTGTTCCCAAAGTATTTAATTACAAGTATATTAGGCGATTTAGTACAAAAGAAAATATGAAAATCTTCAAAGAAAAATTTTGCGGTTATATATTTTTATTTCTTACTCTTGGAAAAAGTTTCTGGTCACTTAGAAATAATTACTTTTCTCCCAGTTTTCTTGGAAATGTTGTAAAGAATAGTAAGCAGTTTCATTTTTTTTTACGAATTACTTTATTTTCTTTACGAATTTGTGATTAGGGTATCATGTCTGGGTTTTTTTTTAATATGGGAAGGTTATGGACTTTTTGATTGCTTTTCGAAGACTTTTTTAAATTTTTTTATTTGTTTTCTTAAAGTAAGTTTATTGATAAATTGTAGTCATAAAGCTCCAAGTGATTGCTTAAAATTAAGAAAATTTTCAAGAGCAGAAATATTTTGAGCTCAGTGTCCAAGAGCAAGAAAAATTGCACAAGTTTTATGCAAGAAACTTGCACCCAGCTACCCATCATATTTTGTCTCGTCCTCTATAGCATGCCTAGCTTTAATTTTTGGTTGGTATTGTCTTTTATTCTTTGATTTAAGTGTTCGTTTTTAAGTGTTACATATCATTTTTATAAAATATTTTTAACCTTTTTAGTAAGAATAATCTAGTGTTTGGAGCAGTATGGAATTAGATGCCGTTGCGCCATAAAACCCAAACATCCATCCATCCAAGAAACTTACCTAGGTGGTTGGTTGGTAGACATATGTTTTCAGGTTTGTGTGCGTCAAGTAAGACCGACACAACACGCACACACACAAACGCGACAGATACTGCCATCTATCGTGCTCCACCTCCACAATTTAGACATGTCCCTGAAGGTGACAGAGATTGTCTACAGGGACCTGTACCAGTGGGAAACTGCTCAATGACCGCCCACAGGATTTTCGGAAAAAACAGTTTTAACAAGCACGTTCTCCGCATATACTCGACAAACACAAACATTTATGCCTTATCGGGATTCGAGCCAAAACCCAGAGGCAACAAAGGCTGGCTCCCTAACAGTTGCACTGACAGGTCGGCCATTTCCTAAAAACCGAACAATTCCCTTATCCGAATTTTCGATTATTTGAATGTGGTTAAAAGACTCAATTGCCTCAAAACTAGGAGTTATACTGAGAGGTCAAATTTGTGTACACAAACATCTATGCCTAATCGGGATTCGAACCCGGACCAAGATATTTTATTGCTTTGTTGCACGTTTAAGGGGGTTCTGTGTTGTATATCGGTAATATTAAATTGGCCAATTGCAATGCATCTTTCCACAATAACTACTGATCAGATCATCTTAAAATTTTCTGTGTGTGTTATACCAACCTTATATATTAATCTGAGGTTAAAGTTTTTTGTAAATAACTGTTAGATTTTTTAAAAAATAAAATAAGTTTTAAAGTACCCAAAAAATCATGTAATATTTACTTTTTTGCCCCATGAAATTTTTTTCACTTTAGTTTTATTAAAATTTATAACCTCAGATTAACTCAATTAATCTATACTATGTATTACATAATATAAAAAAAAAATTACGAGAAAACACAGCATAGTTTTTGAGAAAAGGTACAACGAAGTTAAAAAAATCAAGTTCTGAGAAAAACGCGTGTGAAGTTTTTATTGTTAACCCATTTCCTTACGAAGCCATGACATTAAAATGGCTTTTAATGTCAAAAATATTTTTCCAATCGTCTTGATACGTTGTGACATTATTAATAAAGGTTGTAATAGTATTTCAAGCCAATAATTTTTGTTTTAATTTTTTCACCGATTTTGGGGTACTGAACCCCCTTAACTTTGCAGAGTAGTGTCCACGACAGTGGCTACTGTGTAAGACTAATGTTTGGATCCTTTTGTTTTGTCCTTTTATTTGTACTTGTCTTTGTTCGCGTTTTCCCCCTGATTTTTTTATATGAAGGGTAAATGGGAAGAACAGCTTTATTTCGTAGAAGGGTTTCCTTAATAGCCTCTTTGGGGATGATAGCGAGAAATAGCTTAAACTGGTTCAAAGAAACCGGTTACTCGCTTTGTTTAGCTTTCGCGCCAACCCTGATTCACGCCAGAGATAAGTGGATACGACACACACGTTTCTACCGCAAATGAAAAACCGAAAGAGAAACCGGTTTTCGGTTGCCAATGTCCGCCAAACAGGCACAATTACGGGAAGACTCTAAAGAAATCAAGCGGTTCTTTCCGTGTACTCTTCATATGTTATGTGTCATACAACACTATAAAAGTATATTGTTTTCTTATTACGTTCTTTAAACTAATTCTCAATACATAAATAATTATGTTTTAAGCAAAGAACTAAGATAAACTATTCGTTAGTCTCTTCAATAGAAATAAAAATTCTATTGAATCCCAGTTCTCTTCTAAAAACGACGTTCGAACGGCGACGATAAAAGTTAAAAGTTTCGCGGCCCATCAGTTCACGTAGTCAATTAGCGGATTCTCCTTCTCAAATCGACTCGAAGGTGCTTACGAAAAGCCATTCAAGGAATCCAAAAAAGACGCTATCCCCCTTAACTGCCCAAAGAAATAAGAAAAGCGTATTGGGGAAACGAGCACTTATATAAGCGAACAAGTAAGTGAGAGGGGGAAAATATTTTTTTATTTGATCTATACTTTTAAATACTATTCCTACTCTATATTTTAACCCTTTCAGTCCCAAAAATTTACTACACTATAGAAACATCTGATATTCACAAAATAAGCTTATTCTAGATCAAAAATAAGAGTTCCATAAGAAAAAAAAATTTATTATTTTTTTATGGTTTTTGAAATAATGCTAAAATTTTATAACTATTTAAAACAGCAAAACAAAAAAAAAAATACATGCCTAAAAACACTTCGAGTTATATATTTTAAGGTATCTGAACATATTGTTAAAGAAATTTTAGTAATTATTTTAACCGAAATAGTTTAAATTTTGTTTTAAATATGTGGAACTGAAGTGAACTTTTCAGAAATTAGGTGAAACGCTTTGTTAGCTATTTTCTAAATGAAAAAAATAGTAGTTCTGACCTCTAATGAGATTAATGTTAAATATTGTCTAATTGAACAAAGTGTGAAGAATCGAATGATGTGTGTTTGGATTTCGTAACGGGGCATAAAAAAAAAATATTGAAAGTGATGATGCCAAATGGCATCACTGGGACTGAAAGGGTTAAAGGAACTGATGCTATATGCCTATGCGTGATGCTATATGTGATTTATAAGTCATAATACGCAGTCCTGTAGAAGCAAGGGTGGCTAGTAGGCATATAGGTATATGCGAAAGGTTTGCGGTTCAGACCCGACCATTGACAAAATAACTATCAACCTATAAAGGGCCTGTTCAGCTAAAAATTCCAACTAATAATACTCCATGTAAAGGGAGTTTCTTTTTAAGTAAATCCGATAACTAATTTTTCACTTTACTGGAATTTCACTTGAATAACTCAAACACTATTTCAATCGTTCACCATTACCATGTCGTTTAATGTTTTTAAAAATTAATCTTGTACAATGTTTGATAATTTTGTTTTGTCTCTTTATTCGTGCGTTTCTTTTGCTTGTACGTTTGATTGTTATATGTGCCACGCAACACTGCAAATTTATATTGCTATCTATGTTGTTCTTTAAACTAATTCTACATAGATAATTGTGTTTTAACCAAGGTGTACAAATAAACAAATCTCCAGCGTAAAATTGAATCGCAGTTCCAAAAACAACCGTTAAAACTTCGTCAATAAAAGTTAAAAGCTTAGCTGACCATCAGTTTTACGCAATCAATTAACGAATACACCTTCTCAATCGACAGTAAAGTGATTAAGGAAAATCATTCAAGGAGTTCAAAAAAAGGTGCTCTACCCTTAACTAAAGAAATAAAAAAAGCTTATTGAGAAAACAAGCACTTAAAAAGCGAGGTACGTTTTTATTACTTGAACTGTTTGTTCTCTCAAATACTGTTCCTACTATTCTTTTTATTGGGATACTGTATTTGAAACATTATTTTTATAAATATTAACATAAACTTGTAAATTATAGAGGTTATACATAACGTTCGTTCTAAATAAACATTTTTTGGCAATACAAACAAATATTTACAGTTAAATAATCAAATATTAGTATTTTTTCATAATTAAAAAAAGAAGTTAAAATGTTGATATTTTTTTTAAACCCTACTCTTCTTTAAATTTTGAGAATAACTCTTTACTTTAATAGTTTGTTTTTAGAACTGTTTGTTTGAGAACAGTGCATGGATTTCAAAATGTGAGCTACAGGTTAAAAGTAACATGCATTTATTTAGTACAATAAACCAGTGGTCGCGGTGCTTGGCCCTAACGGGCCCCCCACTCAAGTCATAACATGCATTTATACTGAAAATATCAAAAAATCCTCAAAAAATTCACAAATTATTGAATTCAACATTTTTAAAACAAAGAGAACTATACATAGTAGACTTATTTCATGTGGGATGGATAGCTAAGCACTCAACACGTTAAGTGAGTGATAAGAGCCAATCAAACACGAGAATTTCTTTTTACCCTACAAAGTTCCTTTAAAAAGTAATCGAGTGTTAAGGGATAATCGAGTTCTTAACGAGTTAAAAAATTCGAATTAAGTCGTCGTCTTAGATTGGATTTTAAAACAGAATGAGATGATTACGGAGAAGTATGGTAATTGACAGTTTTAAATGAAATAAGATTATAAATAACTTTTTTTGAATGTACATGGCAGGGTGGCGCAAATAAAAGTTGCCTCCGGCGTGGAGCTATGAATACAGAGAGCTTATCGAGAAAAACGTGTATGTGTGAGTTGATATTATCAGTGTATGGGAGGATGATTGCGTAGTTTCAATGATTGCATTCCGGCAAATAATTCGCCAAGCGTTTGTTTTGGCTTAATATTGTAGCGATAAATAGCCTCACTTAGCAAACCTGTTTTTACTTGGCAGCATTTATGTCTATGGCCGGGCCACTTTTATTTGAGCCACAGTGTATTACATATAAAGAACTAGCAGTATGGTCCCGCCTTACTGGGAACCCATTAACTTCGTATTGCTTAATTTTAGAGGCATGCTTACTTGTGAAAATACACTCAAAATCAAAACAAAATTAAATTCGTGTTGGCGCAAGCACACTTAAAAATGCAAACACTAATAGAGGATGAAGCAGCCTTAGGGCGAGCGCATATCTCAACCAAACTCAATCAATCACACTAATAGAGGATGGCGACAAGTCCCCGTTTCGGCCCGGTCCATGTATTTTCAAGCGCTGTTATGGTCCCGCAATTCCACGTGGATGACGTTTTTTTAAACTAATTATATTAATTAAAAATCACAGTCAAATATGGAAAAACTAAGCCTCAGGTGCACACGTAGGTATTAAAAGGAACCTATATTAAAAATTTCGAATTTTTTAGAGCAGTCTAAGTTGGTTTTTTGCGATCCACAGACATACACACAGACAGACAGACACACAGACAGACTCTTTCTTTTATTACTATAGATATGGGCAGGTAAGAAGGTAAGATGTTTCCGGTCTTTATTTTTTGCCAGTATTAAACACAGTCAATAACGCAACGTAATATTGAACCCTGGACAAGTGGCGAAACCAGAGCAGGGACCCACATCAAATTAGTGAAGCTATGATGTGTTTGTTTGGGACTTTTGACTCAACAGATTTAACGAGTACATGTGTGCTTAGAAAGCACAAATGCAGACAAACACTGACACACACTATTCAGAAATGCTTTTGAATATATAGAGCAGCTAAGGTGCATGAAATTTTGATAAACGTTTCCGGGTATTTTCGGAACAAATTTCTGTAATATCCAGAAACATTGTAAAGCATTTCAAAAAATAATTTTTCTACTATTTCCAGAACTTATCCAAGTTATATTGGATGACTGCAAGTTGGTGAGATTTAAATCTCTGCGCTTCTAAGAAAGTAAAATATTAAGACAGATACCTATAATTTATAAATTTTAATTTTAAATCATAAATAGAAATTATTATCTGATAATTTTTAAGGTTTTTTTTATAAGATAATCATAAATTGAGATTTAACAAAAAATGAGGTCAATCACTTTAAAGGCTTTGGTGTAAATAAGTAGTTACAAAGAAATTGAATAATAAAAAAATCCCTCATAAAATTATTGCTTAAACATCTTCAATTTATAAAGAAAATAGACTTATAATTAATGCAGTTTTTAACGAAACTCGTAAAAGACCGTACATGGAATGAAATGTCTGTGTAAGACAATTCTTTTTTTTTTTAATCGAAGGCTTTTAAGTCTTTTTTTTTTCGGATATTAAGACCTTACCAGATAAAAAAAAAGTTTAAAAGGTTCGATGACACTTTCTTTTAAAAAGTATTTTTCGAAACTAAGTTTATTTCTTACAGAATTTTACGATAAACAAGGTCACAACCGATTACGGCTTCATTATTGCTTCTTAAAGGAAAGTAGTTTGAAGCGGTCAACCACAGAAGTTACAATTTTGCTGACAAAATAAAATGGATGGACCGAAAAAGAAAGTTATAAGAATTGGATCGTGAAGGTTTTCTTCAAGTTAGAGATAAATTCGAATTTATTTCTTATTTTAAAGTATTTTTGGGGGTATAAAGTGACATTGCTTGTCCAAGTGAGGAGTGTATATAGGGCAATTTCGTGACTACTGTCGGACTATAACAATAAAATACTGTTTAGGCAATGTGATTAACTACTTTTATGGTGCAATATTTTTTAAGCGTAATGCTTCAAAGAAGAATTTTATTTTACTAGGAAATTGTTTAAGATGTTTATGTTTTTGTGCTCATGTCAGCATTTATTTGTGTGACTGATAAATATCTACATTATTTTGATAGTATAAAAAAATCATCGGTTTTCATTAAATGGCGGAAAAATCTTTTAGATATTTTTCTTTTAAAAAAATCTTGTAGATAATTTCTGTAAAGGAACATGTTAGATATTTTCTATAAAAAATCTTTTAGATATTTTTTTTAAAAATATTTAGGTATTTTCTTTAAAAAAATCTTTTGGATAAGTTCTTTAAAAAAATCTTTTAGATTTTTTTTCTTTAAAAAATCATTTAGATATTTTCCTTTAAAAATCTTCTAAATATTTTCTTTAAAAAAAATCTTTTAGAAAATTTTTTGAAAACATTTCTTTTACGTATTTTTCTTTAAAATAAAAAAGTGTTTCTTTAATTTTTTTATATTGAACTTAAAAGTTCACCGTTATGCGTTTTGTAACATATTGGTAATATTTAATTTAATTTTAAGATTTTTTTATGAGTACTGGAGTTAAAATTATAAAAAAAAATTTCTTGAACTGGCATTTTTCACATCCTGAAAGACAAGAGTTCACAGATATGAAAATAAGGCCTCGGGTGGTTATTAAATGCAGTGAGTCGACTTATCGTATCAAACAGTCAATGAAATTCAGGAATGAAAGTAGAAATGATTTACGTCACTTAAAACAAGCCAATTGCAAAAATATAGGGGGTTAAGCTATTATATCCCTCCAAAGAAAAAATAACTATTTTTATTTCAGTTTCAAGTTCAAATATTCTAAATATATAGAGTCGTTTTAGACATAATAGCAGAGAGTAAAATGTCATACATCATATTTTAGCCATTTAAGGTAGGCGAATACCCAAAATTCTAAAATTTTTATTATTCGTTTAATCTTTTACAAATTTGGCATAGTGATTTCAAATATAATGAACAATGCTTTTTGGGCAATTTTTTTTATTTAAATATAATTGATTTATTTTAAACGGTGTTTTTCAACTAAAAAAAGGGGTTTGCGTCAACACTTCTAGCATAAAAAGTTTTGCATTAATTTACCTGAAATTTTTTACAGATGCTATTTCAATATATATCTGTGCCATGAACCTATAACATTTGGTGTAAATATACAAGTTTTTTTATTAAAAAATTCCAAGTGTAAGTTTAACTTCTTTTCTTGTAATTTGTATGTAACTCTAGAAGGTCATTGCATGCATCAGTTCAAAATGAAGAATTTAACACATAATTAATGGTCATAGGAGGAAAATTCAATGTGGTAGACTTGTTAGCGTAAACCTCTTTTTTTTAATGAAAAACACCGTTTAAGATAAATAAATTATACTTAAATAAGAAAAAATGCCTAAATAGTATTGTTCATTACATTTGAAATCACTATGCCAAATTTGGAAAAGATTAAAGTAATAGTAAAAATTTTAGAAATTTAGGGAATTTTGGGAATTCGCCTACCTTAAGTATCTCAAAAACTCAAACTAATTATAAAAACGTCAGAGCTAAAAATACTCGACACAATTGCAAAAATAAATGAGCTGCAATTTAAACTCGAAAATACAAAAACGAACAATTTAAAATGTTTCCTCTTCATTTCTTAATATGAAACATTTGTTTGCAAGATTAAGTGAGATGTCATATAATTAAAAAGAGAAATTAAGAATAAAAACCCTCCAAGGTATTAGAAAAAACAAACGATTAAAAATGCAAAAACCCATTAAAAAGCATTCTCTTCATAAGGTATTCTAAAAATTAAAAAGACATTTAAAGAAAGCATTCGAAAACCTAACACATTTCTTCTGAGAGCATTTAATAAGGTAATTATTTTTTAATCGTCTCCCTTCCATACTTTTTTTCTAAATTAACTAGCTCTATAACGATTACTTATTCTTTTTAGGTTATTAAAAAAGTTTAAGTAGTTTCTTTTTTAATAAGTACTTCAACTTCCACAAATGGTGCCAACCTTCTTGGGTTAGAAACACACAAAGGGATAATTAACAGCTAGAATTTCCCTAAAAAGTACCACGATTATCCCTTTTTTCTGCACCTTTTTAGTAGGTTATTCCTCCGAAATACTTTGGAAGCTGAGTTTAGCTGTTTCTTATACCTTGAGTATTTACAGGGGAAGGTTTTTTTTTATATTTTATTGTTTTGTGACTAGGATCGGATGAAGTTTAATAAGGGGGGGGGGGATTACTCTTTAGATAAAACTTCTTTAACCTATTCAAAAAAAATGTTTTATAATTTATTTTTTTTTAATCTTATATGAAAGAAAAATTATTTTAATTAAGTAATTGTTGCCAAGATGTGACATGGATTTCGTTTCTTTTAACGGAGACCTTTGATAGTCTTCAGGCTTTTTGTTATTTTGCTCGTATACTTATTATATATTTATTTAATTTAAGAAAACTTACTTTTTATATCACAAAATCACAAAAATATTTGTCAAGAAAGTAAAAAACAATTTTTGGTCATAAACTATTAAGTCGAAACACTCCGATTGGAAATATGACCCTTAGACGGAGCAAGCATTTTTTTAAAAAAAATTAAATATGCATTTGGAATTAATATTAAGTCAGACGGTATATCAGACATCAAAACTTTCTGCAACTAAATAACTAATGCAGCATTGATTACCATATAACTACATTAGTTATTTAATGCGGAAAAGTGTGAAGTCTGATATGCCGTCTGACTTAATTTTAATGCAGTATTGATTACTGGCGGTTAGTGGCTGAGAGGTTAAACTTGTCCTCTTCGTAAGCCAAGATCGCGGCTTCCAGCCCCGGCTAAGTCGTCGGATTTTCTGGATGGGAAAATCTTGGGCACGAATGACATATGATTATGTGGCATGTAAAAGATCCATGGAGGGCAGATTCGGCTTGAGTTCTCTCGGCTAAATTAAATCTCGACATAATTTAACATCCACAGAGAGCTCAGATTCATTATAATCTGAGCGTCAAAATTGGTAGCGAGAGTCACCTAGATTTTGCCACAAATAATGGCTCGCAGTTCTTGGGGATTTGCCAAGTCTGCAAAGGATTTACCGCCAATGTTGCAGCCTCATTAGAGAAAAAAAAAGTATTGATTACTCCAAAAATGTAAGAGCCTCTTTTATGATTTATAATTAATGAAAATTTCAAGTTATTAACTGCACATTTTGGAATGAGGTAGTTTCAGATGATGTAACTCTCTTATTTTCATTTTTGCCCTCTAGGATTTAAGTCGTTCTTTTTTAGAGTTCATCACGTGCATCTTGTTTTTTCCTGTAATTTATTAAACTTAATCGGTATTAATCCGATTTAATTTCAATTATGGAAAGCATTACCCATAAATTAGCAGTAAAAAAGCAGCAAATCGTGTTGGGGTTGTATAAAAACGAATCAATATTGTGATTGGAAAGGTGTATGATAATTAATAATAAGAATACTAGCAACTTTTCCGGAGGGTTCAGAATACAGGTAAACCAAGTCCATGAAACGTTTCTTTGTGCTACAGAGGTTTAGCCTCTTGCGACCTGGCGTTCCTATTTGGGGAAATTTTTAAACCTCCCCACAAAAAATTAACACTTCAATTAGTTCCGAAATTGACCTGTGATAGAAGAAGATCTAAATATCAGTTTTCAGCCTTTGCTTACTGGTATTAGCCATTTATTTCTGCAAAAAATGAAGTTGAACGATGGTCAATACGATATTAGTCCTTAAAAAATTATTTAATTTTTTTTCAAAGTTATTAAAAAGTTCTTTTGATAGTTACTTTTCAAGGCATTTTGCATTAAATACAATGTTAAAATAATGTGTTAACTACAAATAAGTGATGCGTTTTTTTTTTTGTTGCATTTTTAAATTTTTTTTATTTAGCTGGTAATTTAAAAATGACAAAAAACTTGAAATTCTGAACCCTTCGATTTGTGACATATTTCAGAATTTGACTTGCTTCGACTCAAACTTAAATATTTAGGGAATATCCTCAACTTTCGGCACGATACATGAATAAACGTGAAGAAAACCACGTTAATTCTTGTCACAAATAATTTTATTGTGAAAGAATGGACATGTTTCGAAGTATGACAGTCCTGATTAACCAGAATAAAACACGAAATCGACTAAAACAAGAAACAGCCGAGCGACGATAGGCGAAATATGATATCCATACTTCATATTTCCTTATTCATATTTCATCATATTTCTTATGCCTGGTGTATCATACTTCGTAGAACGTCATACTTCGCCATCCGCAGCTGATCTGTTTCTGTTTTCAGTCAGATTTGTGCATCATTCTGATGAATCGGGACCTCAGTCCTGCAAAACACGTAAATTCTAACACAATAAAACCATTTTTGCAAAGAATCAGCTTTATTTTCTTCATATTTCTTCATCAAACAAAAGTACTCTCTAGCTGAAACCAATTTATTATTAAATAATTCAATGCATTTTTCAACGAAAATTCATATTTGTATTTAATCTCTGATCTTTGCAACATGCAAATTGAGTAAAAAGGTTTCAAATTTAATTAATTCAATCATAACAAAAGGCTTAATAGATTTCAGAAAACAGCTTTTTTTACCGTAAGCATTTAATTTCTCGCATTTTAGTTTAACAAAACAAAAACTTTTCATTTGCTTTCAATTAAAAATGACGAATATATTTGCTTAATTCTTCCTTCAACTAATTTATTCTTTCTTTTATTTCAGGGAACAAACTGTACTGCTGCCAAATTCTAAACCATAAAAAAATGGCAAACAACAATTGAACGGCCCTTAAAACTGTAGAACAATTTATCTCAAGAACATTCGAACAACAAAAAAGAAACTACTATTTAAAAATCTTTTCAATTGCTAATCAAACATTAGTTTTCAAAACAACAATATATTTAGGTTAAACATTTGGCAACAACAGAGAAAAAAAAGAACTTTTCTGTTTAATTTTCGTTTTTATTCTAAAAAGCGCCATCTTTCGGACGCAACGGTAGCCACTCGAAGTATCTTTATTGATTGTATCTTCGTGCTCAAGTACCACACATGGTTCATTTCTCAAGCGAAGGAAACATAGAAAAATCTTTTAATATCAAGCATCTTTCTGGGTTGGAACGACAAAGATTTAAATGAAAAAGAACTGATTTTGATTAAAATTGATTTCAAAATATCAATCACAATCGAAGCTTAGTGTAGATTTGAAAACATCAATTGTAATTGAAGCTTATGGTTAATTTAAAAACATCAATTTTTAAAGGTTGCATTGTGTTTAGTATATCCATTTTAAAAGAAGCTTGTTGTAGAAATATATTTTAAATATATAATCGCAGCTTATTACGAATTTGTAAATATAAATTGCACTAAAAAATCAAGGTGGATTTGAAAACAGAAAGTATAATAATATCTGATAGTGGACAAAAATATTCATTTTTTCAAACTCATTTAGTATTTTCCCACAATTATTTTTAAATATATACTGAAATTTAACAAAACAAATTATTGATTTTTGAAATAATAAACTCAATGTTTGACAAAAATGACAGTTACATTTTTACCAAACTGCTTCAGTGATCTCTTTGTAGTTAGTGAAGCGTCCGAATAAGTTATCAATGATCCAGAAGTAATGTTATTTTCTCAGCACGAAGAAGTTTTCACGAATTCCTCGTGGAGAGGCTTACCTTGATCACCGCTTTTATGTCCCACGGTTTTATGTCCTAGACGTAAAATGCGGACGTTATATGGGTATTGCCTTTGAAGCGTGATGGACGTAAAAGAATTCATCGAAAAAGATTGTTCCAAGAATTTACGGAATCTTTAAAGAAATAAACACTTCATTTTCACTTCGAAGTTGTGATTGGCTCTTATAAAGAGTCTGCTGAAAGTTGTAAATTGAAAATTTTCTTTTCTATTCAAAATCGGAGTTTGCATTTATTTGGAAGCAGATTGAAGTGAATGCTAAAATGATTTTGAAAAACTTGAAAAGTATAAATAACTTTAGAATTGACTGAAATTCTTTGAATCAGTTATTTCTGGAAATTTGAATGGTTTTTACGTAAATAAATAAAATTTCGTTTAAAAGTTCACTTTTTAAAGTATTTATTCAAAGTTTTTCAATTATATGAGACGATCTGAGTACTTTATTCAGTCAATAGACTTACTAAGAATATTTTTCTCATTCTATATTCTGCATCTGAAGCCAACAGACATATTGGATAAATATCACTGCCCTAAACTTCTTTCTGCTAGAATGGTTATCAGATTAAAATCTGGTAACTAATTAAGAAAAAATACGGATCTAATACTGCTTTAAATAATCGGTACGAAAAATTAATAGGAAAGCTACAATTTAAACTAACCTCACATTTGTGCATCTGAAATATAAAGAAGGAATCGCAAATCCAGAAAAACCAGAACTGCAGATAATTACGGTGGTTCAATTTCACTTCCACTAACTTCTGCATATCTCAAGGTCTTCGTACTCAACAATTATTGAATTTCAATTTTGTGTTCGCTGTTGAACTTGTGTTTCGTAAAAAATTAAAAGTAATTTGAAAACTAATTTGCACTCAAATTCATGCTCAAAATAAATTACTGCACCTGAAATCTAAAACAAAACATACTTGCCGTTTATCTTTTACTGAACTTCTCATTTTCTTTTTGGATTAGTTGAAGCGATCGAGTTCGTGATTGTACTCATGCTCGTATTCGTCAGAATATCTTATAAACAAATAAAAATTAAAGATTATACTTGTTAGTTCTTATTAACATTAGGTTCGCATTTGCAAAGTTTAAACCAACGCAAAAAAATTTTTTAAAAATAGTAACACCATTTTACTTCTGCTGAACTTCTAACTCTCCAATTTGGATGGATGTCAGGGCGTGTGCTTGACAACGATTGTGGTCGAACGAATGACAACGATAAGACTAGTTCTAGAGGACAAATTGAGTTTGCATTTGTGAAACAGGTTCGTGATTGTATTCATATTCGAATTTGTCATAATTGCTCTGAAAAAAAATAACGATCGACTAGTTAGTAATGGAGCTTCTGCATTTGTGAAACTGGAACCTACGAAAGAAAATTGGCACCATTTCACTTCTGATGAACTTCTTACTCTCCAATTTGGGAAGATGTCAGGGCCTGTCTCGACAACGAATGCTGTCATGACCGGGAATGTTTTCTTAAGAGTTTCTTAGTAAGAGATGAAAACTGACGATTGAACTTGTTGAAATCAAACATGAAGATAGTTTGTTGAGAATCAGACTAAGATTGAATTAGATCGGGCGGTCGACTGCCTATTTCTATCTTAGATTGACTTTTTTGCGTCTGAAATACACAGAAATCTACAGACGACTTACGCCGATGTCCTTCTATAACTTATCTATCTATGAACTTCACATTTCCTTCTTGTATTGTTTAAATTTGTTCATTTGAGAGGACAAATTAATCTTGCATTTGTGAATTCGGAACCATCAGAAAAAATTATGCCATTTCACTATTAGTGAACTTCTATTTGGATGGAGGATTATGGATCTTATGAATGTAAGGGCATTGCTCTACAACGATAGAGATCACAACCGCTCTCGTAGTCGTGATTGTATTCATGACTTGTAAGAATTACTCAGCAACAAATAACGTTTTAACGAAAAGACTAGTTAACTCTATAGCTTCTGCACAGTGAAACTGGAACCTACAGAGAAAAAACTTGACACACGTCCCTTTACTTCTGTTGAATTTCTACCTCTCCAACTCGTATGGATGTCAGGGCCGTGCTCGACAACGATTGAGGTCACGACCGTACTCGTGTTCGTGCTCGTCTTGGGAACGGCGAGGGGGGCCGTCATGTGGGGGCGCTGTGGAACGGGGGAGTGGGGGTGCTTCGGGCTGGAAGGGGGGCTCAAGTGCATCCCCCTCAACAAGTACTGCGATGGAGTGAGGAACTGCCCAGACGGATCGGACGAGCCACCGGATTGCACAAGTGAGAACGAGTTTGATATTTTTATTTGCAAATATAGTAGAACTCCAATTATCTTAATCAATTACACTCTTAAAACAAACGATTAAATTTAATTTAGTCTTAGTTAATTTTCACTCTTTTCAGTGTCGAAAATGCACTTATCCCATTGGAGACGTGGATTTCACTCTTTTGTTTTGTTAAAACTCGGACAGGATCACTCCGAACGAGTGATTTTAACTCAGTCTGAGTTAATTTTCACTCATTTCCAGTGTCGAAAATGCACTTCTCCTATACGGATTCCACTCTTTTGTTTTAATAGTGTAGGACTGGTTGTCATTTTGGAAATTAAGAATTCGGATAATATAAATTCCTTTAAAAAAAGTTGATTTTCAGAAAATTCCTTTGTGTAAGTTGCAAATGAAAACATTTAAAAAAATAAATTTTTAATTAAATATTTTATGACTGTTATATTATTTTTATCCTGACAGGCGAAAAGACTGAACAAGTAAGAACAAATTTTGTATTTTTCTGCCTATTCCGCAGAACTCTAATTATCTGAATCATTTGGGACTGTTACCATTCGCGAATTCGGATAATAAGAATTTCTTCAATAACTCCTTACAAAAATAAGAGTTAATTTTCAAAATATTGTAAGTAGGTAAAAAATGAAAACAATTAAGAAAAATATCGTAAAAAACGTCTGTTGTCTTTACAGAAGAAAAATGATAGGTGGTACTAGAAAAATAGGGTATACTTCACATAGAAAATATGTACACTTTATGCGATTAATTTGTAATTTTTACGCAAAATTTGCTTTCATGTTTTTAACGGGCAAATTGTAAAGAAAAACAAAATCATACCCTCCCCCTGCAATACTACCTAGCAAAAATTAAACTGTCTAACCAGCTTTCAAACACGGACCTTCAGTCGAACGCTGCGCTGTCTTTACTGAGCTATTTCGGCATACATAGTTCCAACAAACCGTTAAAATGATTGTTCGGTTGAAGCTTATAGTACTCTTTACATTGTTTAAAAAAGAAATAAAAACTGTTTTTACTTCTAACAGAACATTTGTACAGAATAATATAGTTCAAAGAAAATAGCAATATTTTTCTGTAACTATGTGGTTTTATTTTCAGTGAAGCACATTTTATTTACAGGTGTTTTTAAGGTTTACTTAACCGTTAAAGGTTCATAAGTATTAAATTGCGTGTCAATAGTACATTTTATATAATGAGAAAAACACCTGATGATAAAATTTCTAAAAAAATAAATAGTTTTCGTTTAAACGGGAATATATCCCTCAATGTCTCTGATGCCGGTTCAAGCATTTTTAGTTTCCCTGCCAATAATGAATCAGCAAAATAAAACAACTTTTACAGGGGGCAATTTCGTATCGGCAATAAAAGATAATAGCAGGGGGAAAAGTGCAAAGGGTCAAAAATATGAAGGCAGTTCAATTTCGTTTTTGAAATTTAGTGCAAATTTATAAACTGGGCTTTTTTTTGAGACTCAATATAATATTTACCTATAGCAATTAATGTTAGTCTTAAAAAACATGTATGTATTTTTTACACTTTTATTTATTTTAGAGAAAGAAAGACAACATAACATGATGGCATTGCCCTAACCAAGTATTTATCTACAAACTAGCATTACTAATTTTTCAAAAAGTAAATATACTTTTTGGTAGAAAATGGTTAAATGCGTGCAAGTTGAGCTGGAAAACGTAACGAATACATAGTTATGAGTAGAAATGAATTAGTTTTTAGTATACGAAATGATAAAACTGTAAATTTAATAAAAGCACCTTTAATTTTGGATTTAAAGAAATAATGAAAAGTTATTCAATGTTGAAAAACTCACAAAAACGGCTCTAACGGCAATATTACAAAAACATTGCCGACCGGCGCAATGGTTAGGGAGCTAGCCTTTGGAGTTTCTGGGTCCGGGTTCGAATCTCGATAAGCCATAGATGTTTGTGTTTGTCGAGTTTATGCGTAGTACGTGCTCGTTAAATCTGTTGGGTCCGAAAGTCCCGTGGGCGGTCATTGCCCAGTTTCTCACGGGTTCTGGTCCTTGGAGACTACGTCCCTCCCCTTCAGGGACATGTCTAATTTGTGGAGGTGGCGCGGGATAGATGACAGCATCTGCTACGAATGTGTGGGTGGGTATTGTGTCGGTCTTATTTGATTAAGGTTTATAAGGGGGTCTCTTACCAAGCACACGAGCCTGAAAATATGTCTACCAACAAAAACAACTGAGCAAAGACTCTTGTGGGTGACATAAGACGGTTTGCTTCTTAAACCAAGCATACATTTGGTTCCTCCAAACAGCTTATTTCTTACACAAGGTCTAGTTTTAAAACTATCTCCGGTCTCCCCTACTATTTTACACTTATAAAATAATGGCAAATATTGAAATATCGCTTTTTCCTCAACGATACCACTTTTTACTTCACCCTATTTTTCCCCGTATTGCTTGAAAATTCTCCAAAATAATCAGCGGGATTTTCAAAGAATTTTCAAATTAAATCATAAAACAATAGTTATCGAATATAGCTTCAATACTAGAAAAACAGAAAACCATGCCACGTGCCTCCTTTATCCAATCTCAAAGTAACGATCCATCCAAATTTCACTGGAAATATAAAAGAAATCTAAAAACTACCTCCCACAAAACTATCTATTCAAATTACCCCACTATCAATGCCTCTTCGAAAAATAGAACTCCGAATAGAAAAAAGAATAAAATATCGAAATTCCAAAATCCGTTTCTGTATTGACCCAAAATGGCTGCCCAAGATGTCGGGCAATAGAAATCGAAATCACTTATTGAATGCCTCAAGATGTCAGCATAGAAATCGGGAGTGGAAATCCAAGAAATCGGAATAAGGGATCGTTGACGGTCAGGTATAAATGGAAGAATGATTGGTTAGATATTCTTTGATCGATTGGGGGCCAGTTTTGAAATGTTGGGTGCTTGAGTTTTGATTGATTTTAGTTTGAAGTGAGAATGGTTTTGGATCTTTGTCGATGGTCAAACATAGACTTATGGAAAAGTTATGTACTTTCAGTGTTTTTTTTTTTTCAATTCCTTTAAGAGGGATTTTCAGTCTCATAGAGCCAATGCATTGGTTTCGGAATCACAAATAAAGCAGAATTATTGCTTTGCCGTTTTCTCCCTGGTTTGTGAATCAACACAGCAACGAAATGAAACAAATTTGAAAAGAAAAGGTTTTGTAGTTATTTAATTATATATTTTAGAAGTTTTAAAATGCCAGAAAATATTCATCAGATGGTGACACTATTTTAAAACTTTATCAATTAATAATAAAATAACCGGGTGATATTTTCTTTTCAATTTTGCTATAAATTGGTGTAATGATTATTCCCATACCTGGTAAAACTGGGATAACATGGCTAAGCAATTATTTTTTAAAAATTGGGATTTCAAAACTATTGTATTGGTTCTATAGGACTGACAGTCCCTCTTAAAGGACAGAAAAATATCAATTGTTCAAAAAATATCACTTTATTTTGAGGGTTAGACCAAGCTTTTTCCATATTTTATGCGCTAGTTTATCTAGCAAATAAATATAATTTAAAAAATAATAATAAATTTTATTGAAATATTACTTAGTTCATCTGGAAATTATGTTTTGGTATAACATCTTCCAAAAATAAACCTAACTGTCGAAATAATTATGGGAATCTTCAAAAATCCATCTCTCTTATTAAAGTTTTATGAACGCCGAGATCAACGTTAATTATGACGTAGTGGACACGTGACAACTATGGCCAATAAGAAAGCGTTCAATTCGGACGCACAGCCCAGTGAACGGTTTTGTGTTTGACGAATTTAATAATACTAATTTTTTAGCGTATTTCAGTTACACTATATCTGTTTATCTAGCAAAATAATATATTTGTCTAAGATAAGATACCGTAAAATAATCCCAAATATTTATATGCTTCATAGATACAAAGTTGTTAAAGCTCTGAAGAGTAAAAAATGGCCCGTGGCCCAGTTTAAAATATCCATTTTTAAATTTAAAATTCAGTGTAGGATCGTTTGATTTTGAAATAATATATTTTTCTTAGATAGGATACTATAAAATAATGCCAATATTTATATGCTTCATAGATACAAAGTTGTTAAAGCTCTGAAGAGTAAAAATGACCTGTGGCCCAGTTTAAAATATCCCTTTTTAAATTTAAAATTCAGAGCAATACTGTTTGATTTTAAAATCCAGTAAACCTTACCTCTCTTGGGAGACTTCATTTGTATTCGTAAAATGTGGTCTTGTCGAAACAATCGATGGAGATGATCCGGCACAAAATAGTCTGATACCATGCCCGTGGTATTTCTCGTTTTCGATGTTTGATGACGAGTTCTTTTTGTAGAACAATATTTCCCTGAAATGTTAATCCTTGATTAGTTCACTAAACAAAATTGAATTATCGATTACTTATCAAAACATTGAACGATAAATTCTTACGAAGCAACAATGAATGCATGTAGTTATTAATTTATGTCACTACAAATAGAGGTTCATTAAGATTTCGTCAAAAACATTTAACCCTCTAATGCATACTGTTGCCGTTTGAAAACAAGTAACATAATCCACTTTATTCTATTATATTAGAGCTCCCGCAAAGGAAGCTAACCTTTGTTCATGCACAAATTTCTCAAATTCGTATAAGAAAATTCAACATGTGCTAGAAACTAAATTCGTTCACCAAATTTGAAGTCCATAGCTCTTTCCATTTGAACTGTAAGGCGATTGCAGAAAAACAAAATGACAGACAGACAGACGAACCACTGTTCCAAAAACCCTATGTCGGAATGAGGACGCTCCAAACCGAGTAGAAAACTTAAAAATCTGTACATATTTTGAATTTACTACACCATTGCAATACTTTCGATATCCTATATTGCGTATTAGGTAGTTAAAAGTTAAAAACAGCGAAATTGCAAAAAAAAAAAAAAATCACAAATTACTGGAACTATTGCTTGTCAAACGGGGCTGCTACAACGGGTAAAAATAACACTTGCCATGTGTTCATTATCTTCGTTTTCATCTTGCTTGTAAACACACTTTAGTTTGGCGACGAGTTGGCGTCTTACGCTTCATGAATATGAAATCGACTCCCCATGCATGCCAACATGATACGCAAGATGCTGATTTAATTCACTTGGGAGAAAAACTCCGATGTACTTGGTAAAATATATTTCGAAACATAGCGGGTCATTGGTCGCAGACGACATTTTATTTGAAATTTTATTGCATTACTTTCAATTGACAAAATGACAAATGACAGTGATTGCGCCCTCTAGAAGGGAAGAGTGTAGGCCTTTTAGCCCATTACCCCTCTCACCAGAAGAGACAGTCACAAGAGACATATAAAGAAGGACGCCACAAACACATAGGGGTCATTCTTGAGAAAACGTACAAAAACATGTCCCCGCAAGATATCGTTCGTACGAAGAAAAGTTATGCTTCCACTTGAATAAATTAAAATAAGGACTATTTTATCTACTTACTAGAGTTGAAACAATTCAAAAAATTATTTATCTTGTGTACAAATTTGTGTCCACAGACTATGACAAGTCATGTCCGTGAGCAGTCTCACCGTCATGTCCGTGAACTGTTTTTGTTAGTTTATACTAATTAAATACCAATTTTTCATAACTAAAGTTGATTTTTAGTTCAACTGACACTACTAGAACATACAAAACATAAAATATAATCATTAAAATAAATATAAATATAAAATTCCGTGAAAATAAAATGTCCCACAGATTTTCGTCATGTCCGTGTGCAACTTATTCTTTAGCTTGTCTAACTATCTAGAAATAATAATAGTACTCTGATTCAGCCTTATTAGTATTCATGTACATTTTAAACGTTGTACCACGTCGATAGTTTAAATACCACAAAAGATAAAAAGTAATTCGAAGTTAAAAGCTAAAGATAGGCCATTGACAAGATCACAGCGTCATTTCTGTGGTCAAAATATGAGAAGGTAAGCTAATGATTTTTATATATAATTTTGTATTTATAGAAAGAAATAAGGTATATATTGCCAGTTTGCAAGTTTCGTTCACTAAAGACTAAACATTTTGCGCCTGGAAGCTCTTATTTACGATTTCGTCATGTTCGTGTACCATCATGTCCGTGTACTCGGTCCATGTATTCCTATATGAATAATTAATATTAATTGTATCATCTGGACTGATATTATTTTTCCAATGCAGTACGTAAGGGTAACTCAAATCCAAAGTTTCGAAAATGTTCATAAATATTTTTTTTTCGAGATTTTGTCCCTCAAATTGTACGTTTTCTCAGGAATGACCCATAGACAAATAACAACATTTATTGACAAACACAAACATCCATGCATTTTACCGGGATTCGAACCCGAGCCCAGCAGCTCCAAAGGCTAGCCCTCTAGCCATTGCCGGTATTAATTTCAATTACTTGATATTATTGTAAAAACTCTTCGGCACAACAGCCCATTGGTGGGCTGAGGCCTGACCGTGCCAATTTTAGCTTACGTGACTTAGGGCTCTGGGGTGCTAGACATATGTACCGGTAAGGTGGTCAGCCTCACGCGGATCCCCCAGTGTTTAGTTCCCCATCATGATTGGTCCCCATTTTCTAGACCCACTTAAGAAATGAAAGGATGGGTCAACCTTGTCCAATCTAGGATTCGATCCCCTTACCTGTGACGTGGTAATTCGAAGCACTACCACTATGGTATGGTATGGTACATATATATTCCAGCTTATGTGCTTATTCAGAGAACCGCTTATAAGATTTCGTCAAGTGGGACAGACACAGAAAGAATATTAACAGTCACAAAGAAAGGAATAACACACAGACAAATAACAACATTTATTGAAGGTCACAAACATCCATGCCTGACCGACATTAGAACCCGACCCCAGCAGCTCCAAAGGCTAGCTGCACTACTCTAAGTCACTGGGCCTCCGAAATAACAATACACAATCAATATATCATAATATATCTATGATTGTGGGTCATGTTATGCAACGACACACATAATCGAACAACGTAGAGATAATTTTATTCTTACATTATTACTCTCACTAACTCAATAGAAAATATAGGATATTGAAAGTATTGCGATGAGTTCGAAAAGCCAAAACAAAGATTATGTATTTAGGGTGCTGATTCCGATAAAGGAAAGTGGTTTTTGAGTATTGATCAGTCTGTCAAACTGTCTTACTCTCTAAAATCACTCTACAGCTCGAACTGAAAGAGCTGCGTACTTCAAATTTGGTACCTGTGTTTCCAGTTCCTGCTAGAAGTCATAAAAGTTTGAGAAAATTGCGCATGCGCAAATTATAGTTGTCATATAGCTTGTTGGTGTTTAGGTTGTTGAAATTTCTTTGTTGGTTATATAATTGTCTGTAAGTGCATTTGTGTATTGAGTAGCAATTGGAGATTGAGTAGTGTTGTGCACACCCCAAGTTTTACATTAAATTTTCCACTTTTTATAAACAAAAATTTCTTTTTCAAAATCTGAACACGTATATCTCTTTTATCGAGTTCAATTGATGGATTGTTTACGTATTTCAACACTCAAGTATTTTGCTGACGATACATAATATAAAATAACTAAAACATCTTTCAAAAAATAATACAATATCTCCCATTTTTTAAAAGATAAAAAAATACTATTTTCTTTTCAAATAAAAACATCCACTCTTCCTATCCCAAATAGTACCTTTTTTTCATTTAACACTTTGATTGATTGAACATGTATTTTAATCTGTTATTTTTATGACACAATAATATCCAACACTTTTCGTAAATCAAGCATTTTTTCAACTAACCTATCATTTTCATATAAAAGCGTTTATTCTTCCAATCTCACTTAGCACCTTTCTGCCTGACCATCTATTGAAAAGCTTAGTTTGAAAAGCGTGCTAAGCGACATTTTTGAAAAATTGAGATTTTTTGTTAATGAACATTTTATTTTCTCTTTTAGAGATAACAAGAGTCCCTCTTTTATAGACTTCAATTTAAGTGTATTGTTTACCTATTGTAAGTGCAGTTTTTAAAGTATCTAGGTGCACACTAAAAAATTTTAAGCCCATTTTCTCATTTTCACTTTTTTGTCACTTAGCACGTTCTTTCACTAAGTTCTTCAATTGATTGATTGATTATAGTTCTTGAAGAATACGTTTTGTCTTTCCTGAATATAAATATCCATCAGTATGGCGTCGGATAGGGAAAAAAGATGGGGAAATTCATTGCGGGGATTTTTCTTCCCTTTTATTACTATTTCCAGGGATGAGACCGGATGTCAATGCTGACCATGGGACGGGTGCCATTTTTGGACACGTTTCTTACCTTTTACTTACAATTTAACTTATATGCTTTAAAGATACTTAAAGAGAAATAGGCGAGGGAGCCGGTCTTTCAACCCAAGTCTGCATCTGTCTTAACCCAATAATGGAAAAATATATTAGTCTAAGTACTCCAACGGTATTAGGTATTATTACAGATTTTTTATATGATATATTAGGTTATTTACACTATTCTATAATTCAAATTTTTTTAATTGGTTAGAATGTTTTTTTTTTTAAATTTCAGTAAATAATTTAGCAACAAAGTATTCCTTTCAATTTCAAAAGGTGTAATTATATAATAATACAAACCATCTACATTTATCCAATAACAAAAGCAGTTTTTAAAAATATTCTATTCATTCATAGTAATTTGACTGGGAGTTTTTTCTATCGTATTAACACAGAGAGAAAACTTAGTTTTCCAGACCTGGCTAGAGTTCTCACTCCCTCTTCAAAAACAGCATCAGTCTCAAATTCGTAATGCGACAATTATAAAATAACAATATCTTTAAAAGCATTGCAATGGAATATAGTTAATTTTTTTTATCAATTTTGAAAGATTAATAACAACGGAGAATTTCTGGGTACTCGCCTTTTAGCGCAAATAGCGATTTGTTGGGATTTTAAATATTCAGGACCAAAACAGTAAAGCAAATGCTTCCAAAAAAATTTCGATGTTAGATTTCGTAATTTGTAATTCTATTAAAAAGGAAATAATCGAATCATTTTATGAACTGAATAGATTTAATTTTTAATTGAACAAGCACAATTTGATAACAGAAAAGAAACCTCAGTAAAGATCATTAAAAATTTAAAGATTCCCTTTATTTTTCGCAAAATTACAATTTTTTTTTTTTTAATATTAAAGATAAAAAAACTTTTAGAACATCTTTTTTAAATAACTAATATTCGTACAAAGAAACATACAGAGGTGATTAGTCATACTAAGTTTTTAATATGTATACTAGTTAAATCCCAATTTGAATAGTTACTAATTCAAGAGGATTTTAAAGAAACAATTGTAGTACAAATTTTGCCTTCTGCTAAAGCTAATTCAAATAAACAAAATATAAGACAAATGATTGCCATAGTCATGACAAATTTGTGAAGGACAAATTAAGTTACACAAAAAACGAATTTAAAAATTTGAAGAAAACAATTCATTTGAAAATGAAGGTGTCGTTAATGAGTTTATTTATTTTTACACAAAAATTTAATTACATCTTCCGAGGCAAAATCAAGTTGCAAAATATCTTGAACGATGTACGTTACATTAAACCTCTGCCATTTGGTATCTCTATTTAAAATTTAAACTCTTTTCACGGTGCTTCTTATTGCTTTGATACAAATTCATTATTAGAAGAATTGTAGATGAGAAGTTGGAGAAGTATACTAGATTAATGTAATTGCCCTGATAAAGACAGATATTGTCGTTTTAAAGAACTGTTAGGGTACTGTAGTAGCTTTCTTCCTAAGTTACAAGTTAATATAAATATTTATTATAAGTATAATTGATTTCTTTAATATAATTTGTCTGTTAGAAAAAGCTTTTGTGTTTAAATTAAAAACAAAATTAAATAAGCGTTTTCTATCTGTAAATTAAACGGTACTCTCAAACATATGAGTGATTTTTTTCTGTAAAAGCAAGATTTTTTTAAAGCACCTCATCAGTTATGGGTTAACCAAAATTCATCTATATTTTTTATTCTACTTGGTAAAAAATTGCAGCGAAACCTTACTCCATAAAACTAGTAGAAGTCGAAGCTGCCTCCAGTTCTATGGATTAGCATTGCATATCGAGTAACCTTACTTCACAGTAGTAGCGTTACAACAAAATTTCACACTGTGTGGTTAAAAATGTCCTCCGGTATAAGCTTGGTATTCTTCCATTTCCAATCGCAGATGTGTTACGATATTTATGAGAGACGCTCGCTAAGGAAGAAACATTGCCACCTCGCATTAGAAAAAATACGACAGAAATATCTACGAAACGATATGGAAGAAAAAGATCATGAAAAATTCAGTGGATAAAAATAAGAGAGTGAGAATATTTTTCAAGTCTTTTTTTTTCCACCCAAGAAATTTTTCGGCCGAGTAGATTTTCATTGTGATCCTCCCAAGATGGCGGATGTTTTATGCATGATTCTTTCGAACGAAGTTGTTGGTTTCTGATATTAATTCCGTGTTTTACGACTCGCGAACTTTAGAACAGGCATTTTAAAAGACAATAAACAAAGTCTTTAAATAAATAGAACCTTTCAATAAAATGCTATGTTGTTAGAAATGAATTTCCGAAAACGGTTTGTTCGTTTTGTTCTGATAAAAAAAATTACGACTTGGCAAACAAACACTTAAAGTTAAATATATTTTATGAAGATATAAATAGAAACTGGCAAGAAAATAGTCTGTTATGATTATTTATAGCAAATCGTAAGTAAATAATGTAACAGAGAGTAGTAATAGTAAGTAATAAAATAGTAAGTAATAGTAATTGTAAGTAATAGTAAGTAAATAATGGACATGTTTCACGTTTTGAATGACAACAGCTTCAGCGGTATTGTTTTCAATTTTGGTTTTGCTGGAATTACATTTGTTTTGGGCAATACGATATCTTCTTACCTTACTGAAACGAATGTTGAATGAAAACATTTCTCTTTCGGAAGTAATAAGTCTTTTCTTTAATAGTGAATCTAGCTAAATTGCTGTACCACAATTTCGAGCAGTTTCTCCGCATAAGACAAAGTACAGTAACCCCTCGCTATATCGTGCCTCGTTACATCGCGCATTCGGATATATCGCGTCTTGTATCATGTCTCCCAATTTTCCCACCGTTTTTTTCCAAAATATACCCTTTCTTTAAAATAAATTCTAATATTGGTGCATAAATTCATCATCTAATATTGGTGAGTTGCAGTTAATAAACTTTCGTTCGTAGAGATTTTCCGGAAAACAGGTTTTACGAGAAAAAACCAAGCAGCTAATTTTAGATGAATATTTATGTACAAAATTAATGAGAAATATTATAGTATTACCTGTGCAATAATGTGGTTTATAGTAATAAATAATAATTCCTTTTTTTAGAGTAGTTATATTATTAAAAATGATTTACTTTCAAATAATATTGTGCTTTTGTTTAGAAAATAATTTTTTATTGGGAGCAAAAATACATAAAAAAATATAATATTAAGTTGCTCGTTATATCGCGCATTCGGTTATATCGCGTTTTTTTGCTTGTCTCCTGGACAGCGCAATATAACGAGGGGTTGCTGTATCATCTAAACTGAAGTTTCCTGACAAATTTGACGGTTTGGTAATGCATTACTTTGCATACTTGACATTTAATCTAATTACGGCCAAATTTTTTTTAAAAGATGGGATAAAAACAAGTTGCATATAAATAACTCTAAAACAGAGCACAGCAAATAAAAAAAAGTGCCTTCAAAAGTAAAACCAAAACAACCACTGCAATCACGGAAGAGTAAAAATTTTGAACTGATAAGTTTCCTCAACCAAAACAACCCAATAAGATGGTGTTGTGTTGTTAAGAATACTTTTCCGAAGACAATTTCTTTGTTGTTTCTATTGAAATAAAAAGAATTACGACTTAGCAAACACTTAAAGTTAAATATATTTTATAAAGATATGAACAGTTTCTAATTAAAAATTTGGCTGTTATGATTATTTAACGAATACATTAAAAATAAGAGTTAACAATTAAAGTTTTCAAAGATAAGCACCCGCAAGCAACTAACCAATAAGCAAAATTTGGCTGTTATGATTATATGGCGAACACATTAAAAATAAGAATTAAAAATTAAAGTTTTCAAAGATAAGCACAAGTATTGATTTATTGTTCAAAACACAGTTACCATTGTTCAAATATATGATATAATTACCTATTTTTTGAAAACATAGCTGGAGAAACTTGCAAACAATTAAAACAGTCTTTCATAAATAAATTTTCAAAATGCAAATACAAAGCTAGACTGAATTATGAATCACATTTCTTTTACAAAACACAAAAGACAAGCATGAATGTGTTTTAAGCTAAGTAATAACCATTAAATTTATAGCAGTTGTAATTAGTTTTCGTGTTGTCCTAGGTATTTATCAAAGCTCATATCTTGGAAACTGTACTGCATTGTCCAAAATTGTATTTTTATGTTAGTGCTTAAATTGTGTGCATGATATATCCTTTACTTTCGCTATCTTAACGTTCTTAAAATATTTTCCCTCGCATTTTTCAAACCGTAGATTGCTTTTAACATTCTGTATTTTTCTTTTGTTTCTAAGGATTTTATATTTATAAAATCAGTTATTGAAATAAATTTTAGAGCTCCTCATAAATAGTGAATAAATTATTTTAAAGCTACTCTATTATTGTGCATGCTATTCGATGATGCTCATGCTCACACTTAGCATTTGATAAATCCGCAACGAATTTTTTTTATATAATTAAAATTAGTTTAAATTTATTAAACACTTTTTTATCAATTTTACAATACTTTTATCATTACTTATTTTTTAAACTCAACTTTAAATCATACTATAACACGATTGCAAAATTCTAAAGTTTTCACTAATAACAAGTATCAATAATAATTTATCAAAGGAAAAGCACGGACTCAGTCACCATGACAACACCGGTCATTTGAGTCAATGTTCCCATTCTTATACTTAGTTTTCGTTTATTTTAATAAAGTAATTGCATGATGCCATTCCAAAGGTGGTAAAGGTGTTCCGCATTAGGTGGTTGGTACATGTGTTTCAAAACGGAGTAACTTTATCGAAGATAGATTGAAAACGGCGCAGAAGAAGTCCCCAACTAGATGTGGTGGAAAGAGACCTTAAGGTGTTACGAGTTAACCGATAGAGGGCCATTGTGGGGGACAGAGTCAGATGGAGGAGACTTGGAGAGACGGCCTTGGCCTGTAACAGGCTGTAGTGTCAGCGAAGAAGAAGAATAGCGTGATTCGCAGTATCAATACTAAGTCAATACTGCTATCAATACTGCTTTTGCACTACACTTAAGCCTCTTCGGAAGCTCTGGCAACCGTCTTCCGCGGGATATTTACGGAAACGACAACAACACAACAATTACGGAAAATTACGACATTGGTTAATTTTATTACCGTGCATTGCCACTACAGGTAGTGTTAACATTTATACTATAGAACCGAATGTCGTTGATAAAATCGGAAAAACGATATTTTTAGCGTAATAAATTGCGGATGGCTAAACTGACTTAACTCTTGCAGTTCCTTATAAATGCTGAAAAAATTAAGATAATACCATTGATAAAATCGGAAGTACGATATTTAATCGGTTGGAACTTGTGAAACCTAAATATGCTTACCATGGTTACTGTAAATAATCGCTCGTGCGGTAAAAATTACCGGGGTGCAGTGTGTGCAACGGGCATTTAGCTTAATTATAATCCTCATACCTACCCTTTCAACATAAATACACCTCCAGGCCCATGCGTTCCCCTAAAATTAATCCTGCGCTCTGGGCTTAGCCGAATGCTTCGCCACTTAATTGGAATATTCATCATAACAGCCAGTGGCGCCTTATTAGGTAATAAACAACCGGCAGTAGGTGGTATAACGGAGGTATGCTCGCATAGTTTTATCCTTTGGTAATAACGTTATAAGAATTTAATTATAGTTATACTTAATAATAATTGTAATGATTAGAGATGATAGCAAAAAGCACAATACACAGAACTACCATAAATAAACTAATTCCTTATTATTACACGAGTTTCTATTACTACTAATTTACTAAATATATATAAATACATTTCAACGGTAATTATAAAAGGCAATTTCAATAACTTTAAAACCTAAAATTATGTAAGAAATAGCTACCATTTGTGCATGCGAGATTTCCCCAAAACCTATTTATGACATCCGACAGGTACTAGAAACCAAGAATATAATTTGAATGCTGTCTCTCATTCATTTTTTAACAATTCGTTTAAAAACCATAAAAGTTCTGCTGCAGCTACCTTTTGCACATGCATAATTTCCTTAAAACCGAACAATTCCCTTGAACAATTTCCTTATCTGAATTTCCGATTATCCGAATGTGGTTAGGTCCCAATTGCTTCCAAAGTAGTTTTACTTTTTTTGTGAAATATGGCACAGACATTTTTTGTGTTCCACGACTATCAGAATTCCTGATTATGCAAATATGTTTAGGTTCCATTTATTTTTGATAATAGGAGTTACATAGTACTGTATAATATTTTTATTCCATGATAATCCGAATTCCTGATTATACGAATATGGTTAAGTCCCATTTGTTTCTAATGATAGGAGTTCTGCCATACTGTTTAATATTTTTCTTCCACGATTATCCGAATTCCTGATTATACAAATATGGTTATGTCCAATTTATTTTTGATAATAGGAGTTCTACTATACTGTATATTATTTTTCTTCCACGATTATCCGAATTCCTGATTATACGAATATGGTGTCCCATTTGGTTTTAATAATAACAGTTCTACTGTACTGTATAATATTTTTCTTTCACGATTATCCGAAAATCTAACTATACGAATATGGTAAGGTCCCATTTGTTTCTGATAATATTAGTTATACTATACTGTTTAATATTTTTCTTCCACGATTATCCAAAAATCTAACTATACGAATATGGTTAAGTAACATTTGTTTCTGATAATATTAGTTATACTGTACTGTATATTTTTCTTCCACGATTATCCGAATAGAAATTTTTGTTCCGCGATTTATTCATTAACTGTAACCAATTTTTATATTCATCTTTTCCCCAATAAATCAATAATTGTTCTACCAAACGAAAACAACCTTCCAATCGAACATTACAACTCTTTCTCCACCCTCCAATACTCACCCCCCCCCATACAATTCCACCAATAGCAATTAAGCCCCGACATTCAATTAGTAAGGGGGTTGAGGGGTTATATTTATGGCAGACGATGTCAAGGGGGTATAGATCGAGAATTAATTTTGCCAAACGATTTTGGGTTGTTGTCAGCTTTTACCTAGGAATTGATTAGTTGGGATGTACGGAAGTTCGGAAATTGGGTTGTAAAGAAATTAAATGTTAATTAGGTAACAATGTTATTGTTATTTTTGGATTGAGGTAATTTGATGTTGGTGGAATAATCAAATTTATTCTTCTGAGTTGCTTTATTATCTATGGCTTAAAGAAAGTTTATTTTCCTATAATTTCCTAATACAGAATAATTAAACTTCAATTTAGCATTGCAATATGTAAAAATATAGTAAAATATAGTGTAGATAAGTGTATATAAATAAGTGCAATATAGTAAAAATTATGCGAATTTATATATGAAGTAAAATGTATTGAGTGGTATTGGTGAAAACGTTAGCTTTAGAGACAGTGATGCAACCACCTTCGATGTTTAACCCTTTCGGTCCCAATGACAAATTGGTCATTGATACCGATTATCATTTAAGAATTTTTTTCTGATGGTCTATAGCTATTTATGATATCAAAAACCTCATCTTTCGATTCTTCAACATTTTTCTATTAAAAAATATTTTTTCTAAATCCCAATAGATGTCCACTCTATTATTTTTTAAAATTGTGATCAGAAACACGATGATGCCAAATTGATAATTGAACTGAAAGGGTTAAATGCTATTAAAGTAAGTTGTTCATGTGATTCTGTTAAGAAAACATCAACTATTTATTGTAAAACAATCATTACAACACTCTGAAGTTAATAAATAACAACCGAATGTGCTTCAATTTTAAAAAGAAACATTTTGCAATTTTAAACCAGTTTAACTATATTTTTTCAGGTTATAATTAACCCCTATAAACCTAGGCAGTCAGTATTACAGGATTAGAAAACGCTTAAACACAAATTTTTCACGTTTTTAAACAAAGAAACAAACAAGAGAATAAAGAAACTTTAAATATAATATATTTTACTTAAGTAAACATCTACAAATCCGAAGAAATTTTATCAACAATGTATGCGCCGATTTAAAATTCATATAATCCATTACATAAAAAATCTTAGTAGCATATAAATCCTTGATTAATGAAATTTAAATTCTTTCTCATCAGAAACTCTATACAGCAAACAAAATACGCTAAATTTCACATTGAAAAATTATTTTTAAGAAAAATGCACGGAAATTCAACAGTTTATGATTAATGGAAGAATTATTCTTCTATTCAAAAATATTTATTTTTTTCGTGATATCTGACATACTTTTTCCTAATGTATGCCTAATCGAAAAAAATTATGCAAAGTTGAGTTTTTCTGGAGTATAAAGGTTTTTTACAAAGTAGCCTGCAGAAATAAGGATTAAACTTATTTTAATTGATTCAATAATTAAACTTATATAAGCGTTGAAAATATACACAAAAACGCATTTTTGACGACATCGACATCAAATAAAGTTCTTTTGAGAGAAGATCCATGAAGAAAACCGACAATGATTTGATTCATTTAGAAATTTACTCAACCACATTAAGCAAAAAATATATTTTTCATTGAAATCAACAACGCAGAAAAGATTAAGTAAAATTACAAAAACATATAATCTCATACACATCTTCGACAGAAAGTTTACAGTTAACAGTGAAGCGAATAGTGTTTGTAAAAGTCAATGGAAATCCAAAAAAATGAAATCTTTCCCGAAAACGACCTTACACTCTTAAAACAAAAGAGTGAAATCCACTCCAATTAAAAGTGCATTTTCGACACTGGAAAAGAGTGAATATTAACTCAGTCTGAGTTAAAATCACTCGTTTGGAGTGATCCTGTTGGAGGTTTAACACACAAGGGATCCACTCCTTCAGGAGAAGTGCATTTTCAAGACTGGAGGAGTGAAAATTACTCAGATCGAGTTAAATTCGCTCGTTTGTTTTAATAGTGTATATTTCCTACAGTTAAACTCATAGTTTCCTTGCACAGAAGCCACGATCAAGGGTGGAGCTATAAAACGCGAGGAACAATCAGATGAAGACAAAATAAAACGACTGAATCCTCGCGTTTTATTGCTCTGCCCATGGTCGTGGCTTCTGTGCAACGAAACTATGAGTTTAACTATTCAATCTTTCTCTCTCTCTTCCAGACTGCAACCAGACCTTCTCCGGCCTCGGCGGGGGTCTGAAGCACCCCCTCCGCGTGACGGGCCCCTCCCAGCGCTTCTCCCCCTTCGTGTGTCGCGTCCACTTCGTCGCGCTGGGTGGTGACTTCGGGGACGCGGTGGAACTTTCCTTCCTCGCCTTCCAGATCGGAGCATTTGAAGGGAACAGGTAACATACTAGTACCTGACCAACTACGCCACTTGCTACTTTAGTATAGATTTGAGTACCATATCTATAAACAGGCGGAAAGTGCCGGTTCTTTACAACCGGCACTTTCCGGCAAACTCAAAAAATAACATCGACACTAGATGGCGCTGAATTACTACTCGCGTTGCCGATCAGCTCGTTCGAATGTTGTGGGTAACATGCTAGATTTGATATTGAAATCTATATTCAGGTAGAAAACGATACCATTTTATCCAGATAGCTTTGATATACAGGTAGCATGTTCTCCAGACGTACGAACTCGAAAAAATAACATTAACGCTAGAAGGAGCTGAATTACTATTTTCGTTCCTCTCGTTCCAGAACGACCCGCTTGTAGGGAAACAAGTAATATTAAGATTTGATACTAAGATTTATACCCAGGTAGCATCCGACTGTGATCCACACACGCAACGACAAGAAATAACGTTCACGCTAGATGGCGCTGAATTACTATTTTCGTTCATCTCGTTCCAGAACGACGCGTTTGTAGGGAAACAAGTAATATTCAGATTTGATACTAAGATCTATACCCAGGTAGAATCCGACTGTGATCCACACGCGCAACGACAAGAAATAACGTCTACGCTCGATTGCGCTGAATTACTATTTTCGTTCCTCTCGTTCCAGAACGACCCGCTTGTAGGGAAACAAGTAATATTCAGATTTGATACTAAGATCTATACCCAGGTAGAATCCGACTGTGATCCACACGCGCAACGACAAGAAATAACGTCTACGCTAGATGGCGCTGAATTACTATTTTCGTTCCTCTCGTTCCAGAACGACCCGCTTGTAGGGAAACAAGTAATATTCAGATTTGATACTAAGATCTATACCCAGGTAGAATCCGACTGTAATCCACACGCGCAACGACAAGAAGTAGCGTCCACGCTAGACGGCGCTGAAATACTACTTTCGCTCCTAACGTTTCAGATCGGCGCGTTCTAAGGGGACAGGTTACATACTAGATTTGATACTAAAATATAAACCTAGGTAGCATGTGGCGATTTTCTCACGCACAACCACAGAAAATAGCAACCACGCTAGGTGGAGCTGAATTACTACAACGACACTACCAGTCATCTATATTATGATAGCTATTGTAGTATAGAGGGGAAAAGGTAGCGATTCGAATGTAATAGGGTAACTTACTAGATTTAATACTAAAATCTAAAATCAGGTTGAATACGGTGGTGTTACACGAACAACCTTACAAATAACATCCACGATAGATGGTGTTGAATTACAACTACGTTACTACCAGCCATTTAGATTATATAAGTTATTGTACTTATTATATAAAATCCATTTTATGACCTTCTTTATTTTATATTTTTTATTATTTTAGTTCTATTTAGTTTGTTTTTCTTTAAAAATATTTTTTAAAAACCAACGAAAATTTATCAACGAAAAGCATTTTTATTGAATGTAATGTTTAGAATATATACCACAATAATTACGCAATTTCAATAATGTACCTAATATGCTTCAAAATAAAAATACTTTTTTTAGAAACGAGTGAATACCCATTATATGAAATATAAATCATTTTTAATACATTAAAAATATCTATGTGCAACAACATATCACCCTTTCACATATAAATACAAAAAATGCACTTAAAACTTTCTTAAGAAATAAAAATATTCCTGACTTTATATCTGAATATTAATAAAATAGAGTACCCTCATAAATCAACGCCAAGTTTCGCTACTTAAAATGTAATTTTTCCTAAGAAACTAAAATAAGTTTTTTGGGCAGTGGGTAAGGTGATCTTTCCTTTTACTCTTCAAGCAACGGTTAAAACATCACTTGGATATTTTCTTATATTATCTATTATTAAATAATGATAATTTGAAACTAATTTTCCAAATACAGATGTTTGGCTGTTGCGTACGCTTCGTTGGTAATCATTAGTGTAATGAGAATTGATTAAAGAATTAAATTTAATAATGTTAATTAGTGTAGGAGTGCGTTGAGTTTTAATTTGTTAATGGACGATTTTGTGTTTTGAGCTTGTGTTTGTTCGAATTTAGAACGGTTTTGAGTTTGTATATTTTTCATACTTAGAAATATCGTAGTTTGAAATGCTTCACTTTTTAGTTGAATGTATTTAATTTGTTTTTATTCAATTTACGGTCTTTTATTAGTTTATTGTTTTTTTCATGGATAGAAATAACACAGCTAAAATGGTTCTATTTTTAATTGATACTACTTATTGTGTTTTTATGGAAGTTACAGTTTGTTAATTGTTTTGAATACACTGCAAAACATAAGTTTATGCATCAATTTTTATTAAACAATGATAATTAAATAAAACTATTTACTTAACTTAAATCTGCTAAAGTGTAGGTGCATTTTTAAGTTCACAATTCTTTTTAAGAATGCACCCTAACGTAATGTTTTAAAATCTTGAACTTAACCTTCATTACAAAAAATAGTTTAAAAATACATTGAACAGAAGGTAGAAGCAAAACAAAATTTAAAAAAAAGCATAATTAAAGGAATAGATAATGGGAAAGTGACCCGAATTCTTTAATTCATCAAAACCATACACAGTGTCAAATATAATTATCAATATATCCATATTTTAACATGCAAACGAAAAATGTAAACTAAAAAACAGCCCAAAACCTTTTCCATTTGATAACAAAAATACCAAACTTCAAATGATTATCTTTAAAAAAAAAAAACTACGACTCCATTACTTTTAATCCCCATCATAAAGATACAATTTATCTTCTATGCCACTAAATAATACAAAAAAACACCCTAATAAGGAATTTATCTGATAAAAGATTATCTTTTACAAAATTAATCAAAAGATATTTTCTGCATTCCTCTGCAACAAAGATACCCACAATCAGATTCAAAAGCTATTCAGAAGTAAATCAAAGTAATGATGATTCGCAGATATTATAGTAAAAGCTTTATTGTAACCGTATTTTAAAGTCGGAGTGATATTTAACGTAACGAGTGCTCATTACTGACTATGTGTTTGCGAATCCTAACTCAAGGTCCTCGTATTGGAATTATCGTATAAAATTTGGGATTCTTTTTCGATATCTGATTTATATTTTTTATCAACACAAACCAAATAGAAATAAGCAATTGTTTTTGTTTTCGAGGTTAAAAATAGTTTATCAACTGAAAGATTTAATTTTGTGAGCAAAATCTTTTTTTTTCTTCAAGAAAAATATATAGGATCTTTAGCACTATTGCATGGCAAAAACAATTGGTAATTAAAATCACAGCTAAATAGCTTTTACTTTAATCAACTTTTTCGAAACAGCTCTGAAATCACAGATATTTTTATTCATCTGCGCATCAGCACTTTGTTTTATGTAAGGTAAGTCGCCATATTATATTTCTATTATTATTTTAAATTAAACATTCAAAATTATCTATTTTATTTATTGATTACAGTTAAAAGATACGCTTTCTATGTGTCTCATATCATGTCCATGAAATATTGTATTAGGATCGGCGTCAACGACTTCAAATCCTTTGAAAAACGTCCTCCGACATTTTAATGAGAAATATTCTGGAAAATTCGAGAGGCTCTTCCTCCCCTTGATATTATATTTATCGAATCTATCTTTTAATCATGCGTAAAATCTTGAAAATCTAAGGAAAATAAATAACTGTTTTTAGTAATACACAAAATCAACTTCATTCGTTGGCTAAATATATTTCTCTAAGGAGCAAACATAGATTTTCTTAAGGGAATGGAATTTTCTTTCATCGTGGTAGAAGGAAGCCAACATTTCAACTCGAACGAAACATTCAAACTTTTGATTAATTTTTGTTCTTTTATGAGGAGTGGTGAATAATTTTCTTGTTTTGTTTATAGCTTTTATTTAACCCATTAACACCTCCATTTACGAATTTAAAAATAACTAACTTAAAGTTTATTTTTTTTTTTATATTCGGTTTTCGTATAACTTATTGAAGAGCTTGATGGAAGAACCTGCGAAGTGACATTTTTGCACTTATTGAGATGTTTATGTCGATGAACAATGAACATATTATTACCTCTTTAAGGGGAGATCATAGTCCACTACAACAAAAATGAGAAATTCTTAGTATTGACATCGAAAGGCTCGAAATAATTAAAACATTTCTTACAAAAAAAATTTACCAATTTATAAATTGCTCTTTTATTATTATATTTACACCTCACAATTTTATTTTTAAAGATATATATATATATATATATATATATATATATATATCTATATATATATATTATATATATATATATATATATATATATATATATATTATATATATATTTATATATATATATAGATATTAATATATATATATATTATATATATATATTCAAAAAAATTTATTTTTTCAATATATATATATATAATATATATTATATATATATTGAAAAAATAAATTTTTTTGAAACACTCAATTACGAATTTTCAAAAATGCAGTATTTGTTTGGTACACTTTGTACATAAAATTTACCAAGAATGTACATAAAACTTTTTCAAATGCAAGTCAACAGTCAGGTTTATATTGGTCACCTATTTTTTTGCCTAAAATAATTTTTAAATTTTATTTAAAAAACATTATATTCTACATTCTAACTTTAAAAAAAAGGTTAAAATAAATCTAATAAAACAATCCAAGAAAACGTGCAGTTGAAGGAGCAATAAACCTTTAAGGTCCTCAATGCATTGAATGAGAAACATAAAAACGTTCGAAAACGATAGAAGGAATGGTCTGATTCGAAAAATTCTTAGCCTGTATTTGTTCCGGTGATTATATGAATTTTTGTGTCGATTTTCGTGACGATCTGTTGCGTGGTACAGCTGGGGAAAAAAAAAACGAATCACCCCTCGTTTCTCGGCTGGTATTGATCAAGGAATTTTGTGTAAGGTGTCAATTTTCAGGAAATAGCGTGAGGAATTGGGAACTGGCAACAAAAATTGTTATAGGGGTCGTCTACATATTAAAATGAGTACCAACTTTGAAAATTCCAATGGCAACACACAATTTTTTTTGCATAAAAATGTTCAGCACCCTCAAAATACCCCATATATAAAAAAGAATTATTTATTCTGCATTATTTGCTGAGATATAAGTATTCAAAGTTGAACGCCCATAATGTTAAAAAAGTTTCACAAACTTTTATTCATACCTCTACAAATAAAATGAATTTAACAAAGATTTTTTTTTCATTATATACTTCTTAATTTTCCAAAAACAAATCACACATGTTTTTTCATCAATTTTTTATTTTTAATAATTTTTTATTTAAATTTAAATAAGAAAAAATAAAACATGAATAGCAACCCCAATTTTTTTTCTTATAAATCGATAAAGTAGATCAAGTAGAACCAAAATCCCAAATTTCTTAATTCAATAACAATTATTTGCCGAGTTATTGTAAAAAAACGGAAAAAGACGAATTTAAGGGACCGTGTAAAAAATTACTCGGCAAATTTGATCCTAAATTGCATTATCGTTTGGTGATTAAAAAGCGTTTGTTGGTAAATGTTTATTCAAATTATCGATTTCTGTCAAATGTCTAAAAATCTTTTCTTATTTCAAGTGCATACAATGTATTTTTTTTGTATAATTAACATTAAATGATATCGGTTACTACATTTTTAAATGTATGTTATTTCCAATACAATTTCAAAAAGTGTGTTTAATATTAAAAATTAAATACCCTAGAATATTACTGGAATTCGGTTTTAAATACATTTGATTGTTACCACATTAACTTTTTTAAATGATTAGTGCCAACTGCGTTGGTTAAAAATCTTTACCAAATCATTCTGAATATTTTTATTTTGCTTTCCTTAAATATCGTGTTAAGGTCGTAACCCTCAATTTGCAATACGTGGTTTGCCGACAAAAACTAGAACTCCTCGGCGCAACAGTCCATTAGTGGGCCAGGGCCTGCCGTGCCCATTTCAGTTTCCGTGATACAAGGGCTCTGGGGTGCAAGGCATATGTCCCGGTAATGTGGAAAGCCTCACGCGGAACCCCCAGCATTTAGTTCCCCAAACATGCTTGGTCCCCAATTTATCGACCCACTTAAGGGATGAAAGGATGGGTCATCCTCGCCCAATCCGATATTCGATCCCCGGACCTGTGGCGTGACAATGCAAAATAAGCACTACCACCAAGCCACTGGGCCGATATTACCGATAGAGTGCGACGAATTTTAAACAAAATTTCTGCAACAATGTTTGCGAATGAAACAAAAATTTGCATAAAAAGTTTCAAGTATAAGTGTAATAATCATGTTTTTCAATCTGATTGTAACTAATAGCATTTGAAAATCTGTTCGTTATAAATAACCGTATATGCGACTTAATTTTAAATTAAAACTTTTCATCTTCTAGCCTTTATTTTATTTCTGAATTTTAAAATCTAAAATTAAAAAAAAAAAAAAACATTCGAAAAATCCCAATATTACTGAATAAAGTTAAATTCTAGCAACCGTTGGCGAGATTATGCTAACACTTTTTTTTAGCTTGTCGTTTTGAAAAGACACAACCAAAATATTACCTTTTCTCACTTAGGAGATTTGCCCCTAACCGAGTTCAAAATTAAGGCTTTAATATCTCAGCAAATAATGCAAAATAAATAATTCTTTTTTATGCATGGGGTATTTTGAGGGTGCTGAACATTTTTATGTAAAAAAAATTGGGTGTTGCCATTGGAATTGTCAAAGTTGGTACTCATTTTAATATGTAGACGACCCCTATAACAATTTTTGTTGCCAGTTCCCAATTCCTCACGCTATTTCCTGAAAATTGACACCTTACACAAAATTCCATGATCAATACCAGCCGAGAAACGAGGGGTGATTCGTTTTTTTTCCCCAGCTGTACCTTAGATCTCGTGTTTTATACAAACAAACAGACATACGGAAGTTGCCTTATATGTATATAGATTTTCTGACATAGCAGTTAATTGTAGGGTATTTCACTAAAGAAGACTTACATTTTACCTAGGCAAATCTACTTTGAACAGAAAAAAACTCGATATTTTTTTAATTGTTTACTTGAAACATTGAAATATGTCAGACACTAATCTCAAAAAAATAAAGACCCCAAAATAATTTATTTCATTTGGTAATTACAATTTTCAAGAAAATTCGAGGAGCGGTTTCAAAAGTTTTAAAAACTCTAAACCGAAAAAGATGCCATATAAAGAATAAAATGTCAGAAATTGAAAATTATGCAATTTTTTTAATGTGTTTTCAACAATTACAGCATTGTGGATTGGGTTTGAAAATGTAAAGGTCTGTTTTTTCCTACACGAGCGAACGCAAAATTACTTTTCTAAATATCCTCAGTTTTCAATTACAACGGTATCATCTCAGCCAACAGCTGTCTGATTTATTCAAATTAAATAACAATTAAGAATAAACAATCTGTTATTTCTTTGACACTTAGGATATAAAGTTTTAAAGTAACTACTCCAGAGATTCTGTTTTAATCTTCTTCGACGTTGATAAAGTTTTAATTACGGACTTTCCACGCGAAATAACTTTAATTTTGGCGCGAAAAAAAAACCCTTCCCAGAATTAATGATCAAAAGGTACCGCCTCACTTATCGGAAGTTACAGTTAATATGGTTCAAAAATGGCGGACTCTCAAGTGATTTTAACATGAAGGTTAAATAAGATGACGATGCTGTCAGGAGAAAAATTATATGTAAATTGGTTGCCCAAAAGAAGCCATAATCCCTTTATTTATGCACCCAAAAACAAGGGGGGGAGTCAATTTAGGTATTGGGGAGCCCAGTCGGTTAGGCATTCACCTAGCATGCGAATGATTCCAGGTTCGGGTCCGGGTTTCGCCAAAATAACTGACGACCTATAAACGGCCCATGCAGCCAAAAATGTCCGACGAATAATATCACGTGTGAGGGAGTTCACGTTAATTACCTTTCACAGTCCTAACGCTGCGTACGATGTTGTCATTAACGGTTGCGTTGGGTGCCTACTCATGCTCGTCATTTGACTGGGATTCTAAAATTCGACGCCCGTTGCCAATAGCTCTAGTGCGACGATTATTGAAAGAAAACCCAAACCCAAAACAAGGCGATTGGCGAATGATTTGGCACCACAACTGTTAGTATAAGTTGAGTTATTGTCGCACTAGAGCTACATGAAGATTATTGATGCCGGTGTCGTTATTTAGAACCGCAGTCAAGTCACTGACTGACACCTGGGGGCACCACAAGAGAGTAGTTCATAGTAAACTAAACATAAAAGAAAATATAAAATAATAATTGATACTTTAAGACTATACCAACTATAATTTTTACCAACCGATATTGTCGTCAAAAACGATAAGTATAATTTATAATAAATATAACTAGTAAAATATTTTTAAAAAATCCTATTAAAACGTACATAATTAAAAAAACGTATAATTATATGAAAAAATTAAACTAAATCTATACAATAATAAATATAATTTATAATATAACGGTTTGTGCACTGTGCAGCTAAAACATTCGACGAATAGCGGGAGAGAATCACGTTAAATATCCTCCAAAGTCCCGAAACCGCGCAAGACGTCACTCTAAAAAAAATACGTTAGGTGCCTACTTAGGTGTCGGCCATCACTTGACTGTGGTTCTTAAATTACTATGATCTGCCGCCAATCGCCCTCGTGTAGATCTATTCGGCGATAATTCAACCTAACCTATTCATAAGAAAGGGGTATAATCAATACCACCTAGATTAGAAGGCAGGCGAACTAAATGCTTGACGTCAAATTAGTGGACCGATTCTGTGGTTATGACCAATGACCATTCGTGACTAGATCTTGTATTTGAATAAATTTTTAAGATAAGATGAATCAAGATGCGACGTCATCTTAAGGTACGACGTTATTGGTAAACAAATCGAAATTGGTCCACTAGTATGACGTTGTGTTGCTTAGTTATTCGGCCTTCTAATCTAGGTGTTACTGGTATAATCCTTGGCGTCCTTAGACCTTGGCGACTGCTATTTGGCTTCTAATTTCCTCGCCAAATCACTCCCATTTTATTTAACCCCCATGGATTTTTATGATGGCGTTTATTGGATGTCCCCGAACTACACTTTAAATAAATTGATAGTTTGATTCAGTAATTTAGGTTCACAGTCTTCCCCTTAAAGAAAATGTGGCTAATTACTTGCGAAACAGAAAATCCGAACTTCTAGCGTGACCGGGTTAATTGAGCTTTTGAAGCGTTTTGCGTATAATTAATTATTCATAATATTGTATTTTAGAAACATTTTTTTATAATGTAAAGCTTTAAAAGGCTATTTGTTATAGTTTCTGAAAAGTACTTTATCATGAGCCTTAATTAAGTTCAGAGCAATGAATTTTATAGTTTGTCATTAATTTTTTTGCTTAAAATTTTGGATATTTACTTTCAATATTTTTCACTGCAACATAAATAAGTAATTAAAAAATATCCTTAAGGGTTTAAAATTTATCAAGTAAGTTTATAATATAAATAGAAAATTAACTATTACTAGTGGCCAAGCGAAGTCAATCATCTTACTATCCAAATGGTGTCAAAAACGTTTTTGTAACTATTCACAGAAACATTTTTTGACAATCTTGCAAATTCATAAATTATTGCCGCTATGCTTAATTAACGGAAACTTAATTTTTAATTTTTGCATTAGTATTTTTGCATTTTTTGCTGTCGGATTATGGCTTGTCAGGCTTTCGGCAGTCAGGACACTTTTTTCGATATTTTTATTACTTTACATCTCATATCAGTTAATTGAAAGTTATCAAGCTTTGGATCTTGGATCTATAATACTTTAATACCAAGCTATCACGATCGTGCGAGTATAAAAGAGAATGTTCAAGCTTTTCAAAAATATCGACACCGAAGCAGCGAACTTGCACCATAAGCTATTTGTAAAAAAATGACTTTGTTTTTAAGGAACTGTTGGCATTAATGCTGCTAATGCATTTTTTTTGATAAACACTAAAATTTAGTCTCCTAATCTTAAATCAGCACCATCTAATCCCCAGTCTTAAAGGGATACGACTGGCGATACCTCTTTTTCAAACAATTTTTTTAACAAGAAATATTATTCACATTTCGTTTTAAACTCCATTTGATCGCTTCTCTTTCTAAACCATAGACATCCAAAAGATAAATTTCTCAAAGAAAATCGGTGTTTTGATTTCTGGCTTTCTGTAATATCCTTTTGAAATCCGAATCTGAGTCGGAAATCTCCTACATTTCAATCATATCCATTGAGATTTCATATTCCTTGGAATCTTTCAATGGGATTTGTGTACTTTTAGACATGGAGTTTTTCGATTTTAGAAACAGAATATGTTTCTCTGAGGGATTGAAACATCAATGGAGTAAATATAGATATTTTTATTTTTAAATAAATACTCGTAGGAGTCTTCGTTGGTTTTGTATGTCTTCATATAATGGATTAAATACTTCTTAGTTTAAAATACAATATAAACCCAAGGTAGAATGATTTACTTCCAGTTTATACTAACTGACATTCTTATTGTACGTACAGACAGACGGACGAAAAAAAAGTATGAAAGATCTCAAAAGTATGGAAGAACTTTCTAAACACAGTTCAGCTCATATTTATAAAACAATTGCAAAAAGAAAAAAAAGAATTATAAGATATCTGATGTCATACCTTTCTACAAGGAGGCCGGTTGGCCGAGTGGTTTGGACCATTACACTAGCAGTCTGCGATCTGTAAGGGATGCAGTTCGATTCCCGCCTTCACTCTGCACTCTGTGTCTGTCTTACTTGACGAAGGCTTATAGGCGGATCTCTGAAATGGACAAGTGGACATAATTAAATTTTTATTTAAAAAGAAAATATTCACAGGGGTTCTATGTTGATTACGGTTGCATATGTCTACATATACGATAATGTAATGGTGAAACATTTCTTAATTTAAAAATAAATTAATTATATAATTATAGCAAGTAGGTTTGTTTCAAACTGATCGATGATGCAAAAATAAATTTATAATTTATAGTCTAAAAGAATGAAAGTTTCTCGAGCGGTTGTTGCGAATGGCATTGGTGATATAATTCGAATAAAAATGGCTTATTAAGTTTGTTTTTTAATGAGCTTTAAATTGTGCAGTTTTTTTTAAATAATTGAAGAACTTCGAATTCGAATTCCTTTCTGAAATTTTCACTGTATTCTAATTTAGATCCGCTGAATTTTTTAACGTATAACAATTGCCTGTAGCATTTGTAGTTCGGGTTATGAAAGCGGGTGACGGACAGACAGACAAAACAGACAGACGAATAGACAGACGGACTTAACGATAATAATACCTTCCATCTTTTACGTTAAAGACGTAGTGTAGAAGCTAAGACAAGATGGAGAGGCCTTGTTTCCAGTTACCCCATTCACGACGACATTTTGAGTACAACTCACGTCTTCATTTCCAAGTAAAAACTAACTTTAATTTTTTTAATTCGATTTTCATGTAACTTACGCCCCTGAGGTAATGCAGCTTTGTATCTCTCAGGGGCTTAAGTTAAAATCAAGAGGCTTAACCCTTTCAGTCCCAAAAATTTACTACACTACAGAAACATCTGATATTCACAAAATAAGCTTATTTTAGGTCAAATATACGAATTCCATAAGAAAAAAAATCCATTTAAATTTTTTATATGGTTTTTGAAACAATGCCAAAATTATCTAATTGTGGAAAGCAACAAAATAAAAATAGATATACTACCTAAAAACACTTCGAGTTATATATTTTAAGGTATCTGACCATATTATTAAAAAGAAATTTAATAATTATTTTAACCGAAATCGTTTAAATTGTGTTTTAAATATATGGAACTGAAGTGAACTTATCAAAAATCAGGAGAAACGCTTGTTGACTGTTTTCTAAATAAAAAAAAATAGTAGTTCTGACTTCTATTGAGATAAAAGTAAAATTTTGCCTGATAGAACAAAGTGTGAAGATTCGAATGATGTGTGTTTGGATGTCATAGCGGGACATAAACATTTTGAAAAAAATATTGAAAGTGATGATGCCAAATGGCATCACTGGGACTGAAAGGGTTAAGCTACCCGTAACCTGACTATCAGGTGTTTAAGCAGTATGACAAATGAAAGTGATTGCTCCCTCTAGAAGGGAAGGGTGGTTCAGCAGTAAATGTTTTTTTAAATATTCTTTAATTGTTTTCCTTATTTTGAAATGTACTGTTTATAGGTGTCATTAATAATCATCTTCTTAAAAATATACTATTAAAAATGAATATTAAATGTTCAGTTAAACATTAAATTGCTTAACTTGTACAGTAATAGCAAGTTCACACTTCAACCAATTTGCCTATCCCTCGGAGGGTTAATTTATATATCTCTGAACTGTATAAAATTGCCTAATATTTCTCACAGGGACCCCAGCGCCCCCTGCAAGAAAGGCCACCTTCGCATTCTGGAGCCCGTCCCCGTGTCCCCAGACGACTCTTCAGTGGCGCTCTCTACTTTGCACTTCGGTGGGTTCTGCGGACGTCTGGCTGAACGCAGCGCCACCTTCTACTCCAAGTCAAGCAACGTCACACTACTGGTGGAGGTGCCAGGAAGCGCGGTGACGCCGGCGTCAGCGTTCAGCTTGTTCTTGACTTACAGGTATTACCTTTGACTTCTATGATCCTTACTACAAAGTAGGCATTCTGCAGAAATGTGGTAAATATTGGGCATCCACAAAAAGTTAATTCACTGGATATTAAGGGGGTCTGGCACCTCAAAATCATTGAAAAAATTAAAAAAAAAAATAGTGGCTTAAAATACTATATCAACCTTTATTAATAATGTCACAAAGTTTTAAGACGATTGGAAAAATATTTTTGACATTAAAGGCAATTTTATTTTACCCTTTCTTTAGTGAAACTGCCCAGATCGGCCGAACGACTAAGGATCCGATAATGTTATTCCAATCAAATATTACGAGGAAGCAAAAATCCTTCGTAAGGAAATGAGTTAACAATAAAAACTTTAAATTGGTTTTTCTCGGTTTTACAATTTTTGAATCATGTGAATGTTTGGGGGCACATAACTAAAAATGTTATTCATTTAAATACTTGAATTTTTTTATGTGTAATTCACAAGTATATTTAAACATTTTAACGCAGGGAATAGTCTGTAAAGTTTTTACTTTTTTTTAAAAAAAATCTTTTAGGTTAAAAATATTGACATTCTTCAACGATATTTAAAAAAAATTCATATTTAATCTAGTTTTTAGTTTTTCAAAATAATCTTGTGTTAAAATACTTAAAAATGTCTATAGATGAAACTGTGAAAATTTGAAATGGATATATTAATTAGTTAATTCTTGAGATGCCCCCAAAGTTGGACAATTTAACATGGGCTTCTATGGAGGTGCCAGACCCCCTTAATAACTTTGACCCCAACTAGTGTGCGTCGACAGGATGGAGCTAAATTGAATATGGTCACACTTGAGCAGAGCTATGATAGGGCTGGCGCCGTGCACCATAATTAAGAACCTTAGGTGACCAGCCGACAACAGTGTAGATACTAACTCAAGTTTTTGAGGGTGACATCGAAAGCAGCCTTTGGTCTATGGTGTTTGTTTTTTTTAAGTTGACTTGCTCTACACCCATTATTATCTAGTTATAGACAGTTTATCAAATGACAGTCATTTTAGCAATGCTCGGACCCGAACTTGAGACCTTTAGCATACAAAACAAGCGCCTTACATACTGGGACCCCTTGACTTCTAGATTTGGGAACCCATGACCACCACTACAACGTAGACATTAACAGAAATTTAATCGATATTGTGCTTCTTCCAAATTGTTGATTCACTGGATATTTAGCTCTATTAACATATATAGCGTCGTTAAAAACTTGGTGTTAATCCTCTTTCACAGAGGACATTGGGGTTATTATTCTGGTTAAGGTAAGATAAGGCTTAGATGAAAAAATACAACAAAAATAATTTTTTAATTAAAAAAGTCCATTATACTTCTCTGAAAATAGTTGGGGAAAATTACAATATTTAAAAAAGGAAAATGTCTTTTGTCTATTCCCTTGACTCACATTAAAAATATGTACAATATCATTTAAATACTTTTCAATCTGACGTTTTCTTTCAGGTTTATCTCGAGGACACCCTATCTACGTCAACAACTCCCCTCTTCCCGCCCGAACTTCGAAATGGGCAACGCCGTGCCGGGCACCTTCTGCGACCGCGTTTTTCCCAGCTGCCACCCGAAGCCCTGCCTCATCCGCAGCCCAAACTTCCCTGGCCTCTACCCCAGAAACCTCACCTGCAGCTATCATCTGAAGCAGATGCAGGTGGCCCACTCCAGGGCAGCGACCCTAGTGCTCCAGCAGACAAACGACTACAAGATATCGGTCCCTAGCAACCAGCGTGGAAGTTCCAGCAGTCAGAGAGGGAGTGCTGGTCTAACCACGGATTGTCCGGACTTGACAAGCGACCAAGTTAGGGTGTATGACGGTCCAGGAACTGACCAGCCACTGCTGGCGAAGTTCTGTGGTGACGGAGTCTTGTCGAGTATCGTGTCCAGCGGACCTGAGGTCTTGGTACAGCTGTACAGCGCTCCGTACAGTGTGTTGGGCAGCTCGAGAGTCGAGATCGAAGCGACAGTGAGGTTCGAACCAGAGATTGTTTCGTACATGCAGAAGGAGAGGAGTCGGTGCTCCTATGTCATAGACGCCAATCGACACAGACGCCAGGGTGTGATTGTCAGTCCCAAATACACCATGCCCGAAAACTCTTCGTGTACTTATAAGTTCATCGGTGCCTCCAGTTACGATAGGATTTGGATTTACTTTGTGTCTTACCTGTCGAGGACTATGCAGAAATCTTCGACAATCACAGAGGACGACGATACGTGTGATTACAGCAAGTTGGAAATGTTCAACAGCCATGACAGATGGCCCATGGTAGACATTTCCGAAGGTTTTGATAATTTCCCCATGGAGTTTTGTGGCGAGACCCGAATTCCTAGAATGTGTCCACACACTGCGGACTATCCACCAATGTACTCACCAGGAAGACCTTGCAAGTTTCCGGAGGAAAGTTACCTTTCTTCCGGACCCACTTTCGCCATGAAGCACACATTTCTCACCACACTTGACGTTGTTGACCTGTTCAGCTACAGCAATTTCATTGTACGATACGAGTTTGTGGACACCAGACAGGATGGTGTTGCTATCGGCAGGACAGAGTGTGACAGGAGATTTGACAGTCGAACAGCCAAAGGAGGCTTCATATCGAATCCTAAGAATATATTTTTGTACGGTAGAGGAGGTCGTGAAAATATTTCATGCGCATTTCATTTTGTTGGTTTACAATCTGAGAGAGTGAGAATAACACTCTTCAACATGAGATTGTCTATGTTAAATTCCTCCACGAACTGCCAGTCGAAGTTTGATAACTTCACTCAGAGACATGTTTGCCTTACATCTAGCGATATTCATTCTTCTAGAAATGCTTTCATACGCGGGTTAGAATATTGGGACAGCCACACTTCCGAAATCGGCTGCGTGTGCAACACCACGTCAGAGAAACCCCAAAAGTTCGTCTTTGACTCCTTGGTGAACAACGTCAAGTTGGTGTTCTCAGTGAACCATATGTCTGCCCTGGAAGACTTCACCCACTTCAACTTCGACGCCAAGTTCGAGTTCTTCAACTCGACGTTCTGCGACACGCACGTCTTCGATGATAGAGAAGGTCTGAACAAAGAAGGCACCATCGAGTTCCACGTCCCCCATGGAAGAACCAACTTCACCAGCGGCAAAGACATGCTTCAGCCACTGCGGTGCCGCTGGCAGGTATCGGCCCTGACCGAAAGATACCTGTACTTGCACTTCAAAGGCCTCGATGTCACACCTAAGAACTGCAAAAACGGTATGATTGTGATGGTATACGCCGAAGACCGCCTAGCCAAGTCCTCGGCGATGGCCTGCGTGTCGGCGGACATGGCCAAGCCCAAAGACCTGAAGGTCTTTTCGAGTTCTTGGTTCAACGACACATTGAGCATCGCGGAGGACGATCGGAAAGACTTCCTGTTCATCGAGATCGTCACCGCTTCCAACTGGAAGGGCACTAGACTACAGTTCCGCTGGATGGAGGTGACCAAACCCTTCTTCAGGAGCGTCACGGGTCGACCCCTGAGGAACGTCGAATGCTTATTCGAATGCCCGGAACTCGGGGCATGCATTGATCCCCATCTGTGGTGCGACGGCGTCGAACACTGTCCTTCAGGGTTCGACGAATCTCCTGTCAACTGTCATCCGCTGGCCAAAGGCATGGAGTACTTGCATCTGGTTGTGACGCTGGTAGCCATAGGAATGTTCTTAACTGGGATCCTGATTGCGTGGGCCATAGTGAGGCACCGGCATAGCCATAGGAATCATCATCGAAGTGATGATAATGAAGATGATGATGTTAATGAGGATTCTGATGATAGGACTAAGGACTACGATCATAGGTTATCGCCCACAGAAGATTATCCAATGGAGAATCATACTAGGTGATGGTTAAGAATCAATGCGACTGTGAACTGTTTTCGTGTTGTATATAGCATTTTTGTTTAAGATTTTGTAATTTTCTACCTTCAAAAGTCTAAAACAATGCGTGTCAATTTGTTGCGTGTCAAATATAATTATTATCAATGAAGTCATTGATTATTATGATTACTCATTGATTTCACTATGTCATTTGAAGAGCTTAGTGGAAGAACGTGCTAAGTGACATTTTCGAAAAAATTGAGATATTTGTGTCAAGGAACATATTATTCCATCCTTTAAAGAAAACAAGTTTCTCCTTTTTCCAAAACTTAAAATGTAGTATACTTTTTACGGTTTGCAAGTACGATTTTCAATAGATCCGAGTGCAAAATAAAAACTTTAAAGCTTATTTTCTCGTTTTCACTTTTTTGTCACTTAGCACGTTCTTCCACTAAGCTCGTCATTTGTTTATGAATATGTAATTGATACTATGATTAGAACAAATGGTAAAAATGTAAACTTGATGATATTAAGTAAGAACCTAAGCAATGTTAATTAAAACTTGTTATATTTTTAAAGTCATTGTAATTTACGAGGAAATTAACAATAATTTGACATTAAAGCCAAAGTGATGATATTTAAAACCATTTTAAGTTAATATAATTTTTGATACAAAAAAATATATTCGTAAATTACATGTGTACGCATTTTGTGTTTGCTAAAAACAAATTATATGTAGGAGTTATGTATTTATAAAGTACTTAATTTTGAGTAAAATGTATAGTTCATTAGGGTTTAAAATTCTATTTAAAAAAATTGTTAAATTGTTGCATAAAGTATCTTTAAAAAAAAATTATATTTAAATATTTATGTTTTTAAAACAATGTTATTAACCAAGTAAATGAAGTTCTTTGTTACTGTAAGATTAAAATCAAGTGTATCAAGTGCATAATTTGGCATCGAAATTGTAATTTATATTGCTGATAAATTTTATAAATTCGTTATTATAATAAATTAACTATATATAATATGACTTTCTGATATTGTTTGTTATAAATAACTTATGAATAGGTGAACGATAAAATTTGTATATAATAAAGATAATCTTTTTCCGAATTCATTATTTAATAAAAATTCATGAATTTTTCCTAAACTAATAAGTAAACTTTAGGACTGAGACAGAAAACATAATTAACTATATGAAATCTGAAAATAATGGGTTTTTTTCATATCTCATGAAATTTCAAATAGCACTGGTCGACAATACTTGCCTACAAGCGAAAATTTAACTCTGTTCAATCTGCTTACTTTAAAATCTCTGCATACCAACAACTCAAAGAGACGAAACTTTTAATTTTATTTATGCAGGAACACGTCAAGCCTAAGTTTTCGCATTAACTTGGCAGATGTGGATGGCTGGATGCTTGACTTAAGGGGAAATAGGCACGCTGGATCGCGGTTCTCCAAACCAAATTGCCTCAGTGTTAATCCAATAGGAAAAAAATATTTTCTGAGCCACATTTATCCGGCTGTCTTGATTATTTTTACAAAGGAATTTTATGTGCTGACTTACTTGTCTCGAAAATCCTAGTTTTTGAAATTGGTTTGAATATTATTTAAATTATCAATAAATAATTTTGCACAAAATATTCGAGAAATCCCCCATAAATGGGATTATTGACACCTTTTAATTATTTACATTTATCAATAAAAAACTATTGTACAAATATTCGAGGCCCAGTGTCTTAGTGGTAGTGCTTCACATTGCTACGCCACAGGTCCGGTGATCAAATCCCGAATTGGGAGAGTTTCACCCTTCCTTTCATCCCTTGAGTGGGTCGATAAAATGGGTACTAAGAATGCTTGGGAACTAAGCACTGGTGGTTAAGCGTGAGATTGATCACCTTACCGGGACACATGCCTAGAAAACCAGAGCCCTAGATCACGAAAACGAAATAGGCACGGCAGGCCTTGGTTCAGTAAATGGCGGTTGCGCCAGTAAAAAATATTCAATACAAATGGAAAAATGTGGTTTAGAAAATATTTGTTTCCCATTGGATTAACACTGAGACACTTTGGTTTGGAGACCCAATGGCACATTGGCCCTTAATGGTGCAAGAACAACTCTGCCATAGTATGTAAACTGCAGTAACTAGCCTAAGGACTTGGATCATTGATGCAAGCACTCGAGTACTCTAACGTATAAGACTCTAACGTACGTAACGTATAAAGCCTTGGTTTCCTCGGAGTTTGTCGCCAGAAAAATGCGACCGCTAGTATACGGGGATGAAGTCACTCTACCGGCCACCACTTCATCGGAACGTTACGTTGACACGAAACTGGAAACCTAGCGAACTCACTCAACTAATTCTGTTGTTTTGGTTTTCGTCTTTGCATGTCAAAAATGGAAAATATAGGTTCTTCGTGATTTCTCACAAAATCAATTAGCATTTCTTCTTTTGCAAGCGTAAAATAAATCTCGCCTTCCGCCATTTCCTCAAATTTTTAATTTTTGGCAAGCACGCCACGCAACAGACAACAGCAAAAAACGTTGCCATCAGGATCTCTCCAACGCACTCAACAGCAACTCAATCTGGCGGCCGTATTGAGTTGTCTGGCAAAGCTCCCGAGGAAACCACTCTAGCGTAAACAATGTCAGTAGTTTGTATGACGTCACTCACCGTACTTGTCTGACGGCTAAAATCGGTTGACGGACTCCGAGGAAACCGAGGCTTTAGACTCTAACGTATAAGACAACATACGGGAAAATGCGAATTATTTCAGAGCAAACTGGTCGAATTCATTGTTGAGGTTACTGCAGTTTAACCGCCCACGGCGGAATTATAAAGCAATACTGCTCCTAACTGCCAATAATTCTAAACTGGTATATAGAATTCGATTTCAAGTTAAAAAGGAAACATTGGAAAAAAATGGTTGTCTGGTCATCTTAAGACAGATATAAAGATCTCAACGTCTTTTGAAGCTCTTCTTCTAATAACTAGGGAGGTATAACACTACACGACCTCTAATTACTACCCAAGAAATCCTTACATTTAAAGTTAATTATGTGTCCCATAAAGTAGTTTTCTTGTCTTTAAAACATAAAAAGTGCTATGTCAGCCCTTTGCGCATGCACAATTTTCTCAAGGACATTTTTAAACCAACATTATTTCATTTGCCTTTTGTCCTAACCCAAAGCTATATTTAACCACTATATTTCATCAAATTCTGTAACCAAAAAGAAATTAAAGGTGCTCCAATGTCACAACATCTGACGCTTAAACTGTCTAGACAATGTTTAGAAATATTTTAAAAGAACTATATTTAGAAAAATTACTTTCGATGTTTTTTTATAAGATTTTTTAAGAGCAATTTCAACTAAATGTATTTGAGTTTCTGAGCGTTAGAACCGCCTTTTTCAGTATTTTATCAACCTTTTTTCCGTTTTTTTTTATCAACAAACAAAAAAATTTAAAATTGTGTAATGAATTTTTAATTGCATTATATTTAATTTTTATTTTGAAAGAGCGTTTTTTTTTTCAAAGGAAAATCTCTCTTCAAAAATAAAATAAATCTGTTTTCTAAAGAAATATGGGATTTGAAAAAATAAATAAAAAAAATTACACAGAAAAAAACTACAAATTTACCCATTTTCAAGCTTTTCGATTAGTTAACAAAATATCTTATAGTGTGTTTTAAAAAAGTATTTATCTCAAACTCGGAAGCAAAAGTATAATCAAAATAAATAAAAAGTGTTGACTGAAAAAAAATCGTTTCGGAGAAAATGCAAGTAGAAAAGAATTTCAGAATTTTCTTATTCAATTCAATACAACTACAAAAATTCAAACAAACATGTAAAATAGATTGAAGCTCAGGTGACATCTATGAATATAACTCATGTATTATTCAATTGAAATTTTGCGTTTTGAAAACATAACCAAACAAAACAAACCAAAAACGCTTTAAAACAAAATTTCCATATTTTTCTTTTTTTTTCTATTTGCTCTCCGATTAGCAAACGATTCGATAAATGTTGCTATCGCTACAATACTAAAAACATGATTTTCATTAGAGTTTGGGAGAAAGAAATAAACTGTTTAGTCGAAAATGTTCTACGAATGCAATAACGATAACGTAGTTTCAATTGAAGGGCTTGGTGGGAGAACGTGCTAAGTGACAAGAAGATGAAAACTAGAAAATTAGTTTAAAGTTCTTAATTTGCACTTAGATTCAATAAAACCTGTACTTGCAAAAGGCCAAAAGTATACTTAACTCGAAATTTAAGAAAAAGGGGAAACCTATCTTTAAAGAAAGGAATTACATGTTCATTGAAACAAAAATACCATTTTTTCAAAAATGTTACTTAGCACGTTCTTCAACTAAAATCCTCAATTTTAATGTTCCCATGTTGTAGTAAATCCCTTTAAAGCCGCTTTCAAGAATTTCTGAATTCGGCGGACTTGGTTTGAATTAGTAAATTCAAAAAGGATTTAAGTCCTAGGAGAGTTCCCTTACACAATTCTTATTCCACTGAAATGCTGAAAGGAAGTAACGGAGAGGGAAATACTCCAACGGAAATTACTCTTTTTGAAATAGTGATTCACGTAAAATCTAATGATGGGTTCAAAAATAAATATGGTGGGCGAATTTGAAACATTGTACATGGGATTTGAAAGTTGGTTCTGGAAAATAAAATAAAGAAAGCGCTTTCAATCATTTTTGATAAGTAACAAAATTTATTTTTCCCACAAAGATTTTAAGGCTATGACAAAGGCGAAATGAAAAGTAGAATAAATATATTCATAAGTCATAAAAATAAAAAATGATGTTAATGTTTTTTTTATAATATATCAAAGAAAATAACGTATATTCTGCGTTATTAAACCAAACTTTATGCTTATGAATATATACAAAAGACAAATAAAATGTGCAAAAATATATTCATAAGTTGTAAGGTAACAAATGATTTTTGAGAAAAGTAATTTTTGAAAATTTATAAACGAAAATACAGTATATTGAGCGTTATGAAACGAGCATAAAAATTTATGCTTATGAATTTTAAGTATTTTCACTCATATATAAAGAGTTTTTGAATATATATTAGTCTTTTATTTCTACTTTTTTTATTTCGGAAAAAAAAAACTTCGTATTCATTTCATATAGAATACCTTGCCTAGACTAAATTAAAAGAAACTAGAAGTTGAGAGAGAATTGAAATAGCTTACTTTCCTGTCACTAGAACTTTTTATTGAAAACAAGTAGATTTGTAAACGTAGTATGTCCCTTTGGACGCAGAAAAAGTATGAAAAATAGGTCTATGATCTCATATTTTTCTAACAAAATATAATGATTTTTAATATCCGATGAATAGAACCGATTTTGGAAGAGGGGTACAGACAGACGGACAAATGGGCATCTTCTGGCATGTCAAAACCTACTTTTTTCATTTTTATAATTCTTTCAAATTAAAAAAAAAGGACAAAAGGATATAAATGAGTTAATTGGTGCTTTCAATTTGGATTCGTCTAACTTTAAAAAAACTTTCAAAATATTATAACCCTCTAAGGTTAGGTTATGTTTGAATTATTGTCGCACTAGAGCTACTCGAGGGCTATTAACCTTCTGAGGGATAAGCAAATTGAATGATGTGTAGACTTGTTTTCGCTGCATGAATTTAAAATTTTTATTTGCAACTGGATTCCATTAATTTCATATGATGTTATGTATCAGCAAAATTAAATGACTGCTTCATACTTAAAATTTAAAAATTTGACTAATTTTTAAACAATTTACAATTTCTTAAAAATCATGCGTGTTGCAAGAAAACCCAAAAGTTCAAGTGCGAGATTACGTCTGCATCCCTCAGAAGGTATTTAAGATTTTTTTCTGAAATAAATCAAAATTTTGCTGTTTACTCTTCTAGGCGTTCCTGGGTTACGGGCGAGAGGATACCTTTCGGTGCTTTGGCTTCCTATAAACGGGTTATGATAAACAAAAAATGTCCCCGCCGTTAAATAGAGCTCTTGTATGCATTGTAGCCGGCCCGCTGGCGCAATGGTTAACATGTTAGCCCTTGGAGCTGGTAGGCTCGGGTTTGAGTCCCGGTCATGGCATGGATGTTTGTGTCCGTCAATAAATTTTGTTATTTGTCTAAGTGTTTGTGTCGTCTCTTTCTTTCTGTATCTCTTGTGCTTCTGTCATTTCTGGGGTTGAATACAATTGACCTAAGGTCGCAGTGTTCGGCGAACTTGCCCCCCACCAAGAAAGCCATAAGCATAGTCATAAGCATAGTCATAAGAAAGTCATCACTGCAACAAAAAGTATATTGCTTTTACAGAAAAAAATTTCAGCTGGTATTCCACAGAAATACCGTAAAATGTAAAACGATAATCTATTTCATACGAATAATTTGTTCTTCCAACTCAAAATTAGTTTTTTAACAGACAAATTATAAGAAAAAAAATCGAAAAATACAGGACTGCGTAAACTTTCTACCTTTTGGGTTCTTTAAAATAAAAGTCAAATCGAATTTTGAAGATACAAATTAAAGAAAAATATTGATTTTTTTGTGCGTTTCCTAAGAAAAAAACCCTTTAAGAAACCCGTAATTTGTTTTTCTAATTAGTTTGCGCTTAGTAGTTTAAGCCTGTAATTTCTATGCAAATTTCAAGATACTTTTGTGCCAACATGAAAATTCGTTCCAAAATTGAACTCTTTATATTCCAAAAAGAATATTTTGAGCACAAAAAAAATGTGCAGCTATTTACGGATATTTTTTCTCGGTGTATTTAATTAAACATCTTTGTACATCGTTAGTTTTTCAAATTTAAATTTAAAATTTTCATCGTCTTTCTTAATTAAAAAAAAACGAAGATGCATAATTGAAGGGCATTTAATGCATGGTAAGGTAATTGGCAATTTTACTCATTAAATTTAGTAGTTTTAAATAATTTAACAGCAAAAAGTAACGGAGGAATTTTCACTGTAACATAATCTATTTAAATATTGCATATTTGCCTCATATTCGCAGCACATTTTCATTACAGGTCTTGCTGTAAATACAATTATACTTCTCAGATTGTGCACCAGTACATGAGCTACCGTAAACTTGATCAGTGTTCTTTATTTCTTCCAATCGGGAATCCGGAATGTGTTTGAAAATTTTAGCAAATTTGTAGTCGGTAGAATACAACTATCCACTGGTAAACATTAACTACAATTTTTGGATAGAATGGAGTCTCAAATTTTGTGAAAATTATGCTGCTTCTTAAAAAATATATTGTGAAACAAATTCTCAAAGTAAACGTTTCGTCAAATAATGGATCTACAGGTTATTTCATATCCTTATACTTGTCGTCAAAATGGACGAAATTAGTATGACGATTTTGAAATATCCTCGAGAGTTAGACTTTCATTTCAAAGAGGTCTAGTACGTACAGTTTATTATAATCATTTCAGCTACTTACTTCATGTCGCTGTATTATACCCGGTCTATCCTAAATGTAAGCTTTGAAAGCATTTTCCTTCTCCACCCCGAATGTGTCTTTCTTCGAAACGGCGTAAGCTTGTTTTTTCCATACCCTACTGAAGTTTGAACTGTCAACCTCACAGCAGAACTTCAAACGCGTGGTTTTTGAGAAACGACGCTCCCCCCGTTTCCTAGAAAACCAAACGTAATGGGGGAAGAAAGTGTTTTCGAAGCTTCACTCTAAAAATGAATGCTCAAAAACGACGAAATTTTCCTTAATTTTGACGATTCCGTTACTGGCAAATGCTCCGAGTTTTCGTTTCCTCGAAGTGAGGAAATTTGAATCGACATTTTTATAAGGATTTGAACGTCATCCAATCTAAAGAAATATTTCGTCATTTTTGAGCATGTGAGTACAACAATGAGATTCAGTTTCCTCAAAATCAAGACACAGAATCGTCAAATCACGATCGTAAAAGTGAGGATTGGCTTTTAATCAAAAATCACGTGATAGTTTGACGAAACAATCCTCCAAATTAACGAAATGATGCTTGAGGATTCATGAATCGTCAAAAATGAAAGTGTTATTTCTGAGAGTGTTGCCTAGTAAATAGACAAGGTATTGGTAAAAATAATATATGACTGGGCAATATATCATCAGATTAATAAGAGCATTGATCGTCGCTTCATTGTTAAAAGCTGGGGCTTAAAAAAAGATTATCTCCGGTAATCCGGCGAAGACAGGCGTCTCTTGACACAGGGATTTAGGGGGATTGGGGATTTCTATAGTGAATCCCTTTTCTTTCTCTACAAATCCGGGCTCATAAATTAACTTAGGGGAAATAGATTTACTTGTTTTTACTTTCGATTGCCTAGTATGATTTGTATTTGTGTAGTGAAAGTATGACGATGGTTAAGGTAGGTTTGAATCATCGTCGCACTAGAGCTACACGAGAGCTATTAGCGAAGGGCGTCGTATTTTAGAACCACAGTCAAGTGACGAGCCGACGAAACCTGATGCATAGGCATCCAACGCAACCTGGCGACATGGTACGCAGCGTTAAGACTTTGGAAGGCATTTAACGTGCACTCAATTGCACGGGTTATTCGTCGGACACTTTTGGCAACACGGGCCGTTTATAGGTCGGCAGTTATTTTCAGAGACATAACATAGAGTGGACTGCGCATTCATAGTAAAGCAGCTTAGGGATGGAAAACCAAAACCGGTTTTCAAAAAACCGGTGGTCCCGGTTTTGACTGAAAACCGGTTTTTTGTATGAGGCCCTTTGGAACCGAAAACCGGTTTTTTAGGGAAAAATCGATGGAAAATGGAAAACCGGTTTTTTCTAAAAAACCGTCATCCCTTGCAGATTAGCATTATGTCCTAAACATCACAAATCGCCAAGAGGGGAAAGGTTGCTACATATGGCAACTTAACGCTACCGTTTCGTTACGAGCTATTCCAAATTGTCGCCAGACCTGAATATCAGCTAGCAAACCGAAGTGGAGACTACCATCAATATCCAAGTCACGTGGGTTTCTACCAATCACAGCCGCTTGGTGTATTTTTAATGTTTTTGCAGACAATTTTTTTTTAACATTTTGGCCAAAAAAATAAACTTGTTTTTGGTATCGTAGTTTTTGAGTTATTGATATATTTAAAAAGTCGAACAATTGCTAAATTGAACAGCGAATGAATTTAAATAGTGATTCATCTTTGTTCCTTTCCGGGCTACTTTATCATACTATTAGATTGTCTGCCTCATGTGTTCAGGTCTTTGTGGAAAAACTCGCCAAATGGTAAACTCGCCATACATGCGAGCCAAATGCGACACAGTCATGTGACTGTGTAAGTTAGATGATTAGGACACTTTAGGTTTGCCAATGCGCAGTCCACTCTATGTTATGTCTCTGGTTATTTTGGCGGTGCCCGGACCCGAACCGGGGACCTTTCGCATGCTAGGCGAGGGCCTAACCGACTGGGCTCCCCAGCCTCTATTTATTTCTCTGCAATATATCATCAGATTAATAAGAGCATTGATCGTCGCTTCATTGTTAAAAGCTGAGGCTCAAAAAAAGATTATCTCCGGTAATCCGGCGAAGACAGGCGTCTCTTGACACTGGGATTTCGGAGAAAAGAGTAAGGATTGGGGATTTCCAGTGAATCCCTTTTCTTCCTCTACAAATCCGGACTCATAAATTAGCTTAGAGGAAATGGATTCACTTTACTGAGTGCAGAGTATCACACTACTAGTTTTTGCTTACTTTCTTTTTTAATTTCAAAGATATTTTTGAAAATCGGAAAGTACACTCTTAAAACAAACGAGTGAAATCCATTCCAGTATGAGAAGTGCATTTTCGACACTGGAAAGGAGTGAATATTAACTCAGACTGAGTTAAAATCACTCGTTTGGAGTGATCCTGTCGGAGGTTTAACACACAAAGGATCCACTCCAAAAGGTTAAGTGCATTTTCCAGATTGGAGTGAAAATTACTCAGACTGAGTTAAAATCGCTCATTCGTTTTAAGAGTGTAGCTGCATTGATAAAGAAGAAATTTCGGTCCGTCTGTATCCCCCTTCCAAATTTCGTTTCGACTGTAAGGTTTTAGTTTTTTTTTTTTTGTTAGAGAGGTATAGCATCTTCTTTGATGCTTATCATCCGTTTGTATGCTTTTCTGTCCATACATCCGACTCTCCTTTGACGGTGCTCAAAAAACTTTTTCTAACAATCCGATTTTTTTAAAAAAAATCACTGTTTTGATTACAAAATCATAAGACATGGGTACCGATCTTTCATACTTTTAATTCATTTACCTGCAGACTTTTCTCTTCTAAGCTGCCAAAAATGTCTTTAATAAAACGATACTAAATCTGATTTTTTTTCTAGTTAGCATGCCGATAAAGTCGCCATAACTGTAAAACCTCCGCCAAACGGAATATTTCTAATGGTAACTAACCCTTAACTGTGTATGCATGCCGTGTTTTGTCGCCAAATATTTCATTTGGCACTTAAGATTGGCGCCTACAAAATGGAGAAATATCCTAGTTCTTTATATCTATAATAATAAAAGAAAAAGTCTGTCTGTCTGCTGTGTGTGTGTGTCTGTGGATCGCAAAAAAACTACTTAGACTGCTCTAAAAAATTCGAAATTTTTACAATAGATTCCTTTTAATACCTACGTGTGCACCTGAGGCTTAGTTTTTTCATATTTGATTGCGATTTTTAATTAATATTATTAGTTTCAAAAAACGTCATCCACGTGGGATTGCGGGACTAAACAGGGCTTGAAAATACATGGACCGGGCCGAAACGGGGGCTTGACGCCATCCTCTATTAGTTTGATTGATTGAGTTTGGTTGAGATATACGCTCGCCCTAAGGCTGCTTCATCCTCTATTAGTGTTTGCTTTTTTAAGTGCGCATGCGCCAACACGAATTTATTTATTTTTTATTTTGAATGTATTTTCACAAGTAAGCATGCCTCTAAAAGGAGGGCTGTAAGGAGCCTAGTGGTCCGGACCCCGGACTTGAGATCGGAAGGTTGAGAGTTTGAGACCCGGTGCCACTGAAGACTTACCGAGTATATGCGGAGTACGTGCTCGTAAAATCTGTTGGGTCCGAAAGTCCTGTGGTCGGTCATTGCGCAGTTCACCATGGGTACAGGTTCCTGGAGAAAATTTCCCTCCCCTTCAGGGACATGTCTAAATTGTGGAGGTGGCGACAGATGGCAACATCTGTCATACATGTTTGTGTGTGTCTTGTGTTGTCCTACTTGACGATGGTTTATAAGCGGGTCCTTGAGACCAAGCACACAAGCCTGAAAATATATGTCAACCAATCCCATCCAATCCTCTAAAAGGAAGCAATGCGAAGTTAACGGGTTCCGTGTAAGGCGGGACCATACTGCTAGTTGGAAATATAACCAACCCAGTGAGAAAGCTAAACAAAACGAAACAACTAAAAGAAAGCAGGATGTCCTTTCTCCATTTGTCACGCGTCACACACAATGGACCGATATCCATTTGAAGGAGTCTCTTGATCAAAGAAAAGGTCCTTTCGATCTCTTTTTCTTCCCGTGGCGATGTTTACGGTCGCCAAACAATGCCAAGTGGCCAGTGGATGATAGATACTTGTAGTTATTCGCGTCAGATGTCCTTGGTAAGAGGCACTATGCATTGATTTGAGGAGTTTTCCCTTATAGATGGGGCAAATTTTGCCAAACGAAAGATTTGGTGTCAAAATACAGCATACAGTGTTAAAAGACTACAGTAAGCATAGTTAAAACCATCAAGAAATACACAGTTATTTTAGCCGTGAAAGGATCACGTGCAGTTAGACTAAGTACTTTGCAGAACACATTTTAAAACAACTGTCCAATAATTACCCCAAATTGCAGGGTAATTTTTGGACACATTTTTATTTAGAGTCAACTTTTACAGGGAAATCGTAAAAATGATACCCGACGGATATATCTAAGAGTCTTTACAAAAAAAATTACTGGTTAGAAAATAAGAGCTATGGTAAAAGTTTCATTTCTGTCCAATAATTACCCCGGTGTCCCCGATGGAAACCATCACCAAAAATTCAATATCGTTAAATCAAAACTATCGTTGAATCAAAACTTTCGTTTCGATTATATTTGTTTTATGCTTAGAAATTGACCGAAATTGTGGGGCTGTAAAGTGAATCATAGACTAAGAAAAAACATTAATTCTACTGAAAAAAAGTTTTATAGGGTAGACTGACCAGTGAATGAACAGGCTCCAGTGAATGAACATTTGGTAAATATAATTAAAAAATAAGGACTGAAAATCATTCCACTGGATGGATTGGCAAAACTGACTTCCTCCCCTCTAATAGGAAGCTATCTGAAATATGGTTGGTTGTCCTGGTCATTATGTCCTGGTGTTTATTCACTGACGAACGCAGCTAACAGTTTATTCACTGGTTAGTCTACCCTACACAACTTGTTTCAACCTTAACCCTCTGGTTTCTAAACCGCCCGAAAGCGCCCGAGATCAGTTTCGCTCTTGGTTACTGAGCCAGGCGGTTTGGGGCGCTTTTGCAAAATCCAGGGGTGTCAGGTAGTTGCGAAGCAGACCTCCCTGTTGATAATTGAAGGGTTCACTCCTCTTCGCTTGCCACTGATCGAGACTTGGGGCTCTTCTTTGTGTACTTCGAGTACAAAAGGGAAGGATTGTCACACTTCGTTAGAAGGAATGTAGGAAGTTAGCTATTTCTATCGGATTCCGTGATTTGGCATGTGGTGGCGAAGGAAACAAATTGTGTTTCTAACATGTATGCATTTATCAGGTTGTTTAATTAATAAAAATTATTCAAATGTGTACTGCACATATTTTTATTACAATAACCATAACTAAAATATAAAGATTAATTATTTTCAGATACTTCAAATTTTTAAATTATATAAGTAAATTTGTTGAGTAAGAAGCAAAATAATTTTTCATGTTTACTTGTTTCATTTGTAATATTTTTAATTATACCAATAGACTTTTTTTTAATTTGAAAAATGTTCTGCAGGTATTAGTTTTTTATCCACTTTTATTTTTTTAAATATGATTAATTGATTGGTTGATTTAGGTTAGTTTGGAATGTGGTCGAACTAAAGCAACACGATATAAAACATTTAAGAATTACTTAGTTTTGTTAGACTATAAATGGATTGATAATGTTGTAGAAACGGTCCAAGTATGGTTGAATTTATAGATATGGCTTAAAAATCTGATTCCTCGCCTAATTATTTAATGCAACGCTCACAAGGAAACATTATATGGAAGCAGTTATAAGTGACAATGACTGTCACAAACTTAATTGTTTTTATCTGTTATTTTAGTAGCGTGAAGTGTATACTGATTTCCATTTATGCAGAAAAAAATTAAAAACCTTGCACGATTGACGGATAATTGACCTTTGTAATTTACATTCAATGGAAATAATTACATGCAAAATTAAAAAAAACATTGCGTAGTTTTAAAATTTGTACGACAAATTCAACATGTGTACAAGAGTAATAGTAATAGTCCTCAAACCGCTTATTTACCGTGGCTTGTCAACACTGATTATCACCGGGTCGAAAAATGTCCAAGCACACCCCTGTTTGACCAGTTATGATATATTATCCATTGTTAGTTCTGAGAACTCCCATTCATACAACGTTTGGCAGAAACGAGTAATAATAATATAGAAGGGCCCTTTCCATAGAAATTCACTTGTTATTGAAAGTTGGGATGCTAGGTTGTAATACCCAAAGCTTATATACTCTCTACGTCCATCATTTTTCTTTCTAAATGCTTTTTAGTGCTCTTACTTGCTTTTTAGTCAGTATGAATATTTTTTATATTCTTAAAACTATCAAGAAGATTTTTCTAGATTAAAGATCCTTTTCACTGTTAAATTTAGAGAACCTAAAATATGAGTTTAGAAAATGTAATATATCTAATAATGAAAATGTATATTCTTATATGTTGTGAATGAACCAGTTTCGATGTCCATGTTAGCACCAGTATCCGACCGGATCCAGAAAGAATGAAATAGTTTCTATAAAAAATAAACTAAAAAATACTTCTAAAATGATATAAGAAATTTTGCATAGTGATTTCTAATTAAATATCACAGATACCTATAGAAAAAATTACATTATCTTTAATATTCAAAAAGTACAGAAAGCAAATAAAATTAAACATTAAAAAAATATATGCTTTGATTTAAAAAAAAAAAAAGAACAAGATTGTTTAACAAAAAGTACCCTTTTTGTATGTCGAGTAACAACACTATATTTATGAATTCACAAAATGAATTAACTACTATTATTTTCCATTCATATGCGCATTGATATATTTACATATGACTTAATGGCAATGGAACTGGACAAAATCAGAATGCACAGGTGTGTCGCCCTTCCCAGCCCAACAAGTCATTAGTCTTCTTGAACAGACCCTCTCCAGCGGCCAGTTGACATCCGAAAGGGGCTTCGATGAATAGGACCTGACTTCGGCAGCCCCATTGAAATTTCGGACGAGTCCATTCTCGATTTTTGAGCTGAAAAAAGCTCAGTACTCTGAGGACACGCGATTTTTAAAGCTTGTAGATTTTTAGTAACCATAACCTTAACAAATGTAATTTTAGCAGGACCAGGAATGAAAGCTATTCCGCTGGGGCTGTCGTCACTGAAAACGCGATATATGCCTATTCAACTGGACCGGGGGGTCTCCAAACTCAAGTGCATCAATGTTAATGGTAAAAAACACTATTTTCTCTGCCACATTTCTCCGGCTGTATTGAACATTTTTAGAATGTTTTTTTTTACTAATAAATGTAGATAACCAACAGGTCTTTATAATCCCACTTTTTAATATTGTTTCTAATACTTTTTGTAAAATTATTTATTCACAATTTTAAAAAGTTTTCTAACCAATATCAAAAAGTGTTATCGCCGGGAATGAATTTGAAGTGGGGTTGAATTTTAAGCAGGTTGGAGATCATGGTATTTTTTAAACTGTCCATGCATATACCCCTCCCTTCTATATAAATCCTGATCTTACAGTACGATTTCGAAAATTATTTTGGTGTTTAACAGAAATGTTTTCAGAGACTTGACAATGACAAATGACAGTGATTGCGCCCTCTAAAAGGGAAGAGTGTATGCTTTTTAGCCCATTACCCAGCTCGCCAGAAGAGACAGTCTGAAGAGACACACAAAGAAGGACGCCTCAAACAGATAGACAAATACCATTATTTATTGACAAACCCAAACATCCATGCCTTTACCGGGATTCGAACCCAAGCCCAGCAGCTCCAAAGGCTAGCACTCTAGCCATTGCGCCAGAGGGCCGGCTTTCAGAGACTTACTTTTTAAGGGGGTATGGGACACTTTAAACTTTTTTTTTAATATTGCAGATATCAATATAATTTTTTTTCCATAAATGTATACTAAATATACTTACACTTTTAGATAGATAGTCAAAGGTTTTAAATTATCATTATTTATATTTTTTAAAAATAAAATGTGTCAAAAAGTGATGTCTCTTATTTTTGTTATAAGTCAAAAACTTATTTATTTGCAAACAAATATTTAGCATTTTTATAAACAGAAAAATGTATTTAACAAACTGTCTTTTATTTTTCTTAATTGCCATAGTTTTTTTTTTTTAATTATTGACGTTTTTTTTTTAAAAATTTCACAGGTTCACTAAAAACAGCTTTGAAGTTTATCCCTTTCTTTACTGAAGCGCTCCAAACCGACCGAACAACTAAGGATTCGATAACGTTATTCCTGTCTAATATTACGAGGAAGCAAAGATTGTAAACGTGGTTGGCCAACACAGATGTCATTACACAAAAAACTACACCATCTCACGTTCTACTGCAGATATAAATAAAAAAAATTAAATTATTTTAAAATATTTGTGTTATTTTTTATGATAATAATAATTTTTTTGAAGATTTTGTGTCCTATACCCCCCCCGTAAACCTTTTGTTCGTCTGCCTTTACACTCTTTCTGGATACTCTTTAGGCAAACATTACCCACATCTTATCCATACAAAACAAAACGAAAACCGATCGAAATACCCAAAACACAAACAAACCGTGCGAAAAACGAATTGACATATAAATGGCTTTTATGGTTCGCAAAAAAGAAAATCGAAGATATTCTTCCATAAAAACTGAATAAAGTTCTCCCAAAAGAAACAATTTTTGACAAATGTTTTACATTTCAAAAGGCCCACTCTACACAGGAATCGAGCCGGCTTTGGAATTTGATCCTGTTGCGAGCGTTTTTATAACGAATAAAAACACACATTGTTCTTTTTTAACAGGTTTTTGTGAGGTTGATTTTACAATTAACATCTTAAGACAAAAGCAAAATTCTACACTTATGTTCTTAATCTAAACATACTTTTCTTACAAATATATGCTAAAAAGTACGTTTTGCAAAGAAAATATGTTTATAGTTAGTTAGGGTCACTATTTATAGTCGAAAAATACACAGTTTTTATGCTATAAATGCAATAAAAGGCCATATCACTTCTTTGTAGTCAGCAGTTTATTCTGACATTGTTTTTAATGCAAAATGCCTTAAAAAACTAACGACTTAAAGAATTTTTGATAAATTTAAAGAAAGAGCTAGTTTAAAGTTATTTTTTAAGAACTCTAATATCGCTTGACCCTCGTTCAACTTTATTTTTTATAGAAATAAATGACTGATACCTGTAATCAATGGCTGAAAAGTGATTTTCGAATCTTCTTCTATCGGACTGCATCAATTTCGAAACTAATTAACGTGGATATTGTTTCTGGTGAGGTTTTAAAAGATGTTCACAAATGGGGAAGCCATGTTGCAAAAGGTTAACTTAAATATAGGGATCGGTGCGTTTTTTTTCCGTGTGTATGACGTTGCCGAAAAGTGAAAGTTAATCTAAATCAAACCGTGTGTTTTTATGACCGCGTCTGCAGTTTTTTGGATACAGCAATCCCTCGTTATATCGCGCTTCCCGGGGGACAAGCAAAAAAACGCGATATAACCGAATGCGCTATATAACGAGTGACTTGAAAATTTCATACTTTTGATGTAATTATGCTAAAAACAAAGTTTTTAAACTAAAGCACAATATGTATTTGAAAGATAAAACTGAATCTCTAAAAATAGAAGCAAAAATTTAGAAAGGACTTATTAATTATTATAATCACACATTAATGCACAGGTAAAACTATAATATTTCGCTAATTTTCTATTAAAAAATTCATCTAAAGTTAGCTGCTTTCATATTTCTCGTAAAACCTGCTTCCTGGCAAATATCAACGAAAGAAAGTTTATTAACTGCTTCTCACCAATATTAAATGAATTTATATAATAATCTTAGAATAGGTTTTAAGGAAAGTATATATTGATAAAAAAACGGGGTTGAAATTGGGAGACATGATTCAAAGCGCGATATATCCGAATGCGCGATGTAACGAGGCGAGATACAGCGAGGGGTTACTGTTTTACTGTCATAAAGATATATTGATGATGGAAGAACTCCAATGTCTCTCAAATTGGCACTCATTGCCGGACATTCATGGCTGTACCGGTGCGTTCTTGGCTATTCATGATAAAAGCACATTCAATTGAACAAAGTTGAAAATGGACGGGCCAGAACCATATTTCGTAGTTTTACTTTGGAGAATAGGGGTTTTGCAAATAAAACATTTATGCAGTCGAGATGCATTAGCGCGAAAGCGGATAATATGAATTACTGTAAATTTAAACTAATCTCGCTTCATGTTTTGACTAATTACTAAATACAGTAGGAATTCAAATTATTTGAGAACCGACTATCCGAAATCCAATTGTATCCTTCAGATCCAACTATTCCTTAAATCATCATTAAAAAGAGTTGCATTAAGATTTAATAATTATAAGTTTTTATTTTTTTTCTCTAATGGGGCTGCAACATTGGTGGTCAAGCCTTTGCAGACTCGGCCCATTCCCCTTAACTGAGAGCCTTTTTTTGTGGCACCATCTAGGCGACTCCCGCTACCAAATTTGACGCACAGATTACAATGAATATGAGCTCTCTGTGGATGTTTAAGTATGTCGAGATTTAATTTTGCCGAAAAAAACCAAGCCAAATGGGCCATCCGTGGATCTTTTACATTCCTCATAATCATATGACATGACATCTTAATATTCATCAGTACATTTTCTCTCATTTTAAACAAAAATACGACAATTAATTTACATATGTACACCTTTTTTGGAAAAGATCCGATTATTTGAATTTCTGTGATTTTAAGAGTACATATAAATTCTAATTACAGTCTAACCTCGATAACTCGACTTCCTGTAAGTCGAATAATCTACTAACTCGAACTTTTAGTCGGGTCCCGAATTATTTCTATACTTTTCTTTTAAACAAAACTGTTTCGACAACTCGAATTGAACATCTTCAAAGTCGAAAGTTTTGTGATAGATTTCTCCTTTAAAAACCACAATTATGTTCAAAACTTCGAATTTAACTGATGTGTTCAAAAATTAGGCTACTTTGTGAATACCAACAACCTTAAAAAATACAAGCAACAAGTATAACTGCTTTTTTCAAATTAAATTTTTATGGTATGTGTTATGTATACTAATCAATATGTAATAAAACCAAATTTTGTGAGTTTTAATTAAAATTTTGACGCGCATTATTCTCTTATTGTTTACATGGGCCATTAGCAAATTGAAATGCGTACAACTCCAGTATTGTAGCACATACCAAAAACCATTTATACCATTTCGACCTATCTTAACTTCTAATAGAGAGGAATTCGAAGCAACTTCGATAACTCGAACTTCGGATAAGTCGAATATTTTTGGGGGCCCCTGGGACTTCGAGTTATCGAGTATTGATTGTAATTAAGATATTTGGAGTTAGCAACAACGCCACATCAAAGGTAAAGAAATAAATACCAAACACTTCCATACAAATACACCAACAGAACATAACTATTCTCCAAAATAACAACCATTTCCGCATCCATATATCCAACATGGCCGACAGCGTTTATTTTACAAGGTCCGCCATCTTTTCTTCCGATCTAAAAACAAATTTGTTTTGTGTAGGACAATTTTTTTTCTCCGTTCATTTTTCTCTCAAAAGCGTGTAAGATGTATTTCGTGTTTGCGTTTCCAGAAACTTAAAGACAAAAAAGGAATAAACGGATTCACATAAAAATATTTTTCTGAGGACAAAAAGAACGTTTTTTGAGTTTCCGTTACATACAAAGGAAATTGATCACGCAATGGGAAAGTAAACATTGCTATTTTTTGTGCCATGAGAAAGTAAATAATGCCAATGTTTGATTTATTGATGTATCTTGTTTATGAAAAATATATAATAAAATAGACATCGAATTACATAAGGGGTTTGGGGATTCTTATATATCAATTATTGTGTAATAGATGATTTTTTGTGTTTATACACACTTGTACAGAATGATGTGTCCCCTTAGGGTTGCCATAAGAAATTTCAAAAAGTAGCCAAGTTAAAATGATGATGTGTTCATGGATGAAGATTACATAGCACCAAAGGTCTCATAGACTGCTTCAGCGATCAGCAGACAGTGGTTCATAGCAGATAGCGTCATAGCCAAGTTAAAGCTAAAAGTATTTGAAGTTTGGAAAGTTAAGGCACAAAATTGGCAAAATTAGTCAGATTGCTATTTTATTAGGTCATGGCGAAAAAGCACAGCCGGTTCGTCACTTCCGGCATAATTTGCCAACCAGGCACGAATTTCGAATTCTAAAATGCATGTAAACACTTATTGATGAGCAGGGAGCAAACGAATTGCTAACAAAATACTCAATATTGAATCTAATAAAAAGAGAATCTGTTGACTGTTCAAAATTATCCAAAACAGTTTCGTCCAATGGTTTAAATATTTACTGGCTAACCGTATACAAAAAATTATAAATTGCCATATTATAATTGTCATACATCCATACTGTATGGTCCCGCTTTGCTTTGAACCCGTTAACTTATGGGATCATAGGAGTCTTAAAAATGTGCACAAAAAAGGTACTACAAAGTATAGTTTAATCTTTCATGTAATTTTTTAACTACTCAATATATAAGTATAATTTTTTTATATGTACTTCTATAAGATTTATTTAATATAAAACAAATTTTAAAATTTATGAAACTGTAGCCAAAACTAAAATATATGATATTAAACATAAAGCTGTTTGAGCACATTGGGACTAGGCTTGCGCGGCAAATTTTGAGGTCAAAATTGAAAAAATGAGCAAGAAAATGACTTTATATTGTACAAATATGTACAAACAAAGACTTATACCTAAATTCTCAGCTCAATTTTAATTAGAAATTACTTTTTAAAAAATTTAAAATCAAAATTTTAAAACTTTTATTAATTTCGTTAGAAAAAAGTTCTTAAAATAATTTCCCCCAGTAGCATCGAATATGGGCCCAATATTGGTTACAATGTAAAGCCAATATGCTAACCCTTATTGGCCCAGCATTGGGAGGAAACATTTTGCCAATATTGGCCGTTATTGGCTCCCATTATAGGACCAATATTATCCAACAACATATAACCAATATTGACTACCATTATAGGACCAATATTATCCGATGACTTTTTTCGAAACGGTTGGGTAGATGGAAAAATCGGCGAACACGTATACCATTATTTTTGGTGTGTGACCCCTGGGGGTTAGGGGTCAATTTTAAAAAGGAACCTCCTACTTTACAAATTCGAATTCTATGCTTCGAGCGACATCGTACGCTAACGCCTTCGGGACTTTCGACTAAACAGATTTAACGAGCACGTATATCGCAGTGTACTCGAGCACCCCGGTGAATTTTATTAGAGGAATTTTTCTACCAGCACGAATACGTCTATAGTATGGCTAGGACAAGGACAGAACCAAGAACCGTCTCGGTGTGAGGCTCGTCGCTTACACCTCTCGGCCACCGAGCAGGGGCCGTTTGACTGTTCTTCTTCTTCTTAATCACATCAAGGAAAAATATGACAAACGCGAGCGCCTCCTAGGTATATGCCAACCAATATATCCCCAATATTGGTCCTATCTTGGCAAATTTCACCTTTCGAAATATTGGTTTCGTATATTGGGCCAATATTGGCTGAATGTTGTAAAACTTGCTATATTTGCCCACGATAACCAATATTGGCCAATGTCATACCAATATTGGGCCAATATTCGATGATACTGGGGTCTAATTAAAATTGAGCTGAAAATTTAGGTATAAGTTTTTGTTTATACATATTTGTACATTATAAAGTTATTTTCTTGGTCATTTTTTCAATTTTGACCTCAAAATTTGCCGCGCAAGCCTAATCCCAATGTGTTCAAATAGCTTTATGTTTGTTATCATTTATTTTAGTTTTGGCTAAAGTTTCATGTATTTTAAATTTTGTTTTATTTTAAATAAATCTTGTAGAATTACATTTGAAAAATTATATTTATATATTGAGTAGTTAAAAAATTACATAAAAAAATAAGCTTTGTAGTACCTTCTTTGCACATTTTTAAGACTCCTATGACCCCCTTAATAGAAAATTTGTCGTAAGGGATAGTAGAATGGAGTTATCTGTTTCAATACGATTGATTAAGTAAGATTTACCTAAAGCAGTGGTGGTCATCCTTAAAACGATTCGAACTTTAAGGGGGAATGGGCGCGCTGGACCGGGGGTCTCCAAAGCAGAGTGCATCAGTGTTAATCCTATGGAGAAAAAAAAATTTCTCTGCCATATTTCTCCGGCTGTATTGGATATTTTTACAAGCTCATTTTATGTACATGATAAATGTAGATGACTTACAGGTCCCAACATTCGCGCTTTCTTTAATTGGTTCGAATTTTTTTTTTAATTTACAATAAATAAATTTAGTCAAAATTTTCGAAAATTTGGGAAGATAGAGACCTGCAAGGCATCTACATTAATTATTAAAAAAATCTATAGTAGAAATATTCAATACAGCCGGAGAAATATGGCAGAGAGAATAGTTTTTTCGCCGCATTATTAACACTGGAACACTTGGGTTTGGAGACCCGTGGTTTAGCACGCCCATTTCCTCTTAATATAGAAAAACTTCTGGAAAACATGAATTGTAACTGCAAATATTGAAAAAAATCGAAAACGTCAGGCCAATTTTAAAATTCTCAAAATCAAAACAGACTCTTTTTAATATAATTATAGATAATTGTTTGTAAAATATATTTGAATACATGATAAATGCTTAACTTATTCAGAGAGTGCAGAAGTTAAAAGATTATTATAAAAAATCACATAAAAAAGTTCGATATCCACCACCATTTGTCGACGTCTTAAGAGACCCAGAACTATCAATATTTTCTAAAATATAATGCAAGTCCAAATATCACCCTAACATCTTTCTCGAATGGCATTCGAGGTCCCTTTGTTGGCGTTATTTATGGACGTTTTGTGTGCGGACCACGCCTGAGAGGTTTCGCTGGGCCAATAATGGAGTCGGCCCATTCAATTTTTGCATTAGCCCCGTGCATTACGCCTCCATTCACCGAACGGATTCCCGAAGCCACTCTCTCTGCCGTATTTCATGGTTCTATTTTTGGTATCAGAGTTGGGAAGAAGCGAGATGTTTTGGCGGGAAATAAGGTGAAGTAGTCAGAAAGCCGCCAAGTACACTCTTAAAACAAACGAGTGAAATCCACTCCAGTTGGAGAAGTGCATTTTCGACACTGGAGAGGAGTTAATATTAAATCAGACTGAGTTAAAATCACTCGCGTTTGGAGTGATCCTGTCAGAGGTTTAACACACAAAGGATCCACTCCAAGAGGAGAAGTGCATTTTCCAGACTGGAGGAGTGAAAATTACTCAGGCTGAGTTAAAATCGCTCGTTCGTTTTTAAGAGTGTAACTCCTTAACTGATTATATATCTTTTTATAGTATTTTTAGTGTATTTGTGGTTTTATTTTGATGTTATATTGTTTTTTTCTTTGCAACACTCTATTGGGAATATTTTTGTATGGTATCAAGCTCTCCATACTACGATTTAATCGGTTGTTTTGTTTTCTTTGACAAAATGTTGAAACAGGCTATTTGGATTCTTTTATCAGAATTGTGTGTATTTTCTAAATAAATAAATCAATTTTAAACAAACCGCTCATTTAATGTTAGTTCTTGATGAAACGCGTCATTTTATTTCAAGCTATATAAAAAAGGCTTGGCCAGAAACAAAGTGAAGCCGTTAAAAAGTCGCCAAGTAGCCCAAAGAAACCACTCACTCATAGTTAGTTCAATGTAAAACGCATCGTTTTATTCCTTAAAAGCGTTAACATTTTATAAGGCCATTTTTTTCTAGTAATGTTACGTTAAAGTATTTCTTCGATTGAGATTGATTTATAAAAAGAAATTTATTTAGCTCATTAACTAAAATTAATTTTGATTATTAAGACCATTTTATTTCGGCGGGAAGTATGTTTTTCATCGTCCGCTGGGAGCTATTCAAACGTATCGTCAATAGGAGTCCTGCATTAGTAATTTTGTTTGTGTTTTCTGAAGTTGTCAGGAGATGGCAGTACTAATCGAAATTGATAAAGTTGCTGGGAAGTATACTTCCCACAACCTTATAAAGGGTTAAATAAAGATCGAAAAAGACTGTTTGCGCAGTTGTAGACTGCAGTTGGAATTTACATAGAATGGTAGTAATTCCCTTCACAGGTGAGAAAAATGCGTTGTAATTATATTTTTATTAGATAGTCAGAAATCGCCAAGTTGATATAGTAAGCCCATACTAACTCCACTGCAGAACAACGCCAAATACTTCTCCTAGAGCATGTATTTGGGCTTACTACAAAGCGATCAAAGTCTTCACATGGTATACCATTTTTGTATTGGTTTTTACCTGTCGACATATCCATCTTTTTCTTAGCTCTATGATTGTTGGGAGTATCTTGGAGACAGAGGGATGGATATATTTCTGTTACCGCTGAAGAAAAAAGGCAAATGTTCATTTGTATAGACATAGGTTCTTGGCCATTTTTATTTATAGCACGGTAGGTATGAAACTGTGAATGTAATATTAGTAAAATACGGGAATTAAGTTGTTTTCAAATATTTATTCAGAATGAATTTCTGACTGAATATTTGAGCATTGGTTCAAAAATAAAAGAAATATACACTTTTTACTATCTAAAGATTGTATCAAATAATGCTAACTTCAAATTTATTTAGTGTTTAAAAGAGTATATTTAGGGGTTTTTGGTGTTTGTTTTCAAATACTTTTTGTTACCTTGATACAAAAAAAATACATAAGCAAACGCAGATATTAACAAACAAATCCTTTTGAAACAATAATGTATATTTAAAACCGAAAAATAAAAAGAATTCATAAACCAAACCAATTTCAATTTTTGCTACTCTTCAGGGGCGTACCAAAGCTCCATTGAAAAATAAACCTTTTTCAAGAAATCATGAGGGTTTGAAGGACTTATAAATAAAAAAAAAGATTAAAAAAAGCAAATTAAGTAACTAGAAACTTTTTGGTTTCTTATTTGAAATGAAGCTGAATTAAAAGAACCGGTTTTCAATACAGATTATAATACCATTTTCTAAACTAAAAGCAAGGAAATATTTCTGTGGGTATGCTTCTGCTTAGCTGCATTAAAAACCTGGATTTTGCTTATTGAAATGCTAATGGGGCCTGGAGCATTAAAAGGCGATTTTTGAATTCCTAATTTAATGTTGATGCTCTTGATATCTTATTTTGATTTCTTAAGGTTTTTCTTCGACTTATTGCTATGAGATAGTGGTTTATGTTGCACAAATTATTTTGTGTTGAATAATTGTTGCAATGAAATTATGTATTCTTAAATATCTAATTTTCTTCTAAAATATAATTAAATCGAATTTCTAAAAAATCGGTGCACTCAACTCGTGGGAGCTTTGTAAATTTTATAAAAATACTTCGTGGCTTTTTGGCAAAAAAGTTATGTCCGTAAATCGTCGTCTTTCAAAAAAAAATTTCGTCCGCATTTAATTTGTAAGACATTTTGAATAAAAACCAAAGCTGGAATGTAGTACTAATCGCAGAAATCTAACAAAACTTATTTATTCATAGCATAAATAAATTATTTTACGGCTACAAAACCCTAAATTCTATTAAATTGATGCGATTCCCAGCAAATATTAAAAGCTTATTTTTTTTCCAAATTATTGTAGACTGACCAGTGAGTGAACAGGCCCCAGTGAATGAACATTTAGTAAATATAATTAAAAAATAAGGATTGAAAATCCTTCCACTATATGGATTGGCAACACTGACTTCCTACAATGTAGTAGGAAGTTATCTGACAAAGGTTGGTTGTCCTGGTCATTATATCCTGGTGTTCTTTCACTGGCGAACGTGACGTCTTAAGCGTCCATTCATTGGTTAGTCTACCCTACTTGGAACACAGACGCCTAAATATATCCCTACTAAATAATCCATAGAGATCAATACAAAAATATATTGACATATTACTAAAGCTTTAATGAAGTGTACTTACTTCGATGGATGTCACTATTGTTATAAGTACAAGCTATTGATATCGGTTACCTACTGATAATATTTCTTATTGATATCAATTGAGCTCTACCTACACTCTTAAAACAAAAGAGTGAAATCCACTCCAGTTGGAGAAGTGCATTTTCGACACCGTAAAGGCATGCATATTTACTCAGACTGAGTTAAAATCACTCGTTTGGAGTGATCCTGTCGGAGGTTTAGCACACAAAGGATCCGCTTCAAAAGGAGAAGTGCATTTTCCAGTCTGGAGGAGTGAAATCCACTCAGACTGAGTTAAATTAGGAGTGTTTGTTTTAAGAGTGTACACCAGTATAAAACTTATCAGTAAGCTACTGATCTCAATTGACATCAATAGGCCTGTACTGATATCTATAGAGATCAGTAAAGATTTGTACGGATATTAATAGGGAACAGTAGAGATTTGTATGGCTATCAATAGAGATTTCTATTGGTAACAGTAGGCCAATTCCACATGCAAATTTTCTATTGATCTCTACTGACCATTTTTAGCAGGGATAACCGTAGGAAATATCTTTTTATAAGGAATACATGCATGCAATGGAGCTAAAATATACTACCCTAACTTAATTAAAACAGAATCATCATTTAGTCCAGCAAGGAAATGACTAATACCACAATACCAAAAATAATCTCTATAACTATGCATGACCCAGAAACTACTACATACAATACCCAACAGTAAAAGGTCTTCCAAGCTCAAACAGCTGAACATAATGACGTCAGCTGCTGTTCCCTAGAGCATATTTTCTTCATCTTGTGCAAAGGATTTACACCGTGCATGGATCGAGAAATGATTATGTAAATTTACTTTGGTGAAATTGGAGAACTGGACGTTGGAGTGTTTTAATAGGCGGCGAGTTGGCATAAATATTAGACACAAGCATTTCTGCGATTTCAAGTTCATTATGATTATTACGTTGATAATCTAATGTTGGATCTCTATTGGATTAAAGAGTACTGAATTGGCACTAAATTAGCACTATGGTGAAAAGAAGCATTCGCCAAGTTGCCAAAAATACAGTTTTAGTGACTCATCTTAGTCTAAATACATCACCTAAATACATCCCAAATTTTAAGTGCCCCAGGCATGTAGGACAATAGATTTTTCAAAACCAATTTCAGACCCTTTTCATTACCTATAATAATAAACACAATAAGATTGGACTCCTATTTACATTATTTAAAAACACTCCCAAATTTTAAATATTATAAAACGCTTAAATAGGCATCACTAAATTTATTCCAGCATCCTTGAATTTCACAACTGCAGGCGACACCGCTTGAAAAATTCACAACTACGACTGACGTGACTGCGCTGCTTTTGTTCCAAGTACAAAGACAAATCAACATTTTCCTCTAGAAATATTCTACCCTTAAGAGACTATCCATTCCCTATTCAAAACTAGGGACAATTTGTTATTTTGACAGGGATGTAGCTAGACTTCGTTGTCAAAACAGAGTCGGACTGAGTTAATTAGAGCACCGTATAATGCGAATTAGGGAATGCAACTGTTACACTGTAAAAAATTTGGCATGAATGTACTAACGATTACTTAGTAACTTTACAGGTATCACACCATTTACTAGAAAATCACCTGTAACCAATCTCTGATAGTAAGTGTACTAAAGAAACTACTGTAGAATACTAAGTAAATTGATGTAACGCCTTACAGCGCCCCCTGGCTATCTTTTCTAAAAATTATGACGAATCGATATCGCAACGATAAAAAACCTAAATACGTGGGTTTTTTTTTATTTTAGTATATAAAAATTACGTTAAATTATTTCGAAAACTTCACATCTGAAAAAAACGAATCTTAAAATGTCTTAATCAATAACATAAAACTCCTTTAACGATCAAGATTTTAATCTCTTTATTTACACGCTATCAAAATGCAAGTCCCCGATAGTAGCGAGGACTAACGCGCAGTTCCACGTTGCGAGACATGCGGATACCGAGGATCTTGGGTTCTGTCCTTACTCCTTCTCTGGAAATTCGATATAAAACCTGACTAACGGCAAAAATAGTGGTGCCCACTGGTTTTAAACCTTTGTAACCAGTTTAATACCAGTCTCTTTGTAAACATACAAGAAAATCCCTTGCAAATCTACTACAGTTTTTTTAGTATAACTTACTAAGCTTTAATTAATAATATATACACATATTTCTTATGTAACATTACTAAAAAAAAACTTATGGAAGCTGAGTTTCCTAGAGAATTCTTAGTAACCTTACAGATATTTTTTTAGAGTGTAGATTTGAACTGTATTGCCATGTACAAAATTGAAGAGTTTAATGGAAGAATATGCTGACATCTTTGATTTCGCAAAGCTAAATATAAAGTATTTTTCAGTCCACGACTGGGGAATCAATGGCCCTTAGGAGCAGAACACCTAACGGAGCACCGATCAATGGAAGTACAAGAATGAAAACTGTAAAGAAATACCTCACTTAAAACAAATTAATTTTAAAAATCCAAATGCAACGAAGTTATTGAAGAGCAAAAAATAAACCTAAATTAACCCTAATTGAATCGGTGAGCGCAGAAACAACGTCAGTCACAAATTTCAAATTTTTCAGGAGGGAGAAAAAACGTAATAACTCCTCCTCTATTTCTGCGCTCAACACTCGAAACAAACGTCCTGTATTTACAGAACTACTACTCAACAGACTAACGTAGTTTTTGCACCCAACACGCATCTTGCCTTTCTACGCTTATTTTCATTGAAAGCGAGTTTTCTGATTTTTTTGACTGAAGTGGCTTCTGCACTCACCGATTCAATTATCAACTACACTGCTCAAAACAATTAGGGGAGCACATGTTTTAAACCCTTTCGCTCCCAATGATTCCATTGGAAATCATCAGCTTGTGATTTTTTTCTGACTAAGTTAAATTCGCAACTTATGTATCGTTAGATACATCATTACATGGAAGAATAACGTATTTTGAAGAATTTAATATTTTTTTTAAATATTAATGAAAATATGAAAAATATGGTAAAATAAATTTCACTTCAAAACAGTTTTAGAAAATAAATTGACCCTAAATTTTTCATGCTTGCATTTTTTAGATGTTTAAAAATATATTTCAACTATTTTTAACAAAAAAAATTTGGAAAAATTTGTGTTATAATTTATTAAAAAGTTATTATTCCATTTCCTCCCTTTAAATTCAAGTATTAAAAACTTAAGATTTTTTTTCTCCTGTTTTTTACTATTTCATTTCGAATGCATAGAGAACCTATTTAACAAATTTCAGATTTATAGGATAAAAATTATAAAGTTGGGAGTGAAGTTAAAGTTGGAATTAAAAAGTGCTTCCCTAATTGTTTTGAGCAGTGTACATCTTTGTCACACCAATGCGAGGTCCCATTGTGAGAAAGGTAGAGGACATTTTCACGTGAAGAAACTTGTTTTATTCGATTGGCTCCACATTCCCCGACAAAAGTATTGCAGTAATTAAATTGTACCCGGAGGGAGGCTTGATGAAGAGGAATGCTTAGTCGAGAACTAATTAACCCTTGTTTGGGAGGGGGACAAAGGGGGATTTTTAAAATAAAATTCGAGTAACTTTTTAAAGGTGATTTGGGCGAGTTCTTTGGCGATACGATGGGTGGATTGAAATCGCAATGTCTGTCAAAGTGTTTTTTAAATATGAGCCTAGTAAAAGAAAGGTAACGTCAACATAAAAAAAAATGTGAAAAAAATTTATAACATCTGGTAATGTAATTATTAGTTTTTTAAATTTAAGATATACATAGTTTTTCGGCAAATGACAACCCTATTTTGCATCTTTTTCTCAAGGTACATTCGGAATGTCGCTACTTAAATATTGAACTTTTGTTTCAAAGTAAAAGAAAAGGTGAAATTTGCTGAAACATTTTCAGTCAAGAAATTATTTTGCCCAACCTAATGCTTTAAAAAGATACAGGTTATCAGATTTGCTTACCCATTAATAACGATTAGCAAAAACAAAATTAATGCCAAAAATAAGCTTTTAGCAAGTTTATTTAAATAAACAAAATATAAGACACTATGGTCATGAACAATTTATGTGGTACAAATTAAGTTATACGTTAACAATTTTCTTTAAAAACAATTAATGTTAACGTTTTTATTTGGAGAAGGAAGCATTCAAAAAGTTATCGTTAATGGGTCAAATTTTTAATTATTTTTGCTGCTGTACCCTATATACATTGATATTTGATTTAGTTGTACACTATACTATGAAAATACACTATATACAAAAAAGTATACACTACACTCTTAAAGCAAATGAGTGAAATCCACTCCTGTAGAAGTGTATTTTCGACACTGGGAATAAGTGAATATTAACTCAGACTGAGTTAAAATCTCTCGTTTGTTTTAAGAGTGTATGCACAGGAAAGTACAGCTATATTTGATTCAGTTGTACACTATACTATGAAAGTACACTAGAATCACTTATTAGTTAAATAATACTATATCCCCCTACTACATTATTATTATGGCACAATATTTGGTAAAAATTTTACTTTTATGCCTACAAAAGAAAAACGGTGGTTGGTATGACTTTCCCTCAAGGCAAAAAAAATTTATTTTTTTTCAAAAAGTAATAGTAATAACGCCAATGGCATATCCCATTAACATCTCAGCATATCCCATAATATACAAAAAAGTACACTGATATTTGATTCAGTTGTACACTATAAACACTTATTAGAGGAATAATACTACATTATTCTTATGTTTTACAGGGAGAAGTATCCAAGACAGTGAGTCTGTTAATGATTTAGGAGTTTTTGTGAGCAATGATTTTAAAATGAGTAAACAATGTGTTGAAGCAAGTAAGAAAGCCAATCGAATGTGTTGGGTTATATTAGAAAAAGTATCACTTCGAAATCCAAAGAGATTATTTTGCCATTGATATAGGGGATAGGTAAGGCCACATCTGGAATATGCTGTTCAGTTTTGGTCTCCCTTCCTCAGAAAAGATATTGAAATGCTTGAAAAAGTTCAGCATAGGGCTACAAGAATGATTAAGGGATTATCGGGTATTGATTATGGTAATAGACTAAGATCGTTAAACATGTATTCCCCGGAAAATAGGAGAACAAAGGGTGATTTAATTCAGTTGTTCAAGTTCATTAAAGAGGGAGATATGGAGGGCTTGGGTTTTACCGTAAATAGCCGGACCAGATGACATGGTCAGAAGTTGAATAAATCATGCTTTAGAAAGGAGGTAAGAAAACATTATTTTTATAATAGAGTCGTCAACGAGTGAAATTTTTCACCAGAATACGTTGTGTATTCGAAGCAAGTGGAAGATTTTAAGAAGAATCTTGATAAATATTGGAAACTGGTAAGGAATTAGATATATTTAGGACCAACCTTGCTGGGCCTCTGGCCTGTTGTTGGTCGACAATTTTTGTATTTGTATTTATGTTTCTCTAACATTATTATCATGGCACAAACTTTGGTATACATTTTAGAACCCAATAAACATGAATACTGTCTTGCTGTAATTAGAAAAAGACAACCAGAAAGTATTATTTAATTACATCCTAATAATCAGAATTTTGATATTTTTAAGCAGTTCTTATCCAGAGAAAATCTTAACATCATAGCTACATTAATAAATAAAAAGTTCTACAACGCTGGGATTAGTAAAACATTCTTAATTAAACAAATATCATTTTCTGAATCACCGAGGCGAAGTTTGGCGACTAGTATTACCACTAATTAGTCGTGATACGAGATACTAATAAGAGAGTATTCAATATTTAACAAAATCAGTTGTAATTAAGATGAGCTCTTTAATTAGAATTTGTTGTTCGCAATTGGCTAGAGGTTAATACCACAACAAAATATATGTGAGTTATGTTTCAATTAGTTTCAAGTTACGTCCCCTTAGTTTTATGAATTCTTATGAAAATTTTAATTTTTGTTGTTTGAATTCCTTATTGGGCAATATTTAATTAGCTTATCTTAGCAGCCATTTAAGGACATTTTTTAAAACCTATCCACAAACAGTAAACACGTTAATTAGTTCAGAAATCGACCTGGTATAGAAGAAGATCCAAATATCAGTTTTCAGCCTTTGATTACAGGCATCAGTCATTTATTTCTATGAAAACATGAATTTGAACGAGGGTACGCTATTAGAGTTCTTTAAAAATATTTGAAATTTTTTTGGAAACTTTTCAAAAAGTTATTTTAGCAGTTAATTTTAAAGGCATTTTGCATTAAAAACAATGTCAAAATAATCTGTGAAATACAAATATGTGATACGGCCATTTTTGTTGCATTTATATCACAAAAAGTGTGTATTTTTAGAGTTTAGGGCGTGCCCTAGAAACTTTTGAACATAGTTTTTTAAAAATATCTTTGAAAAACATACCTTTTATCATATGTTTGTATGAAAAGTATGTTAAGGTTAAGAATATAGGTGTAGGATTTTGCTCGTGCTGTCTCAAGAGGATAAATGAGGACTAAGGTAGCTTGGGAACTAAAGAATGGAGGATTGGTCAGTCTCGCATTAGATAATGCAAAGCATATAATTTCTTTCATCTATCACGTAAGCTAAAATTGGGACACAAAGAGCTGTCACTCTTTGAACTGTCAAGTTAGAGTCAAATTTTTTTTATCCATTCGGTTATTTTCTAGACACAACTAAAGTAAAAATAAAGTCATCTAGAGACTAGTTGCCCATGCCTCCGTTTTCATTCACTTTGGAAAGCGTTATTATTGAATATCCATACCGAGTGTATAATTCTACCATGAACCAACGGTTAACATCCCAAGTTTACTTGGTACTCATTTATCGAACGTAAGAGGATAAATGGCTAAGTGCACGCAAGACTAGCTTTGGTATTCTTATTTGTACCTGTATTAGTAACTTTGAAGTCAGACACACTTAACATCTACGACCAAGTACGTGTTCCTTAAATCTGTGGGTCCGAAAGTCTTATGGGTGCTCATTGCGTAGTTTCCCACGATTGCAGGTGGTACCTGGAGACTATTTCCCTCTTCCCTTTTAAGTTCAATAATTTTTATCATTGCGTATTATTTTAACATCATTAATATTAAGAACTCTTAAGTAAAAAAATACTTTATTAAAACTTTCACTTATTTTCTTTAAATAAAATATCCGATAATCCATCAAAAGAATCACAAAATAAATTACTTTTCAATAACTTACACCGTATTTTATTTCGATAAAATTTATTTAATTTTAAATCTTCATTTTATTCCAAACTACATAACATTAAATATGGAAAAATAAAATATTTTATCGGATTTTAAAAATTGCGATCCAAAACTTCGTTTCGTGATTGTCCGTCTCCGATTGTTTGAGTTTGTCTTTTTCACAACGAAAGTTTCATTTCACAATGGCGCCAAATTTCAACGACCTAAATAAAGTATACTGGGCATCTAATAGTAAAAGACTGGTTGGGGAAGGGAACAAAGATATATATACGTTGATTGGCGAGAAGGGTTGCTATGTTTGGCGACTCAAAAGTATATGACAAATTACAAGTTTGAATAACCTCTTACGACCTGGTGTCCACATTCGGAGACATTTTTTTAAACCTCCCCACAAAGAATTAAAACGTTAATTAGTTCCGAAATTGGTCTGGTCCGATAGAAAAAGATCCAAATATTAGTTTTTAGCCTTTGATTAAAGATATCAGTCATTTGTTTCGATAAAAAAGAAGTTGAACGAGGATCAAGACGATATTAGAGTTCTTTAAAAAAAATCTCTTTTTTTTTCAACCTTTTCAAAAAGTTCTTTTAGTATTTTAAAGACATTTTGAATTGAAAGCGATATTAAAATAATCTGTTTAACAACAAATAGTGGCACGGTATCTTTTTGTTGCATTTATAGCACAAAAAAATGTGTATTTTTAGAGTTTAAGACGTCTTCCTAAGTAATTATTAAACATAATTTTTTTTAACAAATTTCTTTGCAAAACATAGTTTTTAGCATATATTTGCATGAAAAATTTGCTTAGATTATATATCTATAATAATAAAAATGAAGTTTTGTATGTATGTATGTGTGTGTATGTCTCTCCGAAACTCACAAACTAGACATTTGTTTGACTCGTAACTTGGCACAAATGCGTAGTTCATACTTGAGTTACAAAATAAGAACTTTCAGAGCTCAAAATGTTCTATTTTTAGAGAAAATTCGAATTTTCTGGAAAAACTACACCACTTTGGCTCAAATCCGATCATTTTTTTTTACTTTCCTGATGTCATCTGCTGAAACAATTAATTAAAACTTTCAACGAAAATAAATAAAATTGAAAATGTTTATTTTATTGTGTTGCCATAACTTTCAGAAACTAAATTCATTATTTGAAAATAATTGATATGTTTCAAGTGACGTATTTCCGACAAGTCTTCATTCTTGGATTTATTATGGTTTTAGTTGATGATTTCTTCAATGATGGTTCTGTTGATTACAAATATGCATATTCAGGCAATAAATGTGTAGTTAACCTATAAGTACTAGGGCTGCACATTAGGTCTTTATTTTCTCGCCAAATACGTTGCCAATCCCGTCAAATTATAATTAAAACTCGCCAAATGGGCAAATGGTTTGTTAAGCTATTACTGAACAATGATGGTTAATAAATGCCATCGCACTAGAGCTGCATATAACGATATTATGTCTTTATTGTTTCACCAAATATGTCTCCAATCTCGCCAAATTATTTATTAAAACTCACCAAATTATTTATTAAAACTCGCCAAATGGGCAAAATGTTTTTAAAAATAATTTATAAGCTGGTTGGTTGTGATAAAGTCGTTGTGTTAGAGCTGTATAATGGGTGCGTTTGTAGCTATATCTATTTTCTTGCCAAATTATTTCCCAAAACGAGCCAAAAGAGTTAAAAGGTTTTATTTATGAGGGAATTTTTATGACATTTATGAGTGCATTTTACAGCGTATTTTTGATTTTAGAATATTAGGGCAATGAATTGATATATTTTACTTGATAACGAGTGGGAAGAGAATAACTTAAGTTTATGATTTTATAACAGGTTATATGGTGCACATTCTTGGTTCGATTTGATATTTATTTAATCCGTGCGAAGTACGGGTTTAAGTTTGCTATATAAGAATACTAGCAGTATGGTCCCGCCTTACTGGGAACCCGTTAACTTCGCATTGCTTCCTTTTAGAGGCATACTTACCTTGTGAAAATACACTCAAAATTAAAACAAAATTGAATTCGTGTTGGCGCATGCGCACCTAAAAGAGCAAACACTAATAGAGGATGAAGCAGCCCTAGGGCGAGCGCATATCTCAATCAAACTAATAGAGGATGGCGTCAAGCCCCCGTTTCGGCCCGGACCATGTATTTTCAAGCCCTGTTATGGTCGCGAAATCCCACGTGGATGACGTTTTTTTTTTAAACTGATTATATTAATTAAAAATTTCAATCAATTATGAAAAATCTAAGCCTCAGGTGCACACGTAGGTATAAAAAGGAATCTATATTAAAAATTTCGAATATTTTAGAGCAGTCTAAGTAAGTCTTTTGCGATCCACAGACATAAACACAGACAGACTCTTTCTTTTATTATTATAGATACGTGTAGGATTTTGCTTGGGTCTTAAGAGGTTAAAGGCCTATAGCCGTTCATCACCTTCATTTATAGACAGACATACGGACATAGCCTTTAAAGTTTTTTCAATTTTTACGTTATCAACCTAGAATGGAAACTAAAATTGAAAGAAAATGTATTCGTAAATGTTTTTTTTTTTTTGCAAATGTTTCATAGATAATTTGTTTTCTCAAAAAAGGAAACAAGAAACTAGAATTAAAGTAAAATAGGAATATTCGAAGCATTTAAGTAAAACGCTGACAGACAGATGGACAAAAGGTGGAAAAAGTACCTTAAATAACAAACAAAAACTTTAATTCGGACGGTAAAAACAAAATTTCGACAGACAGGTAGCTAAGGAGAGATGTTGACTCACTTTTAGATTTACCAATTCTCCATTTATTTTTATCCAAAGTCGTTGCCACTTTTATTTATTTATCGTTGAAAAATCGAACAGAATGAAAAGTTTTGATGCGATTTATAATTTTCTCTTTTGTAAAGTAAAGCGACAATGACTGATAACTGTATTTGTACCGGGAAATATGTTTCCATTGTTTGAAATGGAGGTATGCTTTCGTTTATTTTCCTTAGACGCATATATTTCTAAAATTGATTACTATATTTTTCATTTCAATATGTTATTTGTTATTGGAAAAGGTAGGGCCGAAAACAGCATGAAAGGAAAATACGGTAACTTAATTTTGAGTGTATTGTGGATGTCATGTTTTCAATAAATTTTCGTTTGTTGTTGAGAAATTCGTAAAATAAGGTTATATAAAACATGTTTACTGCGATAAAAGATACTCATTTTCCCTAAAATTGATTTGCGAATTGCAGTATCAATAACATTTATTGGCAAAACTTTACCTGATTTTATTAATGGTGAAAAAATTGAGAGCTCGTAATACAAGTGAAACAAGTACATGAAAAGCCTTTTTGATGCATAGAGGTTTCATTTCTTAAGATCCGAGCAAAATCCTACACTATATTATTAATCTAAACATACATTTCATACAAATATATTCAAAAAAGTAATGTTTTGCAAAGAAATTAAAAAAAAAAAAAAACAATGTATAATATTTACTTAGGGACATGCCTTAAACTTTAAAATTACATATTTTTTGTGATATAAATGCAGCAAAAAAGGCCGTATCACTTATTTGCAGTTTTTAAAAAGTTTGAAGAAAAAATTTAATATTTTTTTTAAGAACTCTAATATCGTATTGACCCTCGTTCAACTTCATTTTTTTACGGAAATAAATGACTAATACCTGAAATCAAGAGCTGAAAACTCATATTTGGATCTTCTTCTATCCGACCAGGTAAATTTCGGAGCTAATTAACGTGTTAATCGTTTGTGGAGAGGTTTTAAAAAATTTCCTCAAATGGGGACGCCAGGTCACAAGAGGTTAAAGTTAAAGCGTTAAAACGAAATTAACTCCTAACTTTAGTAGAATTATAAATTGAATTATAAAAGTTCTGAAGTGGGAATTCGTTTCTATTTTGGTTATGTTAGGTTAGAATTATCGTCGCACTAGAGCTTCACGGGGGCTATTGGCGACGGGCGTCGTATTTTAGAGCCACAGTCAGGTGACGGGCCAACACCTGAATAGGCACCCAACTCAACCGTTAAGGGTGACGAATTTCTTTCATTATTGCACTGAAATTCCCTCTAGTTATTGCTTGCAATTGATCTGATAACTCGAAAAGGACAAAAAGTGGGTCATTTGTATTCTGAACCCTACAAATATTAATTTTAAAAAATAATAACAAATGCCTTATTTAATAACAGCATTGCCGACCCAGCGGCTGAATGGTTAGTGTGCTAGCCTTTGGAACAGCTGGGTTCGGCTTCGAATCCTGGTCAGGCATGGATGTTTGTGTTTGTCAATGAATGTCGATGTGTTATTCCTTTCTTTGTGACTGTAAATATTCTTTCTGGGTCTGCCTTGCTTGACGAAGGCTTAATAAGCGGATCTCTGATCAAGCACACAAGCCGGATATATATGTAGTAGTAGTAATAACAACATTTGAAAATTTCTAAGAAACCTACATAAAAACAATTTAAAATAATAATTAGAGTATATTTTCGAGTTGGTACCCCGTTTTTCCCCGTGTTCATCTACTTGCTACCTTTTTTATTTATTCATTTTGCCACATTTCGACAAAACAACGTAAAACACGTTTTTTTTTTGTAAAAAAAAGTATATATTTTGGATCAAATCGTTTTCTTAAATGAACTAAAAGCATTAAAATACGGTAAGTTTTGCTTATGTCATACTGTATTATCAAAGAAAAAATAATAAAATCAATCAGAATATTTTTAAAGGTGCACAAAATTCTACTACCCCCAAACCAACAGTCAACAATTTTATATAAATTTAATCCCCATTTTCCCCCAAATAACTTATTTCTTAAGGAACATTGGGGAAAACATGCTTTTAGCTTGAAACGGGGAAAATCCTCCGTAATACCGTAATCTTGCTAAAAGCAGCTGCTGTTATCAATAAAAGAGATTATTTCTAAATCTTTGTTTGTTAAAGATATTTTCCTCATACCATACCTTCCATCCATATAACCAGGTAGAATAAGTTTTGTTGTGTAATGTATTTTTAATAAAATTGTGAGAATTTGAAGGTGCTAAATAAGTTGTTGATTTAAATGAATATAATAATTTCAATTTTTCTATCGAAAAGGGAGGCAGATATGAATGTAATCCAAATTTATATTTTCACGAAATTAAAAATAAAATATTTTATTTTCTACATTGTTTTTGTGCTTTTAGTCTATTTTTATGATAAAATTCAAACACTAAAGCAGTTTGCGATAATCACTAAAATCATATTTGTTGTTGTTAAATTATTGCAACACTAACCAAATTCCATTACTATTTTTTTTTGTTAATTATAAATTTTGTTTTACGGTGTATCCAATCCGTCACTGCAAAGCCGGTCGAAATATCTTAGTTATACTTCGGTGAATGTGAGCTACACATTTACACTCTTCAAATAAATTCACTAGCACTAAATTATTTATATGAACCCAATTAACCCTTTATAAGGCTGTGGGAAGTATACTTACCCACAACTTCATCAATTTTGACTAGTGCTGCCATCTCCTGATAACTTCCTATGGACGATACGTTTGAATAGCTCCCAGCGGGCGATGGGATACATACTTCCCACCGAAATAAAATAGTCTTAGTAAACAAAATTAATTTTAGGTAATGAGCTAAATGAATTTCTTTTTATAAATCAATCTCAATCCCAGAAATACTTTAACGTAACATTACTAGAAGCAAATGGCCTTACAAAGGGTTAAGTCAAACGATAAGCGAATTTAAAAAAAACTAAGTTGAAGTTTTATTCGTATCATTGTATCCCAAATGGATCTTCAATTGGGAGTGCATACCAATCATCCCCCCCCCCCCCTCTCTTCCTAAAGAAAACAAAAAAAACTAACAGTATCGTCATAGCAGATATTGAACAACTTTAATCCTATCTATCTCAATAAAGAAGAAACCTAGAATACTAATTACCTCTAACCCTAACTAAACTCCAAAATGTTCTTCATTTAACCTATCCCTTCGAAACATTTCAATTGACAAAAAAAACCAGTGGCAATACTTTCCAAAAACCACTTGGTCATTACGAAAAAAAATATATTATTTTTATCCCCCCACAAAAAAAACCTAGCTTATTTTGTTGAATAAATTGAAACACGAAAAAAACTTATACAACCACTACAATAAAATAATAATAATAACACTAAAGTAGCAAAATCAAATTGATTTTCCTCCCGTTTAATTTGATTTATTCTCAAATTTAGGAAAGAATTAAGTTCTGCTTCGATGGCGTCTCAGTGTACAATTTAAAAGAACTTGGATTCTTTCCAATGTGAAATCTCTTGCGACAAAAAAATGGCGAACGAATTTTTTAAACAAAGACGTGATTACACTGCATGACGAAAATGACGGCTGAAACTTTTAAAATAAAATAGATTTTTAAAAAACTTAGCCGTTTGTTTAATATTTAATTATAAAATGAAAGGTTTAAATGATTGTTTTGTTACGAAAATGTATGTTTTGTACTTCTTAGGTAGATGATATTAGTTTTTAATGTAAGTGTAGCATCAAAATGAATTTTCAAAATTATTTATTTTATTAATTTAATGTAACAGTTTTGAGCATTTTAGAACAGTTCTACTGACGATGGTGCATGTAAAATTTATAAAAAAAATTATTGTTTTTTGATTAATGATATTAGAGTTTTAATTTCATGTGTCGTGCTGTATCAAAACAATGTATAAAATAACAGTTTTGAACATCTGTGTTTAATAACTGTCTAAATTAATCATTTTGAAATGAGAAACAAAACAAATTGTTCTTGAAAAACTGAAATAACCTACCCCTTTTACTTTAATTCTCACAAATATTGAAATTTTACGGACAGACAGAAGGATAGCTGGAATACAAAAATAATAACAATGACAATTTTCACGCAATTATTAAAAAAAATCTTAGTGCAGGTTCGACAGTAAGTCTAACATCACAATTGAAGAGCTTAGTGGAAGAACGTTCTAAATGACATTTTTGAAAAATTTGAGATTTTCGGATCACTGGACTTAATATTCCATCCTCTAAAGATGACAAGCTTCCTCTGTTTCATAAACTAAAAATTAAGTGTATTTCTTACCGGTTGCAAGTATAGGGTAGACTGACCAGTAAGTGAAGAAGCCCCAGTGAATGAACATTTGGTAAGTACAATTAAAAAAAATAAGGGTTGAAAATCATTCCACTAGATGGATTGGCAATACACTGACTTCCTCTCATCTAGCAGGAAGCTATCTGACATATGGATGGTTGGTCTGGTCATTATTTCCTGGTATTTATTCACTAGTGAAGCAGCTCCTTAAACGTTCATTCACTGGTTAGTCTACCCTACCATTTTTAATGGATTTAAGTGCAAACAAAAACTTTGAAGCTCATTTTCTCGTTTTCGCCTTTTTGTCACTTAGCACGTTCTTCCACTAAGCTCTTCTATTGCTAATGAACTTCCACAATGCCTCTTTAGTCTTTCTGGAATATGTTATGCCCCGCTTTCAAATTCAAATTATCTACGTCGTCCGAAAGACACACTTTTGAACAAAATACTTTGTCCACGGGATGATCAGTCTTTGTTGGGCTTGTCCTTACTATGTCACACAGATGTTAGAGTTGATACAAAATTTATGCAAGAGGAAGAAGTATGTGTGTCAGATCATTTTAGGAATTAGATAGGCGACATTTTTGTTATTTTTAGTTTAGTTTTGAATTATCGTCGCGCTAGAGGTACACGAGAGCAATTGGAGACGGGCGTCGCATTTTAGAACATCAGTCAAGTGACGAGCCCACACCTGAATAGGCACCCAACGAAACCGTTAAGGGCGATATGGTGCGCAGCGTTAGGACTTTGAAGGATATTTAACGTGCGTTTCCTCCACACGGGGTATTATTCGTAGGACATTTTTGGGTTCACGGACGTTTAGAGATCGGCAGTTATTTTTAGGCGATGCCCGGACAAGAACCTGGTACCTTCCGAATGATAGGTGAATGTCTCAACGACTGAGTTTCCCAGCCCCTTTCGTTATTTTTAGTGGACTAGAGGTGTACTTTGGTTTTAAAAAATATACTTTCTTTAAAAATTAGTTTTATGTTTTCCTATAGGACATTTCTATACGCTTTTCGATAAATTTAGCAAGTAAAATAATTGAAAAAATCAACAAAGCGTATTTGTAACTATATTTTGTCTTTTTACTAATTTTAAAAATTAAAAAGTTATATGACAGATATATTTTATGCACACGCAATTTTCTCAAAAACCTTATCACGACGTCCGACCGTTACAAGGAACTCATTTATACCAAATGTGAAATACGTAGATCTATTAGTTCGAGTTATAGAGTGGTTTCAGGACCCACCAATGTGCGAAAACATTTTTTTTTAGAATCGGGACCCTTCACAACGTGTAGAAAATTTTTTAAAAAATCCATGTTCAGTTTTCTAACTGTATCGCATTACATTCACTGCCTTATAGTTCATATTATATAATTGAAAGTAAAGACATCAAATTATTTCTTTAATATCTAGAGGACATGCAGAATCGGATGTCCCCTTGTGCTTAAAAATGCATGATTTTCTCTTCTTCTAGAAAGTTTGCGAGTTTCGGTTGTCTGGGACAGTTCTTTGTTGCTGTCGGGAATGTTTCACCACTGAAGAGCTCAGTGGAAGAACGTGTTAAGTGACAAAAAGGCGAAAACGAGCTTTAAGGGGTCATAGGAGTCTTAGAAATGTGCAAAGAAGGAACTACAAAACATAGTTTGATCTTTGATGTAATTTTTTAACTACTCAATATACAAGTATAATTTTTTATATGTAATTCTACAAGATTGTGATTAGGCTTGCGCGGTAAATTTTGAGGTCAAAATTGAAAAAATGACCAAGAAAATGACTTCATATTGTACAAATATGTACAAACTAGGACTTATACCTAAATTCTCAGCTCAATTTTAATTAGAAATTATTTTAAAATAAATTTAAAATCAAAATTTAAAAAAATTTATTAATTTTTTTAGAAAAAAGTTCTTAAAATAATTTCTAATTAAAATTGAGCTGATAATTTAGGTATAAGTCCTAGTTTGTACATATTTGTACAATATGAAGTCATTTTCTTGGTCATTTTTTCAATTTTGACCTCAAAATTTGCCGCGCAAGCCTAATCACAATGTGTTAAAATAGCTTTATGTTTAATATCATTTATTTTAGTTTTGGCTAAAGTTTCATAAATTTTAAAATTTGTTTTATAATAAATAAATCTTGTAGAATTACATATAAAAAAATTATACTTGTATATTGAGTAGTTAAAAAATTACATGACAGATCAAACTATACTTTGTAGTTCCTTCTTTGCACATTTTTAAGACTCCTTAGACCCCTTAAAATGTCCCTCCTGGTGTCTGGTTTAAAAGTGGTCGTGGAGTCAATCGAAGATGATGAATGCAGTGGCGAACCATCGAGATCGAAAACCGATGAAACATTGATAAAATAAAAAGTCAATTACCGCAAAAAAAAGTTGGTCAATAACCGCAAATTAACCATCAAAGAGATAGCTGAAGATAAAACATTGCATATGGATCCTTCCGCAAAATGTGATACAAGTTCGTTGTTGCAAATTTAAATCCATTTCTTAAAAATCGAAGACACACACAGAGATAGATCCACTCTTGGCTACGTAACTTTTGCAAATGTCAAGCTATGACGCTAAAAATTTGGAGGGAATATCAACAACACATGTACCAACTTAATTTAAAAAAAAACAAAACTCAAATCGAAACGATAGGAGCCCTTCACGGTGGCTATTCCGGGAACTTTTTGATCAAGGTATAGTATGAAGTCTAACTGTTACAATGTTATAGTGTAGAAATATTTGTAAAAATATATATTTTTCACCCTTTTTAGCCCCTTGTCAAATTAGCCCTCACCCTAACCCATTAACCCAAAAGGAAGATTATAAAGATTGTATGTATAATTAAATTAAACATGTTCAATTACTTTATGAATTTTGGATATAATTGAAAAGACGACGTAGAAATGTGTTTGTTCCTAATTAAGATGCATGAAAATCTATATATCTAAGCATATTATTTATATCTTTAAAGTAAATTTTTAGAATAGTTTAATTATTGCATACGTAAAGTCTTTTTTTTTCATCAACACACACTCACTTTGTTTTATAGTTGGAGAATAATGACAATTTTTCAGTATTTAAAAAAAAACGAAGATAATATTAGAAATAAGTATAAACATATTTTAGCATCTACTGATATAAAGTAATTTTAACAAGTACAATAAAAGTGACAATTTTTCATTATTTAAAGAAGTTTAGAATATAGTACAGGGCGTACATAAAAGAATGTCCGAGTTTCAAATTGTAATAGTATCAGCTGTAATCGTTCGACAGTTGTGGTTGAGGGTGACGAATAAAGAATAACTTCAACAGTTTCAGATAAGCGCATCCGCTTGTACCGCTACATCGTTTGCACAGTTGCAGTGCCACCTATTCAGTAACTGCTTCCATTACTTCGGACTTGCTACAGACAGTTTGGGAAGAATTGCATTTTCGTTTAGATGTGTGTCATATCACTAAAGTCACACACATTGAGCACTTATAGGAAAAACTAGGTTAGTTTTCCTTCAATTTCATATATGATTTGTTATATTTGGTACAAAATAATTTCCTGTAATATACCATTAAAATCCGGACATTATCTTACATGCATATTTTACCATCTACTGGTACAAAGTAATTTTAACTATAGTGTATTTTTGACATATGAGGGACAATTAGTGTTGATTTACGCATCACGCGTGCACCCAAAATTTATTTAATTATTTACTTTCTTAAATATAAGCTCCCTTTTATTTCTGAAACAAGTACACAAACTTCTTCCTTACTTCAGTCCACGCCAACAGACACTCAGAATCAATTCTAAATTTTAACTTTCCCAAACTTTAAAACAGAAAAAAAGAATCCCATATCATAAATTTAGAGATAGCAGCCCTTTTAGACGCTTAATTACATTATTCACGGCCCACACCGGGACTTCATAACTTACTTCTCCTGGAAAATAATTAAATTACTTTGCAAGAGATGGCAACAGCTACACGCGAAGCAATTCCCGGAGTCGCAGCCCCTTGAGCCCATACGTCTTATAACTTGGGCTAGGGCTGCTTGTGCCTAAACGATCCGATACGATGAGAAAGTCGCCAAATTACACTCTCGGAAACGAATGCTCAAAAACGACGAAATTTTCCTTGATTTTGACGATTCCGTTTACTGGCAAATGCTCCGAGTTTTCCTTTCCTCAAAGTGAGGAAATTTGAATCGTCATTTTTATGATGATTTGAATGTCGTCTAATCTAAAGAAATATTTCGTCATTTTTGAGCATGTGAGTACAACAATGATGTTCAGTTTCCTCAAAATCAAGATCATTGACACAGAATCCTCAAATCAAGATCGTTAAGGCGGGATCGTACCGAGCAGGCAACTCAACGTGGCCGAGGGCGACATCTGGTGAAGATATCGGAACTGCTATGGAGGGAGGTTCAGAGAATTCGGAGACTAGCAAATCAAAATGCTTAATTCATTGATTGACGTTTTCATCTTATTTTCCAATCCTTCTATAAGTAGCCGATTGGTCAGTTTTAAACTACCTTTCCTAAGCTCCTCCCCTTGTCAACGTATCTCACACCTCCTTCGAGAAATTCCCGCCGTCACCCTGGGTGCAATTCCTCTCTATCTGTGTGCCAGTAAAAAAATCTGTCTATGTCTTACTTGACGAGGTTTATAGGTGGGTATCTGATCAAGCACACAACCCAGAAATACATGTACCAACCAACCATTTTCCCTATGAGAAGACGGGATGACTCACTTTGCAGGTTAATTGAATAACGTCGCACGAAAGCTACGCCTGAACTTTAAACTCACCACGTAAATTCTAGTTTCGGTCGTAATCAGCCCAATCAAATCCAAGCTGTAAAGTATCGTTTGGCAAGTTGAGTTACAAGCTTTTGTATTTTTTTTTCAATTTATGTTAAAATTTGTAGGTTTCTTTTAGAAGTGATTGATAAATATACAAACAGTTACTACACTATACTATACGCATTAAAAAAAGATCATTTGCATAAATAACAGGTGACTACAAAAAGGGGAAGCAGTTACAGTTGGTACTAAAGTTTATTATGTGACACCATAAACATTTATACCTGCCTACCTATTGTTGTAATCTCTGCTGGATGTAATGCCTAGTAATTTTTTGGTTGGTACAAAAATATCATCAGGTATGACATCCAACAAAGACAAACATTACCAGGTGGGTCGGGTGCAATTTTTTTTTCCGACATTCGAATAATCATTCATGCTTCGGATAATTGAAGTTCTACTGCACGCGGTTTTAGAATTTATATTAGAAATTATTTAAACGTTGTGTTATATCTATCTGTGGAATTTTGTCGACGTGCCTCGTAATTTTAAAATGCCGTCAGAAAGACGATGCTTGTATCGGACTGGGAACCAATTCGTAATATTGTGCAAGACTATGAAACATTGCACCGCAATGGATTTAATGTGCACAAACCCTCTCTATACGGTAGATATTTGATTGATATTATGATTTATAGAAGGATTACATTCGATCCTGGCAACGGATCTCTGGGTTTGCAGGTCAACTTGTTTACAGCTATACCTGCGAGAAGAATGTATTTTATACTAATCTTGGTTTATTTGATGCTTTAAGGGGTCATAGGAGTCTTAAAAATGTGCAAAGAAGATACTACAAAGCATAGTTTGATCTTTCATGTCATTTTTTAACTACTCAATAAATGAGTATAATTTTTTATATGTAATTCTACAAGATTTATTTATTATAAAACAAGTTTTAAAATTTATGAAACTTTAGCTAAAACTAAAATAAATGATATTAAACATGAAGCTATTTGAACACATTGTGATTAGGCTTGCGCGGCAAATTGTGAGGTCAAAATTGAAAAAATTACCAAGAAAATGACTTTATATTGTACAAATATGTATAAACAAAGACTTATACCTAAATTGTCAGCTCAATTTTAATTAGAAATTATTTTAAGAACTTCTTTTCTAAAGAAATTAATAAAAATTTTAAAATTTTGATTTTAAAGTTGTTTAAAAATAATTTCTAATTAAAATTGAGCTGAGAATTTAGGTGTAAGTCTTTGTTTGTACATATTTGTACAGCTGTGGAAATAAAAAAGTACCCACTTGAGGTTATTTCCTCCGTTATTCATCCTAAAGAATCGGACCTTTTTGACATTGTGAACAATTAACATTCTGAGTAAATTGCATGACACAAAATTTGCATAAGGGGCCATCTTCATATTAAAAATGTTACTAACTTTAAAATTTCCAATAGCAACACCCCTTTTTGAATCCATATTTCAAATCTCTGACCTATGTTAATACGAAATGCCAAATTTTGTTAGTTTTTAAGCATTATTAGAGGAGTTAGAGACGTGCAAAGTTTAGGTCCCATAATGTTAAATGAGTTGCACATAAAAAACTATCCCGATCTATAAATAATTAAGATAATGAAACGAATTTTTTACTGAAAAGAAATTATAATAACCCAAACAAAATGCATTCAATATTGGGGTATTTAAAACAATTTTTATATTTTTAAATAATTATTATATTGATTTTTAAAAAAAATATGAATGGAAACCCCTTAATATTTTTAAAGAAATAAATTTAAGACAAGACGTTTAAGCGAAATTCCAATTTTTAAAAATGTTTATTCATAATTTGCTGAGTAAATCACAAAATACTTTATAATTACCCTTTAGGGGACTGTGTATAAGATTACGTGTGTAATTGATAAATAAAGACGGCTTTGCATGCATGCTTGCTTGTCATTTTAGAGTTGGTCCCCAAAAGGTCCACAAGTGATTCGATTGAATAACTCGTCAAATATTCATCCAAATGTAACAAAAACTTAGATTTAAGGGTTTTCAAGAGTGCTTAACATTTCTAAGTTATTAAAATTGGGTGTTGCTATTGGAAATTTCAAAGATCGTAATATTTTTAATATGAAGACGGCCCCTTATGCAAATTTTGTATCGTGCAATTAACTCAGAATGTTAATTGTACACAATCTCTAAAAGGTCCGATTCTATAGGGTGACTAACGGATGAAATAACCTCAAGTGGGTACTTTTTTATTTCCACAGCTGTACCATATAAAGTCATTTTCTTGGTAATTTTTTCAATTTTGACCTTACAATTTGCCGCGCAAGCCTAATCACAATGTGTTCAAATAGCTTCATGTTTAATATCATTTATTTTAGTTTTGGCTAAAGTTTCATGAATTTTAAAACTTGTTTTATAATAAATAAATCTTGTAGAATTACATATAAAAAATTATACTTATACATTGAGTAGTTCAAAAATGCCATGAAAGATCAAACTATGTTTTGTAGTACCTTCTTTGCACATTTGTAAGACTCCTATGACCCCTTAATCGAAATTGTATAGTGGTGTTTGGGATCGGTTCAGTTTGATCGGTGAAATGGTTGTTTGTGGTGCTTGGAATCGAAGAACACTTTAATGCCTTATTTTTTCTTCTCGAAAATATTCCACACAATTTTCTTTAAAAACTTACATTTTATTACGATGTATATTTACATATATTATCATACGATTATTTTTCAGAACAAAAAAGATTATATGTTTGACAAAAGTGTATTTTTTAAAATTCATTCGTATCTTTTTTTGAAAATTATAACAAATGTTATTGATAGATTAAAAAAACCACATCATAAAAGTAATATTGAAAGATCATTGAAAGTAAATATATTGAATATGCTTCAAAATATTAAATTTTTCGATAAGGGGACGTACGATTACGGCACGCTCAGAGGGGGAGGGAAGGGTGTGCGCCAACATGAGGATCGAGACGTAACGATTCAAAAATTTCCAATTTTGCAAAGAAAAACTGTCTTAAATAAAATGAAGTTTTTGAAAAAAAATTTAAAAATTTTTTTATAAGAGGCACTATTATAGTTGTGTAGTGTTTTTCTGAAGAAGACGAGCCAAAACTTGTATAATTTGTACAGCAACAAATAAACTATTTGCGCCAATAACGTGGTTTTTTTTCGTGAATACTCTCATGCTTGTTTCAAACTCAAAATGGAAGACACTTTAGAATAAATTCCCATTACTAAATATCTGCGATTTTTATCGAGCATTTAGAGTAAAGTTGAAACAACCAATAAAATCACGATGGACAAAAAGGAAAACTGGAAACTTATATAATCTAAAACAACCAAATTGCAATTTTCTTTGAAAATAATTCGGCAATCTGGATTTGAAGGATGCTACCTCGAATAATTAGCTATCTTCTATTAGTTAGGGAAAATTTAATCTAATTGAAACTAATAAGGTTTAATGCTGTTGTTGTGATCATGGATATCCTATGGAAGAATGTTACCAGAGCGTCCGGAGAGGATGGACATCTTTTTACACAAATTAAGACCAACATGTAGACAATTAACATTGTATTGAACGCTGAGTACAATGTCGCCCTTAGCGGTTGCGTTGGGTGCCTAATCAGGTGATGGCTCGTCACCTGACTGTGGTTCCAAAATACGATGCCCGTTCTCCAATAGCCCTCGTGTAGCTCTAGTGCGACGATATTTCAAACCTTACCTAACCTAACATTGTATTGACAAGTCAATTATCCATGCGCTTACCAACCGGGATTCGAACGCGGAAACTATACTGGTTGGGATTTATACAGGATATTCGGTATGCCGAGTATGCAGCGATAAAGGTTTAATAAATTACAGGAATAAGAAAATGATGCACATAAAGAAGACAGAACAGATCAGTCGGTTAAGGCATTTTTTTGCCTTAAATGTGAAAGGTCCCAGGTTCGGTCCGGGCATCGCCAAATCAACCGCCGACCTATAAATCGTCCGTGAAGAAAAATGTCCGACGAATAATACCCCTTGCATTGGGAATGCACGCTAAATATTCTTATTAGTCCCAACACTGCGTACGATGGCTCCTTGAACAGTTGCATTGGGTGCATACCCTGATGTCGACTCGTTACTTGACCGCGGTTGTAAACTACGACGCCCGTCGCCAATAGCCATCATATAGCTCTAGTGCGAAGATATTTCAAACTAACTTTACTAAACTATATTAGAGGGGCTGGGGAGCCCAGTCGGTTGAGCACACGCTTAGCATACGGAAGGTCCCAGGTTCGGGTCCGGGCATCGCCAAAAAGTAGCTGCCGACCGATAAACGGCCCGTGCAGCAAAAAATGTTCGACGAATAATACCCCGTGTAAGGGAGTGCACGTTAAATATCCTTCAAAGTCCTAACGCTGCGTACGATGTCGCCCTTAACGGTTGCGTTGTGTGCCTACTCAGGTGCTGGCTCGTCACCTGACTGTGGCTCTAAAATACGACGCCCGTCGCCAATAGCTCTAGTGCGACGATCATTCAAACCTAAAACTAAACTATATTCGAACACAACGGACGGAGCACAACAAGACCTCGCATTGAGAGTGGAACCGAATCATTAATTAAAATCGCGGAAGTTCAAAAATGAAAAACTGAAAAAAGTTACCTAATATAAAACACGCCAATACTGCTACCTAATGCCAAAACAGATTTAAAACGTTATGCAAAAATCCTTTTTGAAAGAAATGGTAAATTATACAACAAAAACTTCAAGAAGTACATGTTTTTCGGATTTTAACTTAAATTAATATTTCAACAAAAATATATAAGTCCAAATTTGTGCAATTGTTCACACTTTGTAATGCCTTTTTCTAAACTTCAAGTCCCCAAAGCATATTTCAAACTCTTTCAAATAAATCATTTGGAAGAAATTAAAAAAGATTTTTTTTACTAATTAAGAATTAGAATCCAATAGAATGAATCAATGCCACTTAATTTTTTTAAAGCTTTTAAACTGGATGCTATAGTAAAAAATCCATTTGTATTTTCGAAATCGGCGTCCAAAAACACACAATGAATTGAAACTTTAGCTTACGGAGCAGAAGTTAAAATTCGCAGACTCTTGAAATTGAACTACACGTACCTTATCTTATCTGAGTTTCAGCATCTTTAACTAAAAGGGGAGGAGCTAACTTTAGGGGGAGGAGCTAACCCAGGGGGCGCTACTTCCTGGATAAGACTGGATATTGAAAATTTCATAATTTCGCTGCCACTTTTCTACCCTAAAAATGCAAATAATTGCGAACTTTTTTTTTTTCAAAATTAATGAAATTAAAAGTTGTACGTCCCTATAATCGCGGTTTTTCAAATTTCGTCCTAGTTCATATTGTAAAACTGTTTATTAATAATCAAAAAATTATTTTTATGAATTTCAAAAAAATGCGATTATACGGACCTGCAAATCAGCTGCATGCATCATATAAAAAAAACCGCTTGTAAAAATATTAATTAGAGCCGGAGAAATGTGGCAGACTTTTTATTTTTTTCCCATAGGATTAACACAGAGAGAAGCCTTCGCTTGAGAAGCCGATTCTCGGTACTATTCCCCCTTAAAGTGAGGATTCACATTTACTCAAAAGTCACGTGATAGTTTGACGAAACAATCCTCAAAATTAACGAAATGAGGCTTGAGGATTCATGGATCGTCAAAAGTGAGAGTATTATTTTTGAGAGTGTAGAGTAATTTGCTTGCCAAGACGTTAGAGTTGTGTACAGTGTAGTACCAACACCTTCTATAAAGAATGCCTCTGCATGAATTAGCATTTAACGTGTGACGTAGCGAGAGTGAACTTTTTTAGGTGGTCAGAGTTTCCTCCTCATAAGCCCAAGATGCAGGTTTCGAGACCTGTCTGAATAGTCAATTCTAATAAAAGATCCCTGGAGTACCCATTTGACTAGGGTTCTCTTGACAAAATTAAATCTCGGCATACTTTAACATCCACATGGAGATCAGATTCATTGTAATCTGGGCATCAAAATTGGTAACGAGAGTCGCTTAGATGGTGCCACAAAATATGGCTCTCAGTCCTGGGGAATATGCCGAGTCTGCGAAGGCTTGACAGTCAATTTTGAAGCCCCATTAGAGAAAAAAATATATAAATAAAAAGTACCCATTTGAAACTCGGGTTCTTACGACAAAATTAAATATCGGCATACTTTAACATCCACAGAGAGCTCAGATTCATTGTAATCTGGGCGTTAAAATTGGTGGCGAGAGTCGCCTAGATGGTGCCACAAAAATAGCCTTCAGTTCTGGGCAATATGCCAAATCTGCGAAGGCTTGACCGCCAATATTGCAGCCCCATTAGAGAAAAAAATATCTAAATAAAAAGTACCCATTTGAGACTCGGGTTCTCTCGGCAAATTTAAGTCTCAGCATACTTTAACATCCACATAGAGATCAGATTCATTGTAATCTGGGCATCAAAATTGGTAGCGAGAGTCATGGTGCCACAGGAAAATGGCTCTCAGTTCTGGGGAATATGGCGAGTCTGCAAAATGCTTGACCGCCAATATTGCATACCCCCAATCGTGGAGGAAAAAAAACGTTTTCACTCTGACCACATAAAAAAAGTTGTAGATGACTTGGAATGGCTTTTCGCTTTTATATTTAGTTAGATTAGACTAATTTCCCCACGTCATTATTTGAGTGCAAGCCTTCTATAAAGAAGGCTTTGGTGGAACTCCAAATATATGAACTCCAACGATCCGTAATTTTACAATATCATTATTTTCGGCACTAAAAAAATTGTGACACTTTTCTTAGTAAAAACTTTGGAAAGTAGCAAAAAGTGCTACCTCCGTATTTACGGCTTAACGTGTTTATAGTGTAGAGAACCATTATATAAACAACAACGGGGAAATCCTATGCGATTCGTTTCCACATTATAATAATTGGTGAAACGTTACTCCGTAAAAACTTTGGAAAGTAGCAAAAGGTGCTGCCTCCGTGTTTACGGCGTAATGTTTTTAAAGTATTGAGCTCTCTTTCTGAACAACAACAATAAATCCTGTGAGATTCTTTTCCATGTTAAAAAAAATTGTGAAACGTTACTCCGTAAAAACTTTGGAAAGTACGGATATGATTTTCTTTTCCACATTATAAAAAATGGGCTAAACGTTACTTTGCAAACAAGGTAGAAGGTCGCAAAACGCGCTGCCACCTTGTTTACGCAATTTGAATCCAAAGTTTTTGTTGTTATTCGTATTCCCATACTTGGTAAAAAAAAATGCCTACATTTCAAAGCAATACTGTGAGAGAAAAACTTAAAATAAAGTACATTTTTGAAATCCCTTAAGTGACTGGCTACCTCTTTTAAGGAATTCACCAGTTAACCGCCAAGGAAGCAATAACGCCCCAAATCTAGCAACCCCTCCAAAATCCGAAAAGAAGCCCTGTTTTGTATTAATAAACATTATAAAGATCTTCCCGCGGGAAATCTGGACGGAGCTTTCCTCTTGTTAAATTTCTCTTATTTGGGCATTTTGTGAAAGGCCTTAATAACGCACAAGAAGCTTAGTCAACGTCTTAAATCATAATCCTCTTAATTTAGGGATATTTTACGAAGTGAAAAGTTACTAGGATGGTTTTGGCGGCGTTGATGATGCGTTGAAAATGTATTTTGATGAGTTTTGGAGGCATAATTAAGTTTTGGAAGAAATGATGTCTGTATTTTAGATTAGTTTGTCATATTTTAAAATATTTAAATTTGTTGTGTTTTAATAATAGTTGGAGTAAAATTAAATCTAAAATTAAAACAACTTTGGATAAAGCAATATGAATATTGCATTGTTTTTAGTACATTTGAATTCATTAAATACCACGAAAAATTTAGTACAGTAAAAAATTTGGACTTTTCCATTGTAAGATTTTTCTATAAATTATTTTGTATCACAAAAGTTTAACTCCGGCAATTGTCAAGAAAGTTTTCCCTGTAAAAATAAGCTTTCTGCTTTAGCTAAATTAGCAAATTATTTTAAGATAAATAAAAACCATAGAACTGAACAATTTACGTCAAGAAAAGTTACACGATAAACGAATTTTACAAACCTAAAATTAACGTTTTTAAATTCGGTAAAGAAGGTATTAGTGGTATTCACCAAGGAATGGAGTAACGCATTTCTTCTAACAGTTAAATTTGTTATGTAACGCCGTTAGATTTTCCAGAAAGCAACTGTAACTTTGTCAATTTTAGCAAGAGGGGAATTCCATACGCGACGGAATGACATTTTGAATTAAAGAATATAAGTAAAACAATTACCACGACACTATTTTCCAAGGAAAATCGGTTTTTCAGTTTATGTACACTCTTAAAACAAAAGAGTGAATTCCACTCCAGTTGGAGAAGTGCATTTTCGACACTGGAAAGGAGTGGATATTATCTCAGACTGAGTTAAAATCACTCGTTTGGAGTGATCCTGTTTTAGGTTTAACACACAAAGAGTGTATTACTGTTAATGATTGAAGGATAATAAAAACAAGTTGGAATATTTTTTTAAGTATTTTATTATTTCATTTTTGACTAACTTCTTTTTGTTTGACGGAATGAAATTTTGCAGACGCGACTGCATCCTGGTACTTTAAAATGGAAGCTTCTGTGAATTAACAATAAATTGAGTTTTTAAACTACTGCATATCTTAAGTATGATATATAACCTATGGTAAATTATAATTTAGAGCCACCTACCTGTAACATGGTTTAAGCAATTCACTGTCATTTGACGAGACGGAATGATTAAAATTTTCATAAACATAGATTAAAAGTGTGAAGAGTAATAAATTTAATACTTTTTAACATTATTTAGAATGCTCATAACATGTTAAATATTAAATTATATACTTTTATTCCCATGTGAAAGGCTTCTCAAAAAAGTATCGAGGACGTTTTTTTAACTATTTGAAATGCTAGCTGAATTTGCAGAACTAACCAATCTTTTTCAGGAAATATGAATATATGTTCTTTATCATCCTGCTTTCTTAAACCATAATTTGAAAGCTTGGAATATATTTTTAAACTTAATTTGTAAAATTAAAAAAAAAATGGTATTTCAAATAGTTGACATTTTTATGGAATTGCCTTACTGTAACTTGGTTAATTTTAGCAGTAACGAAGTAACGCAAAATTTCTCTACTTTTCCGTATCTTCTCACGCCTATCTTCACGGATATTTTCGGCCAAGTTTTGCGTTCGGCTAAATTAATAAGTATTTAAAATTTAGCGTTTCACAACGTCGAAATTTCATCCTTAACTTTTTGTAATTGATTCGATTTCTTTGGTCTTGGTTTTCTTTGAAAAATGGTAAGATGGCTAAGTTTCAGTTTTTATTACAATCTGAAATGTCTTGAAGTAACTTATTGAAACAAAGTTAATTTTAAAAATTCCGAATGTGGTTATTTTTTACCTTTTTTAGTGTGTGTGTAAACCTTAAAAAACATTTTATGTTCATAGTAACCTCATCACGATGGCTCAATTACACTCTTAAAACAAAAGAGTGAAATCCACTCCAGTTGGAGAAGTCCATTTTCGACACCGTAAAGGCATGCATATTTACTCAGACTGAGTTAAAATCACTCGTTTGGAGTGATACTGTCGGAGGTTTAACACACAAAGGATCCACTCCAAAAGGAGAAGTGCATTTTTCAGTCTGGAGGAGTGAAATCCACTCAGACTGAGTTAAATTAGGAGTGTTTGTTTTAAGAGTGTAGTGCCCGTTTCATCGATTCGATGACTTTTCGACGCTTCACGTTTTTAGAGCATAGAATCTCTGTCATGTGCTAACTTCCATGGAAAAGACCCAAAGATAAATGAAAGCTCACCTTCTAAGCAAAAAGGCTTCACCAATTCGTTCATTTTTTGCATGCGAAGTTTTCGCTTGATTTTTTGAAAGAAAGAAAAAAATACTCAAAGAATCTTTTATGAAGTGAGTGGGAATTTTTTTTTCGGAGTAGGTTTCCATGGCAACGGCATTATTGTTGCTGGGTTTGTTTACACTTCCTTTAAAAAAATCTAAATGGAGGGAAATAAAAAAATAATGTTATTCATATATATAGCTTTTGTAGTAAAAAAAAACCTTGGCGTTTGAGTTTGGTTAATAAGGTTTGAAGTCTCTTTCTAAAAGAACACAATGGTTTCTCTTTAATACCACTATTATTTTGGTCCTACTTCTTGTCTAAAAATAGCTTTAAGTCTACACTCTTAAAACAAACGAGCGATTTTAACTCAGTTTGAGTTCATTTTCACTCCTTTCGGCGTCGAGGGGGCTGGGAAGCCCAGTCGGTTAAGCACTCGCTTAGCATGCGGAAGGTCCCAGGTTCGGGTCCGGGCATCGCCAAAATAGCTGCCGACCTATAAACGGCCCGTGCAGCCAAAAATGTCCGACGAATAATATCCCGTGTAAGGGAGTGCACGTTAAATATCCTTCAAAGTCCTAACGCTGCGTACGATGTCGCCCTTAACGGTTGCGTTGGGTGCCTATTCAGGTGTTGGCTCGTCACCTGACTGTGGTTCTAAAATACGACGCCCGTCGCCAATAGCCCTCGTGTAGCTCTAGTGTGACGATAATTCAAACCAAACCAAACCAAACCTTTCGGCGTCGAAACGAAAATGCACTTCCCGTATAGGAGTGAATTTCACTCTTTTGTTTTGTTAAACCTCCGACAATCTTAACAACAAACGAGCGATTTTAAGGCGATTAGGAGCGATTTAGGGAGATTACGAACGATTTAGGAGTTAATTTCACTCCTTTCCAGTGTCGAAAATGCACTTCTCCTATAGGAGTGGATTTCGCTCTTTTATTTTAAAAGTGTATAGGATAAGATCCTTTGTATGTTAAACCTGCGACAGGATCATTCCAAACGAGTGATTTTAACTCAGTCTGAGTGACTTTAACTCAATAATTTACATGCAGATGTAGACATTTTAAGCTTAATATTAGAACATAGTTTAAACTTTCAGTTGCAAAGGTAACAATAAAATGTACTAATATAATATAATTATTTATATTATTATTTATAATATTATTAATAGTTTAATTATATTTTCTAATTTAATAATATTGTATTTTAACAGGACGGTATATTTGTTCTTCTGCCGCACTCATTTCCCGCTCCCTACTCCTTTTACAAATACTAAACCTTATTATTTTGATTCATGCTGCCATCTATGTTCCACTATAAACACTAATAAAAATAATACTAAATTACATCCATAACACGGGCCCGGATGACCGAGTGGTTAGCATCGCAGGCCAGCAGTCTGCGAGCTGTAACGGGTGCGGGTTCGATTCCCGCATTTGCCCTGGGTGTACTTCCTTTTCTCTGTGGCAGTTAAAACTTTTTATGTGTCTGTCTTGCTTTACGAAGACTTATAAGCGGATCTCTGATCAAGCACACAAGCCTGAATATGTATGTACAGCTGCGGAAATAAAAAAAGTACCACTAGTGATTATTTCTGCCGTTAGTCACCCTATAGAATCGGACCTTTTTGAAATTGTAAACAATTAACATTCTGAGTTAATTGCATGACACAAATTTTGCATAAGGGGTCATCTTCATATTAAAAATGTTACTAACTTTAAAATTTCCAATAGTAACACCCCTTTTTGAGTCCATATTTCAAATCTATGACCTATGTAAATACGAAATGCCAAATTTTGTTAGTTTTTAAGCATTATTAGGGGAGTTAGAGACGTGCAAAGTTTAGGTCCCATAATGTTAAATGAGTTGCACATAAAAAACTATCAGAATCTATAAATAATTAAGATAATGAAACGAATTTTTTACTGAAAAGAAATTATAATAACCCAAACAAAATGCATTCAATATTGGGGTATTTAAAACAATTTTTATATTTTTTAATAATTATTATATTAATTTTTTTTAAAAATATGAATAGAAACCCATTAATATTTTTACAGAAATAAATTCAAGACAGGAAGTTTAAGTGAAATCCCAATTTTTAAAATTTTTTATTCATAATTTGCTGAGTAAATCCCAAAATATTTTTTAATTACCCTTTAGGGGACTGTGTATAAGATTACATGTGTAATTGATAAATAAAGACGGCCTTGCACGCATGCTTGCTTGTCATTTAGAGATGGTCCCCAAAAGATCCACAAGTTATTCGATTGAATAACTCATCTAATATTCATTCAAATGTAACAAAAACTTAGATTTAAGGGTTTTCGAGAGTGCTTAACATTTCTAAGTTATTAAAATTGGGTGTTGCTATTGGAAATTTCAAAGTTCGTAACATTTTTAATATGAAGACGGTCCCTTATGCAAATTTTGTGTCATGCAATTAACTCAGAACGTTAATTGTTCACCTTCTCAAAAAGGTCCGATTCGATAGGGTGACTAATTGCTGAAATAATCACTAGTGGTACTTTTTTTATTTCCTCAGCTGTACCTACCCTACATCCATGACACAACGTATGGATTTTTTTTTAATTAATTTCTGACAATAATGTCTAGCCAACTTTAAAATAGGTCGCACCTATTCTATAAGTTCTACAACTGTACTTATTCTATGTGTGTGCCTCTACTATCTTCTCGAATCTATTGTAGAAGAGATATTGATGAGTTTAGTTTAGTTTGTATTATCGTGGCACTAGAGCTACACGAAGGCTATTGGCAACGGGTGTCGTATTTTAGCAATATTGATGATGGAACGGGATCTTTCCTGTAAGGTGTTGTTTCGTTTTAAAAACGTTTTCGAAGATTTTTTTAACACCTTTCGAATCGCAAATCTTTTCCTTGTAAATAGCCTTAAATTATATTTCGTAGTTACATCAGACGCTCTACTTACTAATCAAGAAGGGGAGAAAAGAATTTAATCATAAAAAAAGAAACTCGTCTCTTGACCAGGGTTCTAAATTACCAGGCGTAATTGGTTTTGTTGGCCGTAATTGGCCATAATAGGCTACACCTCGTAATATAGAACCCTGATACACTTATTAATCAAGAAGGGGAAAAAAGAATGGAATCCTAAAGAGAAACTCGGCTCTTGACCAGGGTTCTAAATGACGAGGCGTAATTGACTGTGTTGGCCGTAATTTCACCATAATTAGCTACGCCTCGTAATTTAGAACCCTAATTAAGAGAAGAGTTTGATTTTTTATTATTCCATTCATTTTCCCCCCTCTTGATTAGTAAGTGTCTCAATGTTTGTTGCATTTGGATTATTCATTCAAGCAACAGACCACTCCGAATAGCGAGCGCTATTTTATAACCACCCTGTATGTCTACCAACCAACAGTCACTATTCGCACATTTCATCAAGCGTTTCAGAGAAAAAAGCACAGAGTTACAATAAATCGACACACGATAGTTTTTTGCCCCTGATCAAAAGATAGGAATAAAAAATATAACTGTACTAAGATAGGAATAAAAAATATAACTGCACTTACATTTACAAAAGACGTCCGAAATTTTCCTGGACGCAAAGCCGAATTCGTTTGCACTTATTTGTACAAAGTTTTCCAGTGTGATTGAACTAAGTTCAGTTACACTTTGAACAACATCACTGATTTGGTCAACCATAGTTTAAAGATTGCTTTCATAAACTAAGTCTTTCTAATGTCTTCATCGAACGCCAGATTATAAGAACGAGGTATCCAAATTTCTTATGTCACAACCTTCCGCCTTTTGTGCATATTTTCATCTGAACCCAAAGCCAAACTAAATAGAAGTTCAGGCTTCGACATCAAGCAGTTTACGTGATGACAGAGTATCGGTTGAATGGTAGATATATATTTTAATGTTTGTGTGCTTGGTCAGAGACCCGCTTATGAACCTTCGTCAAGTAAAACAGACCCAACACACACACAAAAGTGACAGATGCTGCCATGATTTTTTTGGATTGTAATCTCTTCTAAAATTTTACAATACACTCTTAAAACAAAAGAGTGAAATCCACTCCAGTTGGAGAAGTGCATTTTCGACACCCTAAAGGCATGCATATTTACTCAGACTGAGTTAAAATCACTCGTTTGGAGTGATCCTGTCGGAGGTTTAACACACAAAGGATCCACTCCAAAAGGAGAAGTGCATTTTCCAATCTGGAGGAGTGAAATCCACTCAGACTGAGGTAAATTGGGAGTGTTTGTTTTAAGAGGGTAGGGTACTTGACTAAATTTTTTTATTGGCTTAAAATGTTCTTATGCCAAAAATATTAGACCCGTATTTTTTTTTTTTCAAATACCCCATAAAAAGGTAGAAAAGGGAATTTAAAAATTAGGACTAAAAATCACTCCTGAAAACGCTGTTTGGCTGTCACTTGGTATCTGTGATGTTACTATGAACTATAAACAAACTTTGAAACACCACATTGAAATCGATTTTAGACAAATTTGAAATATACGCTTCTATAAAACAGCCCTACATTTTCTCAATATTTATTATTTTAATATTAATTAGATTAAATCAAGTTTAATCAGAAAACAAAAAAAACATCGCGCCAGTTTGTTTATAGTTCATAGTGACGTCAACCAAACCGACAGGTTTGTGATCACGTGAAAAAAAATCCTTTTTAAAACGATTTTTTTAATGATTTAAAGATTTATTTCGCAAAAATTACATGTGCATTTGTTATTTTTTTTTAATTTCAACGAAAATTTAAATAACATTGGAAGGTATTTTATCGATACAGTCAAGTACCCTATTGTTCGTACAAGGTAACTTTTTTATAATCACCACTATTTACAGGGTGGTTATAAAATAACGCTCGCTATTCGGAGTGGTCTGTAGCTTGAATGAATTATCCAAATGCAAAATAACTTTGAGACACTCACTAATCTAGAAGGGGGGGGAAAGAATGGAATAATAAAAAACAAACTCGTCACTTGGCAAGGATTCTAAATTACGAGGCGTAATTGGATGTGTTGGCCGTAATTAGCCATAATTGGCTATGCCTCGCAATTTAGAGCCTTGGTCAAGCGAGGAATTTTTTTGTTATGATTCCATTCTTCTTCGAAAAAAAGAAACTCGTCTCTTGAATAGGGTTTTAAATTACGAGGCATAATTAGCTGTGTTGGCAGTAATAGTTGGAGTTGGCATAATTGACGCCTCCTCGTAATTTAGAGCCCTGGTCCAGAGCCGAGTTTGTTTCTTATGATTATTCTTTTTTTATGATTATTTTTTAGGCTTCTGTCTTTTTGTTATATATAATTCCATTCTTTTTCCCCCTCCTTGATTAGTAAGTGTCTCAAAGTTTGTTGCATTTGGATTATCCATTCAAGCTACAGAACACTCCGAATAGCGAGCGTTATTTTATAACCACCCTGTATATGTAAAAAATGGAATAGTTCCAAAATATTTATGTATGTGCAGTAGCCGAATAATCAAATGACATATTGTTTTTTTATCATATAACCTTTATTTTTTAATTTGCTATGTATCGACGAATCTTCCTGATGTGTACGGTATAGCCCAGCTCTCCCCTACCTATGTACCTTTTAGATAAGAAGCAACACCACGTTTGTCCCCCTTATTCCAACAATTCTATCTTTAGAACGGGGCCAATTTTATTTGCCCCACCCTGTATTTTTCTACTTCACAATAAAGTTTTGATCTCATGAAAGCGACTTGGAAATAAATTCATTTATATTGCAATCAATATGAATGTCTATTTTCGTGCGTAATTAAAAATTCCTTTTTATAAAATAGGTATTTAGAGTTACTTGAGGGACTTTGGAGTCATTTTTTTTAAATCAGATTTAGTGACTATCGCCTGGGCCAAAATTTGTTTAAAATAAAACCATTCAATTTTTTTCTACTTGGCCAATCAAATGTTTGGCCAATATTTTATTGGAATATTTAAAGGGGTAAAACAAGCAGTATTTTTATGAACTAATTTTTTATTTATTCCAGATGCATTTTAATGAACTTTTAGCATAAAATTTTTTATCTATATTTATTTACTATTTAATTTACATATTCGTTTGCTTGTAAATAGCAAATTAATTTAATTGATCAATAAGAAAATGGATTTACACTGTCGTCTACGCAAAGATTTTTAAAGTATTAACTTCTACATCCGTATTTATAATAAATCAAATAGGGTAAGGTGGGGTAAGTGGGCCATTGGGGCAAGTGGGCCACCCCCCCTGGCATTTCCCGAATTATGGACGTAAAAAAAATCTGTTACAATAGTTTTACGTATTTACCCCAATAGATGCAGGAAATATTATGGCATCATTTTCATTTAAGTATGAAACAAAGTACAATCCTTTTTGTGAATTTTTTTAAAATTGCATCTTTTCGTAATTCACGCCATCATACTATTTTCTTATTTATTTCCAACCGGTTCATGATACAAAACAAAATGTTATATATTTTGAAAGTGCATAAAACATAGTATCTTTTTGTAGGGTCATGTACTTGTGATGTTGATATGGTTAAAAGAAAATTGGGGTGGCCCAGTTGCCCCGCGTTTGGGGTAAGTGGGCCAGGGGTGGCCCACTTGCCCCAACTCTTTAATATACTTAAAAAAAAGTCATATTCACTGATTCATAGGGTTAGTCATATTCACTATTCATAGTCCTATTCATTGACATAGGCCAGTTTAAAATCTGAAGCCCTAACATTTTTTTTACACTACATGCAAAAATGACAAGATGAAAATTAACGTATTATTTCTTGTAGTAAGCTTGCATGCCAGAAAAAGTTGCTATGGGGGAACTATTGAAGATACATCATTACTTTTTTTTCAAACACTCAAAAAATCATGTAGATTATTCCACTTGCCCCACCATCTCTCTACCAGTTATGTGTAAAAATATATTAGGGGGGTGGCCCACTTACCCCACCTTGCGGGGCAAGTGGGCCACTCAGATGACCAAAAAGAAAAACATATTTTTTAAATTTATTTTTTGCCAATTTGTGTTTTGGTTGTCATGAGTACATTTATAACATATGAGAGAATGGACCACAAAAAAAAATAAGTTGTTAGGCCGATTATATCCAGTGGTATGAGGGTCTAAAGTCGAATTATGCCAAAAAGGTGGCCCACTTACCCCACCTTACCCTAAAAAGAATGTTCTGAAAAATTTAAACAATATTAATGCAAAAACTCATTTTTAAATAAAAGAAAACTTTTGTGCCATTTGTAACAATGCTCTCTTTTTGTTTTAACAATGAGTGCCAACAATGAAAACAAGGACAATAATCGTTTTGGTTCATTTCAGCTTCGTCTCTTGCGTACTAAGTTGCTCCGTAGAGTTTGTGTCTACTTTTAAAAAACATATTTTGTGCAAAATCGCTTAACTGGGATACAAGGACTGCTGATTTTTAGGAATTCATTTAGCTACATCTCGGTATGTTCTTTGTTTAAAAAATTATTTTCTAAATAAAATTGTAGGACTAGAATTTTAAGCGATGGAAATTTTATTCAGGTATTGGCACTGTTACTGGTTCTTTCCCTCAAATACAGTATAATTCTGAATGGTAACGTTGACTAGCCTTTTTGGGGTCGATCTTACTTTAGCCCACCTCTTGGCGACTTTTAGAATATTGCCAAGCAATCGGCGATAACGTTGCCAATGTGACAACCTGTCACAGTAAAGGTAAAGTTTCTTTTTTTTCCCAATCCTAAAATTCAAATAATTTCAATTTGGCGATATTTTTAACAAATCGCCAAGGGTTGGATTGTTCTAGGGTTTTACCTATTTTTTTACTGAAACTTTTATTTACAATGTTCAATTTCAGTATTCTATGAGGAAAATATGTTCAAAGCAAATTAAGTTTTCTTCATATTCAGGAACATTCATGTTTTATCATGGTCAAGGAGCACCTAGCGTATTCGGGCCGGAATGCTATTTGTCGACTTTTGGCGTTTGGTTCGGCTAGTGCGTTTTTGCTACTCGGCTGCAAAGGTTAAGCCGCCAAATCGCGACCGGCCCGAATACGGTAGCAGTACCATGGTCAAAATTCCTTCTTTTTTTTTGCCGATAAGTTGTCAACTCCGATAAAGGCAATAATTTCATATATTTTCTGAGTAATTCATAAAATACAAAATTGGCGAAGATGTACGAACACATTTAGAATTCCAAGCGGCCTGTAAATGGACAAAAATGTATTGTTGTTTATCCCGTATACATTTGAAATAATTTCTTTCTCTAATGGGGGCTGCAACTTTGGCTGTCAAGCTTTTGCAGACTCAGCACATAGCCCACAACTGAGAGCCATTTTTTTGTGGCAGCATCTAGGCGACTCTCGCTACTATAATTTTGACGCACAGATTACAATGAATCTGAGCTCTCTTTGAATGTTAAAGTATGCCGAGATTTAATTTTGCCGAGAGAACCCAGGCGAACTCAAATGGGCCTTCCATGGATCTTTTATATGCCACATAATCATATGAAATACGTGCCCAGAATTTTCACACTCAGAAAATCCGACGACTCAGCCGGGGCTCGAACCCGCGATCTTAGGCTTACGAGGCGGATACGTTTAACCTCTCAGCCACTGAGCCGCTAAATCCCTTCTTTTTGTTTGTCCCGATAAGCTGTCAACTCCGATAAAGGCAGTATTTTTAATTAATTAAATTTGTAATTAATATTAGTTTAAATTTTGAGTAATTCATAAATTACGAAATTGTCCCAGGTGTACGACACATTTAAACTTCCAAGCGGCCTGTAAATAGGCAAAAATATATGGCTGTTTTTCATACATAAATTTGAAATTAAAATTGTTTTTAATAAAATAGAGGCCCAGTGGCTTAGTGGTAGTGCTTCGCATTGCCACACCACAGGTCCGGGGATCAAGTCCCGGATTAGGCGAGGTTGACTCATCATTTCATCCCTTGAGTGGGTCGATAAAATGGGCACAAAGCATGCTTGTGAACTAAACACTGGGGGGTTCCGCGTGAGGCTGACCACCTTACCGGGACATATACCTAGCACCACTATTCGCCAGGTCACGAAAGCTGAAATGGGCACGACAGGCCTTGTCCCAATAATGGGCTGTTGCGCCGGGGGGTTAGTTTTTTTTGTTAGTTTTTTAACAAAATAATTGTTTAAAAAATCAAAATTAATTTCATTTTTGAGGAGATGGTCTTAAAATAATTCCAAAATGAAAAAGTTCATTATAGATATAAATTTATTTTTAAAATTTTGAAATTAAAGGTCTTGTAAGAAAGGCAGATGAACAGAATACGGAAAAAGCCGGGTCTGCAGCCCGGAAGGTTTTACCTAATACTGCCGCCTCGCAACTGTACCTAAGATTCAGTTATAGTTTCAAAATTCGCAACATTACTAAAAAAGCAAGCTTTAAAATATTTTTTGCCAACGGCACTTTACTGCCAATGAGGTGCAGGTGTAGAAAAAGCTGTATTGCAGAACACATTTTACCTCTTAAGACTCGAGCAAAATCCTACATGTATATTCTTTATTTAAACATACTTTTCATACAAATGTATGCTTAAAAAAGTATTTTCTTCATAGAAATTTGTTAAAAAATTATGTTTAATAGCTACTTAGAGACGCGCCTTAAACTCTTTTTTTTTCTCTAAATGAGGCTGCAATATTGGTGGTTAAGCTTTTGCAGACTCGGCATATTCCCCAGAACTGAGAGCGATTTTTTTGTGGCACCATCTTGGCGACTCTCGCTATCAGTTTTGACGCCCAGATTACAATGACTCTGAGCTCTCTGTGGATGTTAGAGTATGCCGAGATTTTGCCGAGAAAATCCAAGCCAAATGGATACTCCAGGGATCTTTTACATGCCACATAATCACATGACATCTGCTCCCAGGATTTTCCCATCCAGAAAATCCGACGAGACCCAGTCGGGGCTTAAACCCGCAATCTTGCGCTTATGATGCGTTAGACCTCTCAGCCACTGTAACTTAAACTGTTGTTCACCATTTTAAACTCTAAAAATACACATTTTGACTTTGACACCCAAGCAACAAATCATCTTTTTTTTTTAATCTGTGTTACACAACATGAGTCTACACCACTACAGTCTTATATTTGAAGGCCACCTTTTGAGCTCGCAGCGGACAAAGATTTATGCAAATATCGATAATACTCATCCAGGTTAAACTAAAGAATCGTGGCCGGAAATTTTACGCCATATATTTGAACCCCGACTTTTTGGTGTTATGGTGGTACGCGTGAGTGATGTGAGCAACTTGATGCTATTAATAGCTTCTGTAATTCACATGAGCAGTGAGCAAGCAGACACATTACTCTTTATTTTAAACATTAACATTATTTTAAAAAAGAGAATTCTTAAGCTCCTGGGTCGGATATAAAAAACATCTAGTACCCTTTGATCTTCCGTCAAAATCTGCTATTTTTCATGCTACTTGTTAAGAGGTTTTTTTTTTTTTTGTGTGAGAGATTTTCTGAACTCTTACAATAAGTTTCACACTAAAGACTATAAAAGTATATTTTGTACGATGATTAATTTTTTGCTGAGTTTTGGGCTATTTTTTATTTGTATGTTTTTAGACATATGGGTAACAAATATAACTGTAAAATTAATACCATTTTAATTGCTTTATTTGTCCTTTATTATGAGCATATCATAAATAAACAAATATATAACCATTAAATATGAAGTGTTCACAGGAATTTAATTTTTTGAACACTTTTTGAAGAGTAATTGTTATAAGTTTATTAAAATATTTAGGTCTGGTAGTACGCCAAAATTTCTCAAAAAGTCAAGTGGTACGCAGGTACAAAAAGGTTGGGAACCCCTGGTCTAGATTAACTCCAAATACTATCAGGAACATATTTTATCACCAATTTTTCTGAATGAAATACCATCGCTTTACCCACAGTGCCATCAATCTGTGAAACTCCATCACGACAAAGCTGGCAGTCACACGTCAAAATCCACAGCAAAATTTCTAAAATAAATGGAACAAAAAAAACGGTATCAAGGCCGTACCCTTCACTGATATCCCTACTAAATCTCCCGATGTATCAACAATGGATTTTTGTACTTTCGGACACCTAAAATCTGCATTATCCAGACGTCGCCCCACAACCCTTACATGACTCTGGAAAGCTGTTCAGGAGGTATGTGATAGAATACCTCTTCCAACACTTCAAAAGGCATTATTATCCTGGAAATTACGGTGTAGGAAGATAGTTCAGAATAAGGGCTATCAAATAGAACATTTAAAACACAAAATTTTTATTTAATTTAGTTTTGTGAGTACAATATATATCGTCTAAAAAATGTGTGAACAGCCCTGTACATGTAGGTTGTATGAATCCTCAAAACTTGAATACAAATGATGTGTTTTTCAATAAATTATATTTTTCTATAAAAAATCTCATTTGAGTTCATTTCCAAACAAATAGAAGAGGAAATATCTTATTTGTATGTCTCATCATTATTATCTCATCTTGTTAGTGTGCTTGTTTTTGTTCGATTTTAACTATATATGTTTTTCTTCGCCTGTTCGGGATTTTTTCCCTTGGCGCGTGTCATGGTATTTTTTTATATTGTTGTTTGTTATTTTGCGTTCTTGTAATAATAAAGATCAATATTAGGTTTGTCTCATGGAGATACTTTTTCTATTTCTGCATTTTATAAATTTTGAAATAAATTTTCACAGAAATGTTCTTAGTTAAATAACATAGATTTTAAGAAATTTAAAATGTATCGAAAAATATTCTAGGGGTAAAAACACCATTGATAGCCACTGTAGTTTTTTAACTACACCAATGATTGATCATTTAAGTTACAACATTATAAAGAGATTATAAAAATAATATAGTTAATAATATTAAAAATAAAAATATTATAGTTAATATATTTTTCAATCATGAAACTTTTTTGTATCCCCTGTACTCTTCATTTGTCACCAATATTGCTGAACTGAAGAACAGATTGAGCAAATTCTGTCCCTTAGCGCATAGGTATGTTGTTAAGATTTTTTTAAAAATAAAATTTCATTTTTTGTATGCATAAATGATGCATTAAATTGCAACTATCAGCAATTCCAAATTGTATTTGTCTTTCATCACTCAATTCACTATTTTAATTATTATTATTATTGTCATATTGTTGCCATTTTCCCTGAAAGGAATCTCCATTTCAATCATTATTCAATAAATTCAAAGAAATTCAATAAATTTTAAAAATAGAATGAAATCTGCAGTATTAAAATCTATCTTTCTAACATTGTGTTGAAACTTAACACTTTATTGAAGTACTTGTACGTAATTGCGCCTTATTTTTGTGATTTCACACACTTAAAAATAACATTTTACAACACACTACAAATATATTTAACATTGACGTTATTCGTCTAATCAAATGTTGGCACCCACTTTTAATATTTTTTATTCAAAAAGAAGCATCAAGTTTTGTATCTGTGCAATTAATTTAGAAATTATCGTAATTCTCTACATAATTATAAGTTTCTTAAATATTATATATTTAAATCTTCTATATTTAAGTATGTATTGTGCATTAGAAACAAGTATTTATTCATTACAGTTCACTATAACGTTGCCAAGCCGTATCCTCTTAAATACTTGTGCGTCATCAATTAAGATCGTCAATTCTCCAAATCTCACCTCTAAGACAGCCAGTGGACTTAGAATCCCGAACATATGTTAAGTTTCTCGTATATCATCTTTTTAGGCTAAGTTAAGTTTTTAATTCTTTAGCGTTTTTGTAACCTTAATAAATCACAGTAAAACGTGTCTAGATTTTAACCCTTTCAGTCCCAGTGGTGCCACTTGGCAAAATCCTGTTTCTGATCAGACTTTAAGTACGGCTAACATCTATTAGGATTAATCAAAAATATTTTCTTGTAGAAAAAAGTTTAAAAAATCAAATGATGTGCCTTTTGAATAAATGGTTATAGACGATCAGAAAAAAAAATTATAAAATTATAATGCCAAATTGTCATTGAGACTCTGAAAGGGTTAATAACATTGAAGATGTTCTACAATTATTAAATATTTCTTAGTCGAAACTACTATTCTAATTAAGAATACAGTTAAGCTGAAGCACATCAAAACTAACTTAATTCATACAAACAAAATATTTTAGAATTATAACTGCAAAAAAAAAAATCAGTATTGTTAGTGTTTCAAGCGAATTTTGTACAACAAAATTGAGAAAGTGTCCTAATTACAAAGTCATCAAGTTTAAAACAAAAGTTAACTATTTTAATATGCTGTTTTCACACTTCTTTGGTGGTTTGTTTATACATGAATATGGAATAAAAAGCTTATTTAACCAATTTTGCTAACCTTGCACAAAATAAAATCATATGAAATTAAAGTGCTTTCGCAGCTAAATCTGTAAATGCTGATCTCTATATATCTTGGTATCTAGCACTAAATAAGTTCTACAATTCCAAATTTAATTATTGCTGCTTGTATCGATAAGTATAAAATAAGGTTTTCAAACACAAGTTGTTGTAAGTAAAAAGAAACTCATAAAATGTTGATTACAAGAACCCTTTAAAGCAGTCAGATGCCGCTGATTTAGTCTCATAATTTTAAATTATGAGACTAAATTTGGATTTTTATCGAAAAAATGCGTTAAACAGCATCAATGCCAGCAACTCCTTAAAAACAAAGTCATTTTTTATACAAATAACGAATGGTACAACTCAGCTGCTTCGGTATCGATATTCTTGAAGAGCTTGAACATTCTTTTATGTACCCGCACGATCGTGATAGCTCAGTCGGAAAGGGATAAATAAAATAAAAATGCAGTTTATGAAGTGCAAATGTAAATTTTTTAAGATGTTTGGAGAAGATTTTTTCTGCTTTAAGTTGACAAAATTCTAATTTTGTTAAGTGTATCTCTGTAGAATCAATTTCGAGATAAGGAAAAAAAGTTGGTATGTGCGATTGTGGCCGCTTCTTGGTAATATATGATCTACACATCGATCTTATTCAGTTGTATTTGATGACTCTTAGTACTATGTCAGGTTGTTTGTACTAGTTATATACTTCATGATGATATATTTAGAATTCTCAATGCGTTAATTACGTTAACTGCTCTAAAGATTGATCAAAGTATTATATTGCTTTCAAAACTCAGTTTAGTTTGTTGTCTTCTATCTTTTTTATTGAACAAGCCTCGCAAGAAGAATAGTAGTCTAATAAGGGTTTTGGATAAGTTTACTTTTGTACTAATTGAAAGGAATTTCGTATTAAATAGGTTAGACAGATCAAAGTAATGTCTATTTATCATCAAAAGTCTGTTATTAACATTAATTTTAATATTGTATATAATAATAACAATCATGGCCAAGTATTTAAACTATGTGACTAATGCAAAAGCGTTGTTTCTATCACTGAATAGCTGCGCATTACATACTTCCGAGCTTACTTCCATACATTTCGTTTTTGCTTCGTTAACTGAAAGTTCTATATCTTTGGCATCATCTTTTTCCAGGACGGTAAAATTTCTATCTTACCCAAATTCTCACATATTGTAGATACATTAGTGTCTTGCATTATTTAATTTTGAATCGATTACTTCAAAAACAGTTTCATCAGATGGGTCATCGCAGATATAGAGTATTTCTTTTAAAATGTCCGCTCCAACTATTCATTATTTCTGTGTTGTTGCATGTTGGCTCACCATATCTTATTCTGGGAATCATTGTTCTAGAAGAAAAATACTTCCAAATGTCAATAACCTATTGGTAAAATTTGCGTGCTACTTTTTGCGCCTTCAAGTTCCCAACTTCAATTCGTTTTTCTTCTATATAAATTCTTTACATCTTTCTATACATTTTTTTTCTTGATAATTTTCCTTGTATTTTTCGATTGCATTTCGAGTCGAGCGTCTGTCAGTCCTCTCATTCTGTGTCATACCATTCATTTTCTCTTGATTTGCTTAAGTCCAGGTATAACTTTATTTGCTTCATTGCTAATGATAGTACCAACATCCTTAATAAACAGTAATCCTAAGAATTATTGTTCTGGAACAAAAAAAAACTTCGAATGTCATTAACCAATTGGTAAAATTTGCGTGCGTCTTTTTGCGCCTTTATGTTCTCAATTTCCCTACGTTTTCTTCTGTGTAAATTCTTTTCATCTTTCTATGCATCTTCTTTTTTTTCTTGATAATTTTCTTTGTATTTTTCCATTGCATTTCGAGTCTATCGTGTCTGCCCTCTCATTCTGTGCCATACCATTCATTTTCTTTTGATTTTCTAAAGTCCACGTATAGCTTTATTTGCTGCATTGCTGATGATAGTGCCAACATCCTTAATGAACAGTAATCCTAAGAATTATTGTTCTAGAAGAAAAATACTTTCAAATGTCAATAACCGATTGGTAAAGTTTGCGTGCTTCATTTTTGCGCCTTCAAGTTCTCAATTTCCATGTGTTTTTCGTCTATGTAAATTATTTTCATCTTTCTATGCTTCTTCTTTTTTCTCTTGATAATTTTCCTTGTATTTTTCCCTTACATTTCGAGTCGAGCGTCTGTTAATCCTCTAATTCGGTGTCATAAAATTCATTTTCTCTTGATTTGCTTAAGTCCTGGTATAACTTTATTGGCTGCATTGCCGATAATAGTACCAACATCCCTCTATAGGTTTCGTTGAGCTTCGTCATAATTTCCTTTGGTAAAGCTTCCTTTTAAGTAATTTTTATGTTTTTATACAATTTCGGGCTATTTCAATTTATTATAGTCCAATCTTTCGACTTCCTGGTGAATTCTCTTTGTAAATAACCTGCTAAACTTTGCTTTCACTTTAGGCATCATTAAATATGGCTATAGTCCACACTTGCACCTCTATATATAAGTGAATACAATTAGACTGCCTCTGTTGCCGCCCCGGTGGCTGAATGGTTAGTGTACCAGCCTTTGGAGCAGCTGGGGTCGGGTTCGAATCCCGGTCTGGCATGGATGTTTGTGACAGTCAATAAATGTTGTTATTTGTCTATGTGTTATTCATTTCTTTGTGACTGTAAAAATTCTTTCTGTGTCTGTCCCACTTGACGAAAGCTTATAAGCGGTTCTTTGAACAAGCACACAAGCTGGAATATATATGTATCATACCATACCATACCATACTGCCTCTGTTAGGATAAGGTTTTTTTTAATAAAAAAGGGACCAAATATAGTGGATGGGCTAAAGCAATTGATATTAAATCAGGATAATTTTAAGAAATTATTTAAATATCCTTATAAATACGCAAACTGTTTAGTTACATTTTGTTTTAATAAGACAGTGACCGGATAGTTTATTGCTAAGCTATATTACTTGCATTGTTATGAGTAGTTATTTTTTTTTGCTGCTTATGAATTTAATAGGATTCATCAGCACTTAATTCGTTCTTTTAAAATACGATCTAAATATCAGATTTTTTTTTATTTGCTCGAAGGTATGTCTTGTGTTGTCTGTCCATTTATTTATCTTTAAGCACAATTGTTTATCAGAAACTTATTTAACATTTGTCTGTCTTTCTGTTTGTATTATAAGAATGTGGGTGTGTTAAAGTAATAGAAAAATATCTAACTTGAAACCATAAATTGACACGGACGCGTATACAGACACCTATCACCTGACTTTCAGGTTTGCAGCAACACACTATTTTTTTCAAATAAAATTTTTTAAATTTTACGTAATTTTATAAAATGAAGTCTTAAGGAGTCAATTATCAAAATCAGCTATAAATATACAATAAAGAGTTAAAGAATTTGAATACTTTTTAAAATTCAAATTTTGATACATGCAGTGAAAACAAGTTTCCACTTCAGCCAATCTGCTTATCCCTCAGAGGGTTAAATTTTATCCCAAATTTCTTTTGTTTTAATTCGTATTGTACGCAATTTAATTTCAATTTCCTTAATTCAGTAAATCATTTGAGTTTAACAAAGGTAAAGAGAAAAACCTAATTAACAATTAAAAAGATATGTGACAATGTCAAACATGAATACTATAACAATGCACTTATAAGCAATCGACTGTATCATTGTTGAAATTTCAGATCTTTTGACGCCATCTTTAAAAGTGGTCGCATTTATTTACAGCTCATCTAGAATCCCAAAAATAAGTTCGTTGGCAGTTTTCATATCAAGATCAACATAGGTAAGTAGCATTTACCTTTCGTTAGACCATTTTTTTATTTTAATTTCGACTATTTACTCCGAATCTCTTGAAAATAGCATTTTAAAACCATTAACCAAAGTATTCGTTTCTTTCGGTTTTCGTCTAAGCGAATATCAGATCCTGTTATTTAAAAATTGTGTTGACAAAAAGCATTAAACTTTTATGGATTTGTACATTCTGTGCTGAATTCATCTTACAGGTTATTTTTTGTATTTATGTAATTTTTTGAAATATAACTTTATTCTATATATTCTATAGAATAAAACAGTATAAAAAAGCTTACATTTGAAGAGTACACGGGAAGAACCGATTGATTTCGTACAAGGCTTTCCTTAATAGCCTCTTTGGGGATGATAACGAGATATCGCCTAAACTGGTGTAAAGAAGCCAAATACTCGCTTTGTTTATCTTCCATGGCAGCCCTAATTCACGCCAGAGTTGAGTGGAACGATCACACGTTTGTAGCGCAATTGAAGAACCATAAGGAAAACCGGTTTCCGGTCGCCAATGTTCGCCAAGCAGAGACAATTACGGAAAGACTCCAAATAAATCAATCGGTTCTTCCCGTGTACTCTTCATTATAGTTTGCATTAAATTCGCTGAACTAATTGAGCTGATTGTGACCTCTATTTCTCCAAAAGTCAAAGACTGCGCCTAAGACTACAAAAACATCTGGAATTCTTTGCATATCATCATCCTTCCAAAAATAAGTCGACTTTTTCTTATTATATAACAGTTTTAATGTCCTGATAAATCAAAAAATATCGTCGCAAGATTTACATTATCTCGAAAGGGTTGTAGAGTTTTGAAAAATTGCGATTAGTCGCACAAGAGCTAAAAGAAGGCTATTGGTGACGAGAGTCGTACATTTAGAACCACAGTTAAGTGATAAGCCGCCACCTAAGTAGGCAACCTACGCAACCATTAAAGGTTAATGTATCCGTTTTTACTTACTTATTTGTATCTATTTCACTCCAACATGGAGCATAGGGCTTCCGTTATGGTCCGCCATTTCACCCTTTTGGCTGCAATGGTCTTAATCTCGCCAAATGACTTGCTAAGTTCTTTCACTTCGTTGCTAATTGTTCGCCGCCACTTTGTTTTTGGCTTCCCTCTTTTCCTTTTGCCCTGTGGATTCAATTATAAGGCCTCTTTTACCTTCTTTTTTTCGGGCTTGCGTAGCACATGCCTGATCCACCGCCATTTTCGTTTTCTAATTGAAACGGTGATTGCAGAAACAACGTCAGTCACAAATTTCAAATTTTTCAGGAGGGAGAAAAAACGTAATAACTCCGCCTCTATTTCTGCACTCAACGCTCGAAAAAAACGTCTTGCATTTTTAATTTTCAATCGATTACTTCAAAACCAGTTTCATCAGATGGGTCATCGCAAATAAAAAGTATTTCTTTTAAAATGTCCGCTCCCTTTATTCATTGTCTCTGTGTTGTTGCATGTTGGCTCACTATATCTCTTTCAGGGATTCATTGTTCTAAAACAAAAATACTTTCAAATTTCATTAACCGATTGGTAAAATTTGAGTTCTTCTTTTTTGCAACTTCACGTCCTCAATTTCAAGTTGTTTTTCTTTTATATAAATACTTTTCATCTTTCTATACATCTTTTTTTTCTTGATAATTTTCCTTGTATTTTTCCATTGCATTTCGAGTAGAGCATCTGTTAATCCTCTCATTGTGTGGATACTTTTTAATGAAATTTTTACCAGTTGTTAAATGGACGTTTACCTATGCTGTATTGGAGTCATTTTCTAAATTTTTGTTTGTTTTTAAATTATAATTTTTTAATTGAAACTACATATTTTTTTACCTAAAAACATCAATAATATTAAAAATTAAAAAAGTAAGATTGGTATAGTCATATCCTTCTAGCACTTTTTAGAAACCAACGTCTAAAAAATTTCAGGCTGAAACTTATAGCAGAGTTTGAGAAAAAGGTACATGAACATTGAAAAAGTAAGTTTTGATATATAAACATTTAAAGTAAACAATATAACTTTAATTTACCTAAACAACGTTTGTTTAAAAAATATTAAAAATACTTCCTGTACTCGAAACTTCTAATGTAAGATATCGTTGAAAGGCTAAGATTTTTTTTTTTTTTAAGAAACTCTTAAAACATTGAAATGCCAATTTTAAAAATTATTGGGGTTGTGGTCCCCGGTAACTATATTGCAGCAGGGTTAAAACAATTTTTTTAGGTTAGGTTTGAATTATCGTCGCTCTACACGAGGGCTATTGGCGACGGGCGTCGTATTCTAGAACCACAGTCAGGTGACGAGCCAACACCTGAATAGGCATCCAACGCAACCGCTAAGGGCGACATCGTACGCAGTTTAAAACAAATAATACTTTGAATAATAAGATAATTTCCCTCTTCTTTAGTGACATGTCTATACATAAACATAGAATAAAATATCTATATATTAAACTCAGCTTGTAGCCGCGCACTAACAACAATTATGTATGCAATTCATGAGTGTTTTAGCAAATATTTTTAACTTTTAATCAGCATTTATTAGCATATAGCATTTATAAAATGCTGCATTTCAAATTAGATTATTGCCGTTTCGATTAACAAGTATAAAAAGAAAAATTAAAATATGCCACAGATCGTTGTAAATAATTAAAAGGTCCCAGGTTCGAGAGAGGGAATTGTCTAGCTAATCGATTGCGCAATTGGTTCAAAATATTAACTTCTACCAATGTTTAAAATATTTTATCCAATTATACTCCCATATTCTTCGAATAAACAAATTTTAAAAAAACTTTTCTAACAAATTTAAACAATGTTTGCATAAAAAAATCGATTTAGAAGAAAAGAAAATATTGTTCGATAATTTTTTGTTTTACAATAATGAGTGCTAACAATGGATACAAGTGAAATAATGTCATTTTCGTCATTTCAGCTTCATCTCTTGCGTAATAAGTTGCTCTGTGAAGTTCTAATTATTTTCTTTTTTTTAAAATTATATTGCGTTTTTAAAACGTTTAAATCTGACGCAGAAGCTGATTTTGCTGGACTTTCATCGTAATTGGTATGTTGATATTTTTTAAATCGATTTGTATTAGTTTCAGGTCAATATGTTTTATACGAATGTATCAATAAATACATAAATTTCGGAAAAGTCACCAAACTTTCTATTGAATCAATAGTGTTTCAATAAATAAATATTATAGCTTGCTTTAAAAAAATATCTATTTATTTCCAAACAAATGGTAGAGGATAGAACTGCTCATTTGGAATATATTTCTCTAAATATTATATATTTATGTAATCATTAATTTTTGTTGCGCAAATTTTGCTAAGAGAAATATTTTTGTGGGATTAGTTGATTTCATTTTGAGGAGGTGTACAATCTTTCACTGACACCTTTTTAAAAAAGTCTTTTTAAGCTTTTTGTAAAAAGGCAGTATTATAGTTTTTCGTACAAGATAATGTTTGAATTTCTTTGCTACCAATAAATTTACAGAATTTGAAGCATGTTGTTTGAAATGCATCAGTTTTGTCTCCCTGTGATTTAATACAATTTACAATTTTCACAGGCACATAAAAAATTAGACTTTTCTATCTTTGTAGAGCTCTAAAACATGGTGCGCTTTGTTTATTCTTGATATAATGGCGTCGTATGTTCCTCCTTCAGTGGTGAATGTTGAACCCATGTTGTTGAAAGAATTTGTCACTTCTTTTCTAGTAACGTAAATTGGATTTAGTTTACAGCTTTTGATTTTAAGGACTTTTTGTTTCTCATTTCTAAAAAAGTCAACTTTTTCGGCACTTGTTACGAAGCTTGATGTTTTTCTTTACACGTCCTCTAATTTAGAGGACATCAACTCAATTTCATCGGCGTAGTCGAGGTCTTCTAGAACGCTATCAATTTCCCATTTGGTTCCAAACTTTTGGTACTTCGGCATTGTTCTCATATTCCAGTTTATAATAATATTAAAAAGGGTTTCCGATAATACGCTCTCCTGTCTAACACCTTTCTGAACGTCAAACCTGCCAGTTGTGCAGTGGCTTAAAATTACTTGCCCTTTGCTTCTCTTATACAGACTCCGAATAAGAGATATTACTTTCGTGGAAAGTACATCTATAAAGAAATCTCTGAAGTTCAAATGAATGGTTGCATTTTGTTAAATGGGGGGCTTTGTTCTTCGATATTTATTAGAATGAATCTTTTTGGGTTAAAAGTTCCTCGTACTGCACGAAAACCAGTTCATTCAATTCTTATCTATTTCTCAATGCTTTCCCTAACTATGTATGTTAAGACTTTAGAAAAGTTTTGAATGGTACCGAAAATAAACAAATTCCTCTCCAATAGTTGCAATTTGTCAAATCAAATTTATTTTGGGATTTTGGCAATATTTGTGCTCCTTTCATAAATCACAGGTTTTTTTATGGACATGACATCTTTCACTCCATCCAAACTAGTTTGATGAGTTTGTGCAGTGATGCAGCTGATTTCTCAAGATCAATATTTAAGTAGTTATGCAGTATTGATATTGTTACCTCGGGCTCTTTTGCTCTTTCTTCTGTATTCTAAGTGTATCCACACTTTCTTGTTTATGGATTTCTCCAATATCGACGTTTAGCTCATTAACATACACGAAATGGCACACAAAAACTGCGTTTTCTGAGCTTTGCTCAACCTTTAAAACCTCTTCGCCAGTCTCTTCGAAGTGCTGTCCACTTTCTTTCGTTAAGTTTACTGTACGGTAACCCTTGGCGAACTTTCCAAAATCGCGCCATAAGTCCGTATTCTGGCAATTTTTTGACTCCACGCCCTCTTCGGTTTCTTGCGCTGATAAATAATGATCAGATAGGGCTGCCAGAAAAAGTCATCGTTGCGAAGTCAAAGAATTCGAATCATCAGTCGAAGTCATACAGGTTACCGCACAATGTTATTTATCGTCAAATCCGAAAAAAATTGCGCCAAGGGTTACCGTACGGTAAATCTAATCCGTTGTGCAAAGTGAGGTAGCACATGTGGGAACTTCAGTGAAGATATTTTCCCTCTTCACTCCACAGTCACTGTTTGGTTTTATTCCATGAAATCGATGCATGGTTTTATAAACTCCAAAATTGCCTTTGGGGTGCTTTTTTGCTGCAGTTACATCTGTGGCCTATGCCGTGTTAATTTTGAATTGTTTAGCATGTTCTAGCTTTCTTTTATCGATTAACTTTAGGATATCAGCTTTAATCGAGTTTTTGTATTTTTCTTGCTATACCTAATATTTCTTTTGTAGTTGTATCCATATAGTTCTTTAAAAAAAATCCAGTAATTCCAGATTTCTTCACCTCTCTCTAAATTTTCAAATCTTCAAGTGCCGAGAATTTGATTTTTAACTTGCACACACACATTTCTTTTTTGTTTTATTTTTCAGTATCAAAACATAATCGTTCGGACTTTTTCGTTACGGTACTCCTTGACAAATTAAACTGTATATCGGCAGTTTTTATTCATCTATTGATTAATTTTTCCTTAAAAAGTCATGTCTGGCGTAATAGTGATTTATTTGTTGTACCACTCAGTAAAAATAATTATTTAAGTAACCATCCACTTTAAAGATTTATCGTAATTTCAATCTTTTTGTAATGAACTTGATTTATTTTCAACTTTTAATGATTTAAAGGAAAGAATGTCGACGGATTTTGTGTAATTGAATGTCTGTCCTTTTTTACCACCACTATAATTTGGTTGTAACCTGTGGAGGGTTTTTCTAAATAAATAAAAAATGAATAAATATATCTATCCTTTATTACTCCTTACATACGCCGCATTTATTTTACCCTTTCAGCCGCAGTGATGCCATTTGGCATAATCATGTTTCTGATCATAATTTTTTAAAAAAAATAGGGCTGACATTTATTGAGATCAATAAAAAATATTTCCTGATAAGAAAAAATGTTTAAAGAATCGAATTCTGTGCTTTTTGATATTATAATGTCTATAATGATCAAAAAAAATTCTAAAATAATGAAAAAATTGTAATTTTTGGGACTGAAAGAGTTATATATTTAAATGTTTTAGGCTTTTCCATGGAATTAAACAATGGTTAAAGTATATAAGAAATTTTGAATCGAAAGAAAAACAATTTAATGCTTTATTTTTGCTTTTGGAAATATTGAATTAATAAAATAAATAACAAAGAAATAAATAACAAATTAAGCGACTTTTTTTCATTCCAGCGACAGCTTTTGAAGTCGTTTTGCACAGCTTATCTGATTATATTACATATTTGGGCTTATTATTAAAATAAATATTTGGCTGAATATATAAGTATTTCTGTGCCCAACTTACCTCACTGAGTCATCTGAAATACTGATTTAAGGAAAAATCATCTTAGCATGCATCGGTATGTTAGTTATTATTTTGTAGTTACAGTAAATTTGGTTAAGGGTCATATGTAAGTTTTAAAGGAATATATGTATCAAACGGAAGTATTATAAACTACATGTAGGGTGTATGAATCATCAAAACTTCCATATAAACGATGTGTGTTTCCAATAGATTATATATTTTTCTTTAAAAAAAACCCTCATTTGATTTTGATTTATTTCCAAGCAAATAGAACAGGAAATATTATTTGTATGTAACAATCTCATCATTATTATCCCATCTCTCTCATTTGAATTCATTTCCAAAAAAATTGATTATCTGAAATATCTTATTTGTAGTCTTCTCATCTCTCATTTATAGAATTCATCTCCAGTTCATTTGTAGATAGGAAAGTTCTTATTTGTATGTCTTATTTCATCTTTTATTTATCATCTTTTTTTTATTTTTTTTTTTTTTGTTTTTAACTATACTCATCTTGTTAGTGTGTATGTTTTTGTTCGATTTTAACTAAGCATGTTTTCTTTCACAGTCACACGGATTTTTCCCTTTCCAGTAATTTTTATACTGTATCTTTGTTATTTTTTGTTTTTTAATTATGAAGATTGTTATGTATTAAGTGTCAACTCACGGAGATACTTTTTCTACTTCTGTATTTTATAAATTTTGAAATAAATTTTCAAAGAAGTGTTATTAGTTAAATTACATAAATTTGAAGAAATTTAAAATGCAACCAAAAATATTCTAGGGGTAAACACCATTGACAACCAATGTATGTCTTTAAACTACACCAATGATTGATCATTCAAGTGTTACTACCAACAACATAATAAAGAAATTTTGAAAATATATAGTTAGTCTACAAAATTTTTTCTTCATGAAACTTTCATCGCTCATTTTACTATTTAAATTTTTTTTATCATATTGTTGCCATTTTCCAGGAAAGGAATCTCCATTTCAATTATCATTCAATAAATTCAGAGAAATTCAATAAATTCAGAAAATAAGTAATTGCGCATCACTTTTGGGATTTCAAACATTCAAAAATAACACTAAAACCACACAAAGCAAAAGCTAAAAACAGTTGTCGATAGGCGCTCGTTTCATACTGCTCCCTCTTCCCTCACGCCAACGAAAAGACTTCTGAAAGCCTAGCGTTACGGTATGTATTATGTCTTAAATGAATTCGTTTTTTATTTTTTTCGTGTTCAATGAGATTGCTTATGTTTATTACTAGTTTTTACGACTTAACTGTTCAGCTTGAAGAGTCCTGACTAACTTGACTAACTATTTTTGAAAATGTAGCGCGGAGATAATCCTCCGGTGTTAGGGAACTAATTCTATTTTTAGGTGAATCCACCGAAGCAGAACAAGGAGAACAGTGCTTGGAATATGTTAACCTCACTCTGTACACATTGGTTGGTGTAGGATTTTCGGTTACCAGTGAGAGTGCATGTTGCCATCGTACGGTACTGCTTGTTGGTACGGAGTTTTTATTCGCACCTGAACGATTTTTCTTAAAAAGTTCCTCGTCGGCCTAAAAAAGCCAAATATATAAAAGTATTACGTTAAAATTCATCGATATGCTTTTTGTAATGGAATTCGTCGGCACACAAAAGCCACCCTAAAAAAGGTAAAAAACAGTGTTGATAGGTCGCTCGTTTCATACTGCTCCTCTTCCCTCACCAACGAAAAGACTTCCGAAAGCCTAGCGTTAGGGTATTTTCTTAAATGAAAAATTTCGTTTTATATTTTTTTATGTTCATTGAGATGTTTATGTTTTTTACTAGTTGACCATTTGGCATAACATGTTTAGGGAAAGGTCCTGATCAAAATTTTTTTAAAAAAAATAGCGCTGTCATTTATTGAGATTTTATTGAGATCAATAAAAAATATTTCCTGATAAGAAAAAATGTTTAAAGAATCGAATTCTGTGCTTTTTGATATTATAAATGTCTATAGACGATCAAAAAAAATTCTAAAATAATGATGACAAATTGTAATTTGGGACTGAAAGAGTTAAATATATTAAATGTTAAGGCTTTTCCATTGAATTTAAACAATGGTTAAGTATATAAGAAATTTTGAATCGAAAGAAAAACAATTAATGCTTTATTTTTGCTGTTTTGAAATAATGTATTTTACAATGAAAATAAATAACAAAGCTAATTTTTGTCATTCCAGCGACAGCTTTTGCTTAAGAAGTCGCTTTGCACAGCTTATCTGATTATATTACATATTTGGCTGATTAAAATAAATATTTGGCTGAATATAGTAAGTATTTGGTGCCCAACTTACCTCACTGAGTCATCTGAAATACTGATTTAAGGAAAATCATCTTAGCTGCATCGGTATGTTATTATTTTGTAGGTACAGTAAATTTGTTAAGGGTCATATGTAAGTTTAAAGGAATATATGTATCAAACGGAAGTATTATAAACTACATGTAGGGTGTATGAATCCTCAAAACTTCCATATAAACGATGTGTGTTTCAATAGATTATATTTTTCTTTAAAAAAACCCTCATTTGAATTTATTTCCAAGCAAATAGAACAGGAAATATCTTATTTGTATGTAATATCTCATCATTATTATCCCATCTCTCTCATTTGAATTCATTTCCAAAAAAAATAGAAGAGGAAATATCTTATTTGTGTATCTAATCTCATCATTTTTATCCCATCTCTCTCATTTGAATTCATTTCCAAACAAATAGAAGATGAAATATCTTATTTGTATGTCTTATCTCATCTCTCATTTAAATTCATTTAAAAACAAACAGAAGAGGAAATATCTTATTTGTATGTCTTATCTCATCAGTATTATCTCATCTCTCATTTAAGTTCATTTTCGAACAAATAGAAGAGGAAATATCTTATTTGTATGTCTTATGTCATCACTATTATCTCATCTTGTTAGTGTGTATGTTTTTGTTCGATTTTAACTATGCATGTTTTTCTTCTCCTGTACGGGATATTTTTCTCTTTGCGTGTCACAGTATTTTTTATACTGTATCTTTGTTATTTTTTGTTCTTTTAATTATGAAGATTGTTATGTATTAAGTGTCAACTCACGGAGATACTTTTTCTACTTCTGTATTTTATAAATTTTGAAATAAATTTTCAAAGAAGTGTTAGTAGTTGAATTACATAAATTTGAAGAAATTTAAAATGCAACCAAAAATATTCTAGGGGTAAACACCATTGACAACCACTGTAGTTCTTTAACTACACCAATGATTGATCATTCAAGTGTTACTACCAACAACATAATAAAGAAATTTTGAAAATATATAGTTAGTCTACAAAATTTTTTCTTCATGAACGGTTTATCGCACCTGAAAGAAAGTTCCTCGTCGGCCTAAAAAAGCCAAATATATAAAAGTATTACGTTAAAATTCATCGATATGCAATGGAATTCGTCGGCCCACAAAAGCCACCCTAAAAAAAGGTAAAAACAGGTGTTGATAGGTCGCTCGTTTCATACTGCTCCCTCTTCCCTCACGCCAACGAAAAGACTTCCGAAAGCCTAGCGTTAGGGTATGTATTATGTCTTAAATGAATTCGTTTTATATTTTTTCGTGTTCATTGAGATGTTTATGTTTTTTACTAGTTTTTACGACTTAACTGTACTTCAGAGGGAGAGTCCTGACTAACTTTAACTTTTTTTGAAAATAAATGTAGCGCGGAGATATCCTCCGGTGTTAGGGAACTAATTCTATTTTTAGGTGAATCCACCGAAGCAGACAAGGAGAACAGTGCTTGGAATATGTTAACTCTCTCTGTAGCCGAATTGGTTGGTGGTAGGATTTCGGTTACCAGTGCAGAGCGCATGTTACCATCGTACTCTGCGTGTTGGGTACGGAGGTATGCGTTACTGAACGGTTTATCGCACCTGAAAGAAAGTTCCTCGTCGGCCTAAAAAAGCCAAATATATAAAAGTATTACGTTAAAATTCATCGATATGCAATGGAATTCGTCGGCCCACAAAAGCCACCCTAAAAAAAGGTAAAAACAGGTGTTGATAGGTCGCTCGTTTCATACTGCTCCCTCTTCCCTCACGCCAACGAAAAGACTTCCGAAAGCCTAGCGTTAGGGTATGTATTATGTCTTAAATGAATTCGTTTTATATTTTTTCGTGTTCATTGAGATGCTTATGTTTTTTACTAGTTTTTACGACTTAACTGTACTTCAGAGGGAGAGTCCTGACTAACTTTAACTTTTTTTGAAAATAAATGTAGCGCGGAGATATCCTCCGGTGTTAGGGAACTAATTCTATTTTTAGGTGAATCCACCGAAGCAGACAAGGAGAACAGTGCTTGGAATATGTTAACTCTCTCTGTAGCCGAATTGGTTGGTGGTAGGATTTCGGTTACCAGTGCAGAGCGCATGTTACCATCGTACTCTGCGTGTTGGGTACGGAGGTATGCGTTACTGAACGGTTTATCGCACCTGAAAGAAAGTTCCTCGTCGGCCTAAAAAAGCCAAATATATGAAAGTATTACGTTAAAATTCATCGATATGCAATGGAATTCGTCGGCCCACAAAAGCCACCCTAAAAAAAGGTAAAAACAGGTGTTGATAGGTCGCTCGTTTCATACTGCTCCCTCTTCCCTCACGCCAACGAAAAGACTTCCGAAAGCCTAGCGTTAGGGTATGTATTATGTCTTAAATGAATTCGTTTTATATTTTTTCGTGTTCATTGAGATGTTTATGTTTTTTTACTAGTTTTTACGACTTAACTGTACTTCAGAGGGAGAGTCCTGACTAACTTTAACTTTTTTTGAAAATAAATGTAGCTCGGAGATATCCTCCGGTGTTAGGGAACTAATTCTATTTTTAGGTGAATCCACCGAAGCAGACAAGGAGAACAGTGCTTGGAATATGTTAACTCTCTCTGTAGCCGAATTGGTTGGTGGTAGGATTTCGGTTACCAGTGCAGAGCGCATGTTACCATCGTACTCTGCGTGTTGGGTACGGAGGTATGCGTTACTGAACGGTTTATCGCACCTGAAAGAAAGTTCCTCGTCGGCCTAAAAAAGCCAAATATATAAAAGTATTACGTTAAAATTCATCGATATGCAATGGAATTCGTCGGCCCACAAAAGCCACCCTAAAAAAAGGTAAAAACAGGTGTTGATAGGTCGCTCGTTTCATACTGCTCCCTCTTCCCTCACGCCAACGAAAAGACTTCCGAAAGCCTAGCGTTAGGGTATGTATTATGTCTTAAATGAATTCGTTTTATATTTTTTCGTGTTCATTGAGATGCTTATGTTTTTTTACTAGTTTTTACGACTTAACTGTACTTCAGAGGGAGAGTCCTGACTAACTTTAACTTTTTTTGAAAATAAATGTAGCGCGGAGATATCCTCCGGTGTTAGGGAACTAATTCTATTTTTAGGTGAATCCACCGAAGCAGACAAGGAGAACAGTGCTTGGAATATGTTAACTCTCTCTGTAGCCGAATTGGTTGGTGGTAGGATTTCGGTTACCAGTGCAGAGCGCATGTTACCATCGTACTCTGCGTGTTGGGTACGGAGGTATGCGTTACTGAACGGTTTATCGCACCTGAAAGAAAGTTCCTCGTCGGCCTAAAAAAGCCAAATATATGAAAAGTATTACGTTAAAATTCATCGATATGCAATGGAATTCGTCGGCCCACAAAAGCCACCCTAAAAAAAGGTAAAAACAGGTGTTGATAGGTCGCTCGTTTCATACTGCTCCCTCTTCCCTCACGCCAACGAAAAGACTTCCGAAAGCCTAGCGTTAGGGTATGTATTATGTCTTAAATGAATTCGTTTTATATTTTTTCGTGTTCATTGAGATGTTTATGTTTTTTTACTAGTTTTTACGACTTAACTGTACTTCAGAGGGAGAGTCCTGACTAACTTTAACTTTTTTTGAAAATAAATGTAGCGCGGAGATATCCTCCGGTGTTAGGGAACTAATTCTATTTTTAGGTGAATCCACCGAAGCAGACAAGGAGAACAGTGCTTGGAATATGTTAACTCTCTCTGTAGCCGAATTGGTTGGTGGTAGGATTTCGGTTACCAGTGCAGAGCGCATGTTACCATCGTACTCTGCGTGTTGGGTACGGAGGTATGCGTTACTGAACGGTTTATCGCACCTGAAAGAAAGTTCCTCGTCGGCCTAAAAAAGCCAAATATATAAAAGTATTACGTTAAAATTCATCGATATGCAATGGAATTCGTCGGCCCACAAAAGCCACCCTAAAAAAAGGTAAAAACAGGTGTTGATAGGTCGCTCGTTTCATACTGCTCCCTCTTCCCTCACGCCAACGAAAAGACTTCCGAAAGCCTAGCGTTAGGGTATGTATTATGTCTTAAATGAATTCGTTTTATATTTTTTCGTGTTCATTGAGATGTTTATGTTTTTTTACTAGTTTTTACGACTTAACTGTACTTCAGAGGGAGAGTCCTGACTAACTTTAACTTTTTTTGAAAATAAATGTAGCGCGGAGATATCCTCCGGTGTTAGGGAACTAATTCTATTTTTAGGTGAATCCACCGAAGCAGACAAGGAGAACAGTGCTTGGAATATGTTAACTCTCTCTGTAGCCGAATTGGTTGGTGGTAGGATTTCGGTTACCAGTGCAGAGCGCATGTTACCATCGTACTCTGCGTGTTGGGTACGGAGGTATGCGTTACTGAACGGTTTATCGCACCTGAAAGAAAGTTCCTCGTCGGCCTAAAAAAGCCAAATATATAAAAGTATTACGTTAAAATTCATCGATATGCAATGGAATTCGTCGGCCCACAAAAGCCACCCTAAAAAAAGGTAAAAACAGGTGTTGATAGGTCGCTCGTTTCATACTGCTCCCTCTTCCCTCACGCCAACGAAAAGACTTCCGAAAGCCTAGCGTTAGGGTATGTATTATGTCTTAAATGAATTCGTTTTATATTTTTTCGTGTTCATTGAGATGTTTATGTTTTTTTACTAGTTTTTACGACTTAACTGTACTTCAGAGGGAGAGTCCTGACTAACTTTAACTTTTTTTGAAAATAAATGTAGCGCGGAGATATCCTCCGGTGTTAGGGAACTAATTCTATTTTTAGGTGAATCCACCGAAGCAGACAAGGAGAACAGTGCTTGGAATATGTTAACTCTCTCTGTAGCCGAATTGGTTGGTGGTAGGATTTCGGTTACCAGTGCAGAGCGCATGTTACCATCGTACTCTGCGTGTTGGGTACGGAGGTATGCGTTACTGAACGGTTTATCGCACCTGAAAGAAAGTTCCTCGTCGGCCTAAAAAAGCCAAATATATAAAAGTATTACGTTAAAATTCATCGATATGCAATGGAATTCGTCGGCCCACAAAAGCCACCCTAAAAAAAGGTAAAAACAGGTGTTGATAGGTCGCTCGTTTCATACTGCTCCCTCTTCCCTCACGCCAACGAAAAGACTTCCGAAAGCCTAGCGTTAGGGTATGTATTATGTCTTAAATGAATTCGTTTTATATTTTTTCGTGTTCATTGAGATGTTTATGTTTTTTTACTAGTTTTTACGACTTAACTGTACTTCAGAGGGAGAGTCCTGACTAACTTTAACTTTTTTTGAAAATAAATGTAGCGCGGAGATATCCTCCGGTGTTAGGGAACTAATTCTATTTTTAGGTGAATCCACCGAAGCAGACAAGGAGAACAGTGCTTGGAATATGTTAACTCTCTCTGTAGCCGAATTGGTTGGTGGTAGGATTTCGGTTACCAGTGCAGAGCGCATGTTACCATCGTACTCTGCGTGTTGGGTACGGAGGTATGCGTTACTGAACGGTTTATCGCACCTGAAAGAAAGTTCCTCGTCGGCCTAAAAAAGCCAAATATATAAAAGTATTACGTTAAAATTCATCGATATGCAATGGAATTCGTCGGCCCACAAAAGCCACCCTAAAAAAAGGTAAAAACAGGTGTTGATAGGTCGCTCGTTTCATACTGCTCCCTCTTCCCTCACGCCAACGAAAAGACTTCCGAAAGCCTAGCGTTAGGGTATGTATTATGTCTTAAATGAATTCGTTTTATATTTTTTCGTGTTCATTGAGATGTTTATGTTTTTTTACTAGTTTTTACGACTTAACTGTACTTCAGAGGGAGAGTCCTGACTAACTTTAACTTTTTTTGAAAATAAATGTAGCGCGGAGATATCCTCCGGTGTTAGGGAACTAATTCTATTTTTAGGTGAATCCACCGAAGCAGACAAGGAGAACAGTGCTTGGAATATGTTAACTCTCTCTGTAGCCGAATTGGTTGGTGGTAGGATTTCGGTTACCAGTGCAGAGCGCATGTTACCATCGTACTCTGCGTGTTGGGTACGGAGGTATGCGTTACTGAACGGTTTATCGCACCTGAAAGAAAGTTCCTCGTCGGCCTAAAAAAGCCAAATATATAAAAGTATTACGTTAAAATTCATCGATATGCAATGGAATTCGTCGGCCCACAAAAGCCACCCTAAAAAAAGGTAAAAACAGGTGTTGATAGGTCGCTCGTTTCATACTGCTCCCTCTTCCCTCACGCCAACGAAAAGACTTCCGAAAGCCTAGCGTTAGGGTATGTATTATGTCTTAAATGAATTCGTTTTATATTTTTTCGTGTTCATTGAGATGTTTATGTTTTTTTACTAGTTTTTACGACTTAACTGTACTTCAGAGGGAGAGTCCTGACTAACTTTAACTTTTTTTGAAAATAAATGTAGCGCGGAGATATCCTCCGGTGTTAGGGAACTAATTCTATTTTTAGGTGAATCCACCGAAGCAGACAAGGAGAACAGTGCTTGGAATATGTTAACTCTCTCTGTAGCCGAATTGGTTGGTGGTAGGATTTCGGTTACCAGTGCAGAGCGCATGTTACCATCGTACTCTGCGTGTTGGGTACGGAGGTATGCGTTACTGAACGGTTTATCGCACCTGAAAGAAAGTTCCTCGTCGGCCTAAAAAAGCCAAATATATAAAAGTATTACGTTAAAATTCATCGATATGCAATGGAATTCGTCGGCCCACAAAAGCCACCCTAAAAAAAGGTAAAAAACAGGTGTTGATAGGTCGCTCGTTTCATACTGCTCCCTCTTCCCTCACGCCAACGAAAAGACTTCCGAAAGCCTAGCGTTAGGGTATGTATTATGTCTTAAATGAATTCGTTTTATATTTTTTCGTGTTCATTGAGATGTTTATGTTTTTTTACTAGTTTTTACGACTTAACTGTACTTCAGAGGGAGAGTCCTGACTAACTTTAACTTTTTTTGAAAATAAATGTAGCGCGGAGATATCCTCCGGTGTTAGGGAACTAATTCTATTTTTAGGTGAATCCACCGAAGCAGACAAGGAGAACAGTGCTTGGAATATGTTAACTCTCTCTGTAGCCGAATTGGTTGGTGGTAGGATTTCGGTTACCAGTGCAGAGCGCATGTTACCATCGTACTCTGCGTGTTGGGTACGGAGGTATGCGTTACTGAACGGTTTATCGCACCTGAAAGAAAGTTCCTCGTCGGCCTAAAAAAGCCAAATATATAAAAGTATTACGTTAAAATTCATCGATATGCAATGGAATTCGTCGGCCCACAAAAGCCACCCTAAAAAAAGGTAAAAACAGGTGTTGATAGGTCGCTCGTTTCATACTGCTCCCTCTTCCCTCACGCCAACGAAAAGACTTCCGAAAGCCTAGCGTTAGGGTATGTATTATGTCTTAAATGAATTCGTTTTATATTTTTTCGTGTTCATTGAGATGCTTTATGTTTTTTTACTAGTTTTTACGACTTAACTGTACTTCAGAGGGAGAGTCCTGACTAACTTTAACTTTTTTTGAAAATAAATGTAGCGCGGAGATATCCTCCGGTGTTAGGGAACTAATTCTATTTTTAGGTGAATCCACCGAAGCAGACAAGGAGAACAGTGCTTGGAATATGTTAACTCTCTCTGTAGCCGAATTGGTTGGTGGTAGGATTTCGGTTACCAGTGCAGAGCGCATGTTACCATCGTACTCTGCGTGTTGGGTACGGAGGTATGCGTTACTGAACGGTTTATCGCACCTGAAAGAAAGTTCCTCGTCGGCCTAAAAAAGCCAAATATATAAAAGTATTACGTTAAAATTCATCGATATGCAATGGAATTCGTCGGCCCACAAAAGCCACCCTAAAAAAAGGTAAAAACAGGTGTTGATAGGTCGCTCGTTTCATACTGCTCCCTCTTCCCTCACGCCAACGAAAAGACTTCCGAAAGCCTAGCGTTAGGGTATGTATTATGTCTTAAATGAATTCGTTTTATATTTTTTCGTGTTCATTGAGATGTTTATGTTTTTTTACTAGTTTTTACGACTTAACTGTACTTCAGAGGGAGAGTCCTGACTAACTTTAACTTTTTTTGAAAATAAATGTAGCTCGGAGATATCCTCCGGTGTTAGGGAACTAATTCTATTTTTAGGTGAATCCACCGAAGCAGACAAGGAGAACAGTGCTTGGAATATGTTAACTCTCTCTGTAGCCGAATTGGTTGGTGGTAGGATTTCGGTTACCAGTGCAGAGCGCATGTTACCATCGTACTCTGCGTGTTGGGTACGGAGGTATGCGTTACTGAACGGTTTATCGCACCTGAAAGAAAGTTCCTCGTCGGCCTAAAAAAGCCAAATATATAAAAGTATTACGTTAAAATTCATCGATATGCAATGGAATTCGTCGGCCCACAAAAGCCACCCTAAAAAAAGGTAAAAACAGGTGTTGATAGGTCGCTCGTTTCATACTGCTCCCTCTTCCCTCACGCCAACGAAAAGACTTCCGAAAGCCTAGCGTTAGGGTATGTATTATGTCTTAAATGAATTCGTTTTATATTTTTTCGTGTTCATTGAGATGCTTTATGTTTTTTTACTAGTTTTTACGACTTAACTGTACTTCAGAGGGAGAGTCCTGACTAACTTTAACTTTTTTTGAAAATAAATGTAGCGCGGAGATATCCTCCGGTGTTAGGGAACTAATTCTATTTTTAGGTGAATCCACCGAAGCAGACAAGGAGAACAGTGCTTGGAATATGTTAACTCTCTCTGTAGCCGAATTGGTTGGTGGTAGGATTTCGGTTACCAGTGCAGAGCGCATGTTACCATCGTACTCTGCGTGTTGGGTACGGAGGTATGCGTTACTGAACGGTTTATCGCACCTGAAAGAAAGTTCCTCGTCGGCCTAAAAAAGCCAAATATATAAAAGTATTACGTTAAAATTCATCGATATGCAATGGAATTCGTCGGCCCACAAAAGCCACCCTAAAAAAAGGTAAAAACAGGTGTTGATAGGTCGCTCGTTTCATACTGCTCCCTCTTCCCTCACGCCAACGAAAAGACTTCCGAAAGCCTAGCGTTAGGGTATGTATTATGTCTTAAATGAATTCGTTTTATATTTTTTCGTGTTCATTGAGATGTTTATGTTTTTTTACTAGTTTTTACGACTTAACTGTACTTCAGAGGGAGAGTCCTGACTAACTTTAACTTTTTTTGAAAATAAATGTAGCGCGGAGATATCCTCCGGTGTTAGGGAACTAATTCTATTTTTAGGTGAATCCACCGAAGCAGACAAGGAGAACAGTGCTTGGAATATGTTAACTCTCTCTGTAGCCGAATTGGTTGGTGGTAGGATTTCGGTTACCAGTGCAGAGCGCATGTTACCATCGTACTCTGCGTGTTGGGTACGGAGGTATGCGTTACTGAACGGTTTATCGCACCTGAAAGAAAGTTCCTCGTCGGCCTAAAAAAGCCAAATATATGAAAGTATTACGTTAAAATTCATCGATATGCAATGGAATTCGTCGGCCCACAAAAGCCACCCTAAAAAAAGGTAAAAACAGGTGTTGATAGGTCGCTCGTTTCATACTGCTCCCTCTTCCCTCACGCCAACGAAAAGACTTCCGAAAGCCTAGCGTTAGGGTATGTATTATGTCTTAAATGAATTCGTTTTATATTTTTTCGTGTTCATTGAGATGTTTATGTTTTTTTACTAGTTTTTACGACTTAACTGTACTTCAGAGGGAGAGTCCTGACTAACTTTAACTTTTTTTGAAAATAAATGTAGCTCGGAGATATCCTCCGGTGTTAGGGAACTAATTCTATTTTTAGGTGAATCCACCGAAGCAGACAAGGAGAACAGTGCTTGGAATATGTTAACTCTCTCTGTAGCCGAATTGGTTGGTGGTAGGATTTCGGTTACCAGTGCAGAGCGCATGTTACCATCGTACTCTGCGTGTTGGGTACGGAGGTATGCGTTACTGAACGGTTTATCGCACCTGAAAGAAAGTTCCTCGTCGGCCTAAAAAAGCCAAATATATAAAAGTATTACGTTAAAATTCATCGATATGCAATGGAATTCGTCGGCCCACAAAAGCCACCCTAAAAAAAGGTAAAAACAGGTGTTGATAGGTCGCTCGTTTCATACTGCTCCCTCTTCCCTCACGCCAACGAAAAGACTTCCGAAAGCCTAGCGTTAGGGTATGTATTATGTCTTAAATGAATTCGTTTTATATTTTTTCGTGTTCATTGAGATGTTTATGTTTTTTTACTAGTTTTTACGACTTAACTGTACTTCAGAGGGAGAGTCCTGACTAACTTTAACTTTTTTTGAAAATAAATGTAGCGCGGAGATATCCTCCGGTGTTAGGGAACTAATTCTATTTTTAGGTGAATCCACCGAAGCAGACAAGGAGAACAGTGCTTGGAATATGTTAACTCTCTCTGTAGCCGAATTGGTTGGTGGTAGGATTTCGGTTACCAGTGCAGAGCGCATGTTACCATCGTACTCTGCGTGTTGGGTACGGAGGTATGCGTTACTGAACGGTTTATCGCACCTGAAAGAAAGTTCCTCGTCGGCCTAAAAAAGCCAAATATATAAAAGTATTACGTTAAAATTCATCGATATGCAATGGAATTCGTCGGCCCACAAAAGCCACCCTAAAAAAAGGTAAAAACAGGTGTTGATAGGTCGCTCGTTTCATACTGCTCCCTCTTCCCTCACGCCAACGAAAAGACTTCCGAAAGCCTAGCGTTAGGGTATGTATTATGTCTTAAATGAATTCGTTTTATATTTTTTCGTGTTCATTGAGATGTTTATGTTTTTTTACTAGTTTTTACGACTTAACTGTACTTCAGAGGGAGAGTCCTGACTAACTTTAACTTTTTTTGAAAATAAATGTAGCGCGGAGATATCCTCCGGTGTTAGGGAACTAATTCTATTTTTAGGTGAATCCACCGAAGCAGACAAGGAGAACAGTGCTTGGAATATGTTAACTCTCTCTGTAGCCGAATTGGTTGGTGGTAGGATTTCGGTTACCAGTGCAGAGCGCATGTTACCATCGTACTCTGCGTGTTGGGTACGGAGGTATGCGTTACTGAACGGTTTATCGCACCTGAAAGAAAGTTCCTCGTCGGCCTAAAAAAGCCAAATATATAAAAGTATTACGTTAAAATTCATCGATATGCAATGGAATTCGTCGGCCCACAAAAGCCACCCTAAAAAAAGGTAAAAACAGGTGTTGATAGGTCGCTCGTTTCATACTGCTCCCTCTTCCCTCACGCCAACGAAAAGACTTCCGAAAGCCTAGCGTTAGGGTATGTATTATGTCTTAAATGAATTCGTTTTATATTTTTTCGTGTTCATTGAGATGCTTTATGTTTTTTTACTAGTTTTTACGACTTAACTGTACTTCAGAGGGAGAGTCCTGACTAACTTTAACTTTTTTTGAAAATAAATGTAGCGCGGAGATATCCTCCGGTGTTAGGGAACTAATTCTATTTTTAGGTGAATCCACCGAAGCAGACAAGGAGAACAGTGCTTGGAATATGTTAACTCTCTCTGTAGCCGAATTGGTTGGTGGTAGGATTTCGGTTACCAGTGCAGAGCGCATGTTACCATCGTACTCTGCGTGTTGGGTACGGAGGTATGCGTTACTGAACGGTTTATCGCACCTGAAAGAAAGTTCCTCGTCGGCCTAAAAAAGCCAAATATATAAAAGTATTACGTTAAAATTCATCGATATGCAATGGAATTCGTCGGCCCACAAAAGCCACCCTAAAAAAAGGTAAAAACAGGTGTTGATAGGTCGCTCGTTTCATACTGCTCCCTCTTCCCTCACGCCAACGAAAAGACTTCCGAAAGCCTAGCGTTAGGGTATGTATTATGTCTTAAATGAATTCGTTTTATATTTTTTCGTGTTCATTGAGATGTTTATGTTTTTTTACTAGTTTTTACGACTTAACTGTACTTCAGAGGGAGAGTCCTGACTAACTTTAACTTTTTTTGAAAATAAATGTAGCGCGGAGATATCCTCCGGTGTTAGGGAACTAATTCTATTTTTAGGTGAATCCACCGAAGCAGACAAGGAGAACAGTGCTTGGAATATGTTAACTCTCTCTGTAGCCGAATTGGTTGGTGGTAGGATTTCGGTTACCAGTGCAGAGCGCATGTTACCATCGTACTCTGCGTGTTGGGTACGGAGGTATGCGTTACTGAACGGTTTATCGCACCTGAAAGAAAGTTCCTCGTCGGCCTAAAAAAGCCAAATATATAAAAGTATTACGTTAAAATTCATCGATATGCAATGGAATTCGTCGGCCCACAAAAGCCACCCTAAAAAAAGGTAAAAACAGGTGTTGATAGGTCGCTCGTTTCATACTGCTCCCTCTTCCCTCACGCCAACGAAAAGACTTCCGAAAGCCTAGCGTTAGGGTATGTATTATGTCTTAAATGAATTCGTTTTATATTTTTTCGTGTTCATTGAGATGTTTATGTTTTTTTACTAGTTTTTACGACTTAACTGTACTTCAGAGGGAGAGTCCTGACTAACTTTAACTTTTTTTGAAAATAAATGTAGCGCGGAGATATCCTCCGGTGTTAGGGAACTAATTCTATTTTTAGGTGAATCCACCGAAGCAGACAAGGAGAACAGTGCTTGGAATATGTTAACTCTCTCTGTAGCCGAATTGGTTGGTGGTAGGATTTCGGTTACCAGTGCAGAGCGCATGTTACCATCGTACTCTGCGTGTTGGGTACGGAGGTATGCGTTACTGAACGGTTTATCGCACCTGAAAGAAAGTTCCTCGTCGGCCTAAAAAAGCCAAATATATAAAAGTATTACGTTAAAATTCATCGATATGCAATGGAATTCGTCGGCCCACAAAAGCCACCCTAAAAAAAGGTAAAAACAGGTGTTGATAGGTCGCTCGTTTCATACTGCTCCCTCTTCCCTCACGCCAACGAAAAGACTTCCGAAAGCCTAGCGTTAGGGTATGTATTATGTCTTAAATGAATTCGTTTTATATTTTTTCGTGTTCATTGAGATGCTTATGTTTTTTTACTAGTTTTTACGACTTAACTGTACTTCAGAGGGAGAGTCCTGACTAACTTTAACTTTTTTTGAAAATAAATGTAGCGCGGAGATATCCTCCGGTGTTAGGGAACTAATTCTATTTTTAGGTGAATCCACCGAAGCAGACAAGGAGAACAGTGCTTGGAATATGTTAACTCTCTCTGTAGCCGAATTGGTTGGTGGTAGGATTTCGGTTACCAGTGCAGAGCGCATGTTACCATCGTACTCTGCGTGTTGGGTACGGAGGTATGCGTTACTGAACGGTTTATCGCACCTGAAAGAAAGTTCCTCGTCGGCCTAAAAAAGCCAAATATATGAAAGTATTACGTTAAAATTCATCGATATGCAATGGAATTCGTCGGCCCACAAAAGCCACCCTAAAAAAAGGTAAAAACAGGTGTTGATAGGTCGCTCGTTTCATACTGCTCCCTCTTCCCTCACGCCAACGAAAAGACTTCCGAAAGCCTAGCGTTAGGGTATGTATTATGTCTTAAATGAATTCGTTTTATATTTTTTCGTGTTCATTGAGATGTTTATGTTTTTTTACTAGTTTTTACGACTTAACTGTACTTCAGAGGGAGAGTCCTGACTAACTTTAACTTTTTTTGAAAATAAATGTAGCTCGGAGATATCCTCCGGTGTTAGGGAACTAATTCTATTTTTAGGTGAATCCACCGAAGCAGACAAGGAGAACAGTGCTTGGAATATGTTAACTCTCTCTGTAGCCGAATTGGTTGGTGGTAGGATTTCGGTTACCAGTGCAGAGCGCATGTTACCATCGTACTCTGCGTGTTGGGTACGGAGGTATGCGTTACTGAACGGTTTATCGCACCTGAAAGAAAGTTCCTCGTCGGCCTAAAAAAGCCAAATATATAAAAGTATTACGTTAAAATTCATCGATATGCAATGGAATTCGTCGGCCCACAAAAGCCACCCTAAAAAAAGGTAAAAACAGGTGTTGATAGGTCGCTCGTTTCATACTGCTCCCTCTTCCCTCACGCCAACGAAAAGACTTCCGAAAGCCTAGCGTTAGGGTATGTATTATGTCTTAAATGAATTCGTTTTATATTTTTTCGTGTTCATTGAGATGCTTATGTTTTTTTACTAGTTTTTACGACTTAACTGTACTTCAGAGGGAGAGTCCTGACTAACTTTAACTTTTTTTGAAAATAAATGTAGCGCGGAGATATCCTCCGGTGTTAGGGAACTAATTCTATTTTTAGGTGAATCCACCGAAGCAGACAAGGAGAACAGTGCTTGGAATATGTTAACTCTCTCTGTAGCCGAATTGGTTGGTGGTAGGATTTCGGTTACCAGTGCAGAGCGCATGTTACCATCGTACTCTGCGTGTTGGGTACGGAGGTATGCGTTACTGAACGGTTTATCGCACCTGAAAGAAAGTTCCTCGTCGGCCTAAAAAAGCCAAATATATGAAAGTATTACGTTAAAATTCATCGATATGCAATGGAATTCGTCGGCCCACAAAAGCCACCCTAAAAAAAGGTAAAAACAGGTGTTGATAGGTCGCTCGTTTCATACTGCTCCCTCTTCCCTCACGCCAACGAAAAGACTTCCGAAAGCCTAGCGTTAGGGTATGTATTATGTCTTAAATGAATTCGTTTTATATTTTTTCGTGTTCATTGAGATGCTTTATGTTTTTTTACTAGTTTTTACGACTTAACTGTACTTCAGAGGGAGAGTCCTGACTAACTTTAACTTTTTTTGAAAATAAATGTAGCGCGGAGATATCCTCCGGTGTTAGGGAACTAATTCTATTTTTAGGTGAATCCACCGAAGCAGACAAGGAGAACAGTGCTTGGAATATGTTAACTCTCTCTGTAGCCGAATTGGTTGGTGGTAGGATTTCGGTTACCAGTGCAGAGCGCATGTTACCATCGTACTCTGCGTGTTGGGTACGGAGGTATGCGTTACTGAACGGTTTATCGCACCTGAAAGAAAGTTCCTCGTCGGCCTAAAAAAGCCAAATATATGAAAGTATTACGTTAAAATTCATCGATATGCAATGGAATTCGTCGGCCCACAAAAGCCACCCTAAAAAAAGGTAAAAACAGGTGTTGATAGGTCGCTCGTTTCATACTGCTCCCTCTTCCCTCACGCCAACGAAAAGACTTCCGAAAGCCTAGCGTTAGGGTATGTATTATGTCTTAAATGAATTCGTTTTATATTTTTTCGTGTTCATTGAGATGTTTATGTTTTTTTACTAGTTTTTACGACTTAACTGTACTTCAGAGGGAGAGTCCTGACTAACTTTAACTTTTTTTGAAAATAAATGTAGCTCGGAGATATCCTCCGGTGTTAGGGAACTAATTCTATTTTTAGGTGAATCCACCGAAGCAGACAAGGAGAACAGTGCTTGGAATATGTTAACTCTCTCTGTAGCCGAATTGGTTGGTGGTAGGATTTCGGTTACCAGTGCAGAGCGCATGTTACCATCGTACTCTGCGTGTTGGGTACGGAGGTATGCGTTACTGAACGGTTTATCGCACCTGAAAGAAAGTTCCTCGTCGGCCTAAAAAAGCCAAATATATAAAAGTATTACGTTAAAATTCATCGATATGCAATGGAATTCGTCGGCCCACAAAAGCCACCCTAAAAAAAGGTAAAAACAGGTGTTGATAGGTCGCTCGTTTCATACTGCTCCCTCTTCCCTCACGCCAACGAAAAGACTTCCGAAAGCCTAGCGTTAGGGTATGTATTATGTCTTAAATGAATTCGTTTTATATTTTTTCGTGTTCATTGAGATGCTTATGTTTTTTTACTAGTTTTTACGACTTAACTGTACTTCAGAGGGAGAGTCCTGACTAACTTTAACTTTTTTTGAAAATAAATGTAGCGCGGAGATATCCTCCGGTGTTAGGGAACTAATTCTATTTTTAGGTGAATCCACCGAAGCAGACAAGGAGAACAGTGCTTGGAATATGTTAACTCTCTCTGTAGCCGAATTGGTTGGTGGTAGGATTTCGGTTACCAGTGCAGAGCGCATGTTACCATCGTACTCTGCGTGTTGGGTACGGAGGTATGCGTTACTGAACGGTTTATCGCACCTGAAAGAAAGTTCCTCGTCGGCCTAAAAAAGCCAAATATATAAAAGTATTACGTTAAAATTCATCGATATGCAATGGAATTCGTCGGCCCACAAAAGCCACCCTAAAAAAAGGTAAAAACAGGTGTTGATAGGTCGCTCGTTTCATACTGCTCCCTCTTCCCTCACGCCAACGAAAAGACTTCCGAAAGCCTAGCGTTAGGGTATGTATTATGTCTTAAATGAATTCGTTTTATATTTTTTCGTGTTCATTGAGATGCTTATGTTTTTTTACTAGTTTTTACGACTTAACTGTACTTCAGAGGGAGAGTCCTGACTAACTTTAACTTTTTTTGAAAATAAATGTAGCGCGGAGATATCCTCCGGTGTTAGGGAACTAATTCTATTTTTAGGTGAATCCACCGAAGCAGACAAGGAGAACAGTGCTTGGAATATGTTAACTCTCTCTGTAGCCGAATTGGTTGGTGGTAGGATTTCGGTTACCAGTGCAGAGCGCATGTTACCATCGTACTCTGCGTGTTGGGTACGGAGGTATGCGTTACTGAACGGTTTATCGCACCTGAAAGAAAGTTCCTCGTCGGCCTAAAAAAGCCAAATATATGAAAGTATTACGTTAAAATTCATCGATATGCAATGGAATTCGTCGGCCCACAAAAGCCACCCTAAAAAAAGGTAAAAACAGGTGTTGATAGGTCGCTCGTTTCATACTGCTCCCTCTTCCCTCACGCCAACGAAAAGACTTCCGAAAGCCTAGCGTTAGGGTATGTATTATGTCTTAAATGAATTCGTTTTATATTTTTTCGTGTTCATTGAGATGTTTATGTTTTTTTACTAGTTTTTACGACTTAACTGTACTTCAGAGGGAGAGTCCTGACTAACTTTAACTTTTTTTGAAAATAAATGTAGCGCGGAGATATCCTCCGGTGTTAGGGAACTAATTCTATTTTTAGGTGAATCCACCGAAGCAGACAAGGAGAACAGTGCTTGGAATATGTTAACTCTCTCTGTAGCCGAATTGGTTGGTGGTAGGATTTCGGTTACCAGTGCAGAGCGCATGTTACCATCGTACTCTGCGTGTTGGGTACGGAGGTATGCGTTACTGAACGGTTTATCGCACCTGAAAGAAAGTTCCTCGTCGGCCTAAAAAAGCCAAATATATAAAAGTATTACGTTAAAATTCATCGATATGCAATGGAATTCGTCGGCCCACAAAAGCCACCCTAAAAAAAGGTAAAAACAGGTGTTGATAGGTCGCTCGTTTCATACTGCTCCCTCTTCCCTCACGCCAACGAAAAGACTTCCGAAAGCCTAGCGTTAGGGTATGTATTATGTCTTAAATGAATTCGTTTTATATTTTTTCGTGTTCATTGAGATGCTTATGTTTTTTACTAGTTTTTACGACTTAACTGTACTTCAGAGGGAGAGTCCTGACTAACTTTAACTTTTTTTGAAAATAAATGTAGCGCGGAGATATCCTCCGGTGTTAGGGAACTAATTCTATTTTTAGGTGAATCCACCGAAGCAGACAAGGAGAACAGTGCTTGGAATATGTTAACTCTCTCTGTAGCCGAATTGGTTGGTGGTAGGATTTCGGTTACCAGTGCAGAGCGCATGTTACCATCGTACTCTGCGTGTTGGGTACGGAGGTATGCGTTACTGAACGGTTTATCGCACCTGAAAGAAAGTTCCTCGTCGGCCTAAAAAAGCCAAATATATGAAAAGTATTACGTTAAAATTCATCGATATGCAATGGAATTCGTCGGCCCACAAAAGCCACCCTAAAAAAAGGTAAAAACAGGTGTTGATAGGTCGCTCGTTTCATACTGCTCCCTCTTCCCTCACGCCAACGAAAAGACTTCCGAAAGCCTAGCGTTAGGGTATGTATTATGTCTTAAATGAATTCGTTTTATATTTTTTCGTGTTCATTGAGATGTTTATGTTTTTTTACTAGTTTTTACGACTTAACTGTACTTCAGAGGGAGAGTCCTGACTAACTTTAACTTTTTTTGAAAATAAATGTAGCGCGGAGATATCCTCCGGTGTTAGGGAACTAATTCTATTTTTAGGTGAATCCACCGAAGCAGACAAGGAGAACAGTGCTTGGAATATGTTAACTCTCTCTGTAGCCGAATTGGTTGGTGGTAGGATTTCGGTTACCAGTGCAGAGCGCATGTTACCATCGTACTCTGCGTGTTGGGTACGGAGGTATGCGTTACTGAACGGTTTATCGCACCTGAAAGAAAGTTCCTCGTCGGCCTAAAAAAGCCAAATATATAAAAGTATTACGTTAAAATTCATCGATATGCAATGGAATTCGTCGGCCCACAAAAGCCACCCTAAAAAAAGGTAAAAACAGGTGTTGATAGGTCGCTCGTTTCATACTGCTCCCTCTTCCCTCACGCCAACGAAAAGACTTCCGAAAGCCTAGCGTTAGGGTATGTATTATGTCTTAAATGAATTCGTTTTATATTTTTTCGTGTTCATTGAGATGCTTATGTTTTTTTACTAGTTTTTACGACTTAACTGTACTTCAGAGGGAGAGTCCTGACTAACTTTAACTTTTTTTGAAAATAAATGTAGCGCGGAGATATCCTCCGGTGTTAGGGAACTAATTCTATTTTTAGGTGAATCCACCGAAGCAGACAAGGAGAACAGTGCTTGGAATATGTTAACTCTCTCTGTAGCCGAATTGGTTGGTGGTAGGATTTCGGTTACCAGTGCAGAGCGCATGTTACCATCGTACTCTGCGTGTTGGGTACGGAGGTATGCGTTACTGAACGGTTTATCGCACCTGAAAGAAAGTTCCTCGTCGGCCTAAAAAAGCCAAATATATGAAAGTATTACGTTAAAATTCATCGATATGCAATGGAATTCGTCGGCCCACAAAAGCCACCCTAAAAAAAGGTAAAAACAGGTGTTGATAGGTCGCTCGTTTCATACTGCTCCCTCTTCCCTCACGCCAACGAAAAGACTTCCGAAAGCCTAGCGTTAGGGTATGTATTATGTCTTAAATGAATTCGTTTTATATTTTTTCGTGTTCATTGAGATGTTTATGTTTTTTTACTAGTTTTTACGACTTAACTGTACTTCAGAGGGAGAGTCCTGACTAACTTTAACTTTTTTTGAAAATAAATGTAGCGCGGAGATATCCTCCGGTGTTAGGGAACTAATTCTATTTTTAGGTGAATCCACCGAAGCAGACAAGGAGAACAGTGCTTGGAATATGTTAACTCTCTCTGTAGCCGAATTGGTTGGTGGTAGGATTTCGGTTACCAGTGCAGAGCGCATGTTACCATCGTACTCTGCGTGTTGGGTACGGAGGTATGCGTTACTGAACGGTTTATCGCACCTGAAAGAAAGTTCCTCGTCGGCCTAAAAAAGCCAAATATATGAAAGTATTACGTTAAAATTCATCGATATGCAATGGAATTCGTCGGCCCACAAAAGCCACCCTAAAAAAAGGTAAAAACAGGTGTTGATAGGTCGCTCGTTTCATACTGCTCCCTCTTCCCTCACGCCAACGAAAAGACTTCCGAAAGCCTAGCGTTAGGGTATGTATTATGTCTTAAATGAATTCGTTTTATATTTTTTCGTGTTCATTGAGATGCTTATGTTTTTTTACTAGTTTTTACGACTTAACTGTACTTCAGAGGGAGAGTCCTGACTAACTTTAACTTTTTTTGAAAATAAATGTAGCGCGGAGATATCCTCCGGTGTTAGGGAACTAATTCTATTTTTAGGTGAATCCACCGAAGCAGACAAGGAGAACAGTGCTTGGAATATGTTAACTCTCTCTGTAGCCGAATTGGTTGGTGGTAGGATTTCGGTTACCAGTGCAGAGCGCATGTTACCATCGTACTCTGCGTGTTGGGTACGGAGGTATGCGTTACTGAACGGTTTATCGCACCTGAAAGAAAGTTCCTCGTCGGCCTAAAAAAGCCAAATATATGAAAGTATTACGTTAAAATTCATCGATATGCAATGGAATTCGTCGGCCCACAAAAGCCACCCTAAAAAAAGGTAAAAACAGGTGTTGATAGGTCGCTCGTTTCATACTGCTCCCTCTTCCCTCACGCCAACGAAAAGACTTCCGAAAGCCTAGCGTTAGGGTATGTATTATGTCTTAAATGAATTCGTTTTATATTTTTTCGTGTTCATTGAGATGCTTATGTTTTTTTACTAGTTTTTACGACTTAACTGTACTTCAGAGGGAGAGTCCTGACTAACTTTAACTTTTTTTGAAAATAAATGTAGCGCGGAGATATCCTCCGGTGTTAGGGAACTAATTCTATTTTTAGGTGAATCCACCGAAGCAGACAAGGAGAACAGTGCTTGGAATATGTTAACTCTCTCTGTAGCCGAATTGGTTGGTGGTAGGATTTCGGTTACCAGTGCAGAGCGCATGTTACCATCGTACTCTGCGTGTTGGGTACGGAGGTATGCGTTACTGAACGGTTTATCGCACCTGAAAGAAAGTTCCTCGTCGGCCTAAAAAAGCCAAATATATAAAAGTATTACGTTAAAATTCATCGATATGCAATGGAATTCGTCGGCCCACAAAAGCCACCCTAAAAAAAGGTAAAAACAGGTGTTGATAGGTCGCTCGTTTCATACTGCTCCCTCTTCCCTCACGCCAACGAAAAGACTTCCGAAAGCCTAGCGTTAGGGTATGTATTATGTCTTAAATGAATTCGTTTTATATTTTTTCGTGTTCATTGAGATGTTTATGTTTTTTTACTAGTTTTTACGACTTAACTGTACTTCAGAGGGAGAGTCCTGACTAACTTTAACTTTTTTTGAAAATAAATGTAGCGCGGAGATATCCTCCGGTGTTAGGGAACTAATTCTATTTTTAGGTGAATCCACCGAAGCAGACAAGGAGAACAGTGCTTGGAATATGTTAACTCTCTCTGTAGCCGAATTGGTTGGTGGTAGGATTTCGGTTACCAGTGCAGAGCGCATGTTACCATCGTACTCTGCGTGTTGGGTACGGAGGTATGCGTTACTGAACGGTTTATCGCACCTGAAAGAAAGTTCCTCGTCGGCCTAAAAAAGCCAAATATATAAAAGTATTACGTTAAAATTCATCGATATGCAATGGAATTCGTCGGCCCACAAAAGCCACCCTAAAAAAAGGTAAAAACAGGTGTTGATAGGTCGCTCGTTTCATACTGCTCCCTCTTCCCTCACGCCAACGAAAAGACTTCCGAAAGCCTAGCGTTAGGGTATGTATTATGTCTTAAATGAATTCGTTTTATATTTTTTCGTGTTCATTGAGATGCTTATGTTTTTTACTAGTTTTTACGACTTAACTGTACTTCAGAGGGAGAGTCCTGACTAACTTTAACTTTTTTTGAAAATAAATGTAGCGCGGAGATATCCTCCGGTGTTAGGGAACTAATTCTATTTTTAGGTGAATCCACCGAAGCAGACAAGGAGAACAGTGCTTGGAATATGTTAACTCTCTCTGTAGCCGAATTGGTTGGTGGTAGGATTTCGGTTACCAGTGCAGAGCGCATGTTACCATCGTACTCTGCGTGTTGGGTACGGAGGTATGCGTTACTGAACGGTTTATCGCACCTGAAAGAAAGTTCCTCGTCGGCCTAAAAAAGCCAAATATATGAAAGTATTACGTTAAAATTCATCGATATGCAATGGAATTCGTCGGCCCACAAAAGCCACCCTAAAAAAAGGTAAAAACAGGTGTTGATAGGTCGCTCGTTTCATACTGCTCCCTCTTCCCTCACGCCAACGAAAAGACTTCCGAAAGCCTAGCGTTAGGGTATGTATTATGTCTTAAATGAATTCGTTTTATATTTTTTCGTGTTCATTGAGATGCTTATGTTTTTTTACTAGTTTTTACGACTTAACTGTACTTCAGAGGGAGAGTCCTGACTAACTTTAACTTTTTTTGAAAATAAATGTAGCGCGGAGATATCCTCCGGTGTTAGGGAACTAATTCTATTTTTAGGTGAATCCACCGAAGCAGACAAGGAGAACAGTGCTCGGAATATGTTAACTCTCTCTCTGTAGCCGAATTGGTTGGTGGTAGGATTTCGGTTACCAGTGCAGAGCGCATGTTACCATCGTACTCTGCGTGTTAAGTACGGAGGTATGCGTTACTGAACGGTTTATCGCACCTGAAAGAAAGTTCCTCGTCGGCCTAAAAAAGCCAAATATATGAAAGTATTACGTTAAAATTCATCGATATGCAATGGAATTCGTCGGCCCACAAAAGTCACCCTAAAAAAAGGTAAAAACAGGTGTTGATAGGTCGCTCGTTTCATACTGCTCCCTCTTCCCTCACGCCAACGAAAAGACTTCCGAAAGCCTAGCGTTAGGGTATGTATTATGTCTTAAATGAATTCGTTTTATATTTTTTCGTGTTCATTGAGATGTTTATGTTTTTTTACTAGTTTTTACGACTTAACTGTACTTCAGAGGGAGAGTCCTGACTAACTTTAACTTTTTTTGAAAATAAATGTAGCGCGGAGATATCCTCCGGTGTTAGGGAACTAATTCTATTTTTAGGTGAATCCACCGAAGCAGACAAGGAGAACAGTGCTTGGAATATGTTAACTCTCTCTGTAGCCGAATTGGTTGGTGGTAGGATTTCGGTTACCAGTGCAGAGCGCATGTTACCATCGTACTCTGCGTGTTGGGTACGGAGGTATGCGTTACTGAACGGTTTATCGCACCTGAAAGAAAGTTCCTCGTCGGCCTAAAAAAGCCAAATATATAAAAGTATTACGTTAAAATTCATCGATATGCAATGGAATTCGTCGGCCCACAAAAGCCACCCTAAAAAAAGGTAAAAACAGGTGTTGATAGGTCGCTCGTTTCATACTGCTCCCTCTTCCCTCACGCCAACGAAAAGACTTCCGAAAGCCTAGCGTTAGGGTATGTATTATGTCTTAAATGAATTCGTTTTATATTTTTTCGTGTTCATTGAGATGCTTATGTTTTTTTACTAGTTTTTACGACTTAACTGTACTTCAGAGGGAGAGTCCTGACTAACTTTAACTTTTTTTGAAAATAAATGTAGCGCGGAGATATCCTCCGGTGTTAGGGAACTAATTCTATTTTTAGGTGAATCCACCGAAGCAGACAAGGAGAACAGTGCTTGGAATATGTTAACTCTCTCTGTAGCCGAATTGGTTGGTGGTAGGATTTCGGTTACCAGTGCAGAGCGCATGTTACCATCGTACTCTGCGTGTTGGGTACGGAGGTATGCGTTACTGAACGGTTTATCGCACCTGAAAGAAAGTTCCTCGTCGGCCTAAAAAAGCCAAATATATGAAAGTATTACGTTAAAATTCATCGATATGCAATGGAATTCGTCGGCCCACAAAAGCCACCCTAAAAAAAGGTAAAAACAGGTGTTGATAGGTCGCTCGTTTCATACTGCTCCCTCTTCCCTCACGCCAACGAAAAGACTTCCGAAAGCCTAGCGTTAGGGTATGTATTATGTCTTAAATGAATTCGTTTTATATTTTTTCGTGTTCATTGAGATGTTTATGTTTTTTTACTAGTTTTTACGACTTAACTGTACTTCAGAGGGAGAGTCCTGACTAACTTTAACTTTTTTTGAAAATAAATGTAGCGCGGAGATATCCTCCGGTGTTAGGGAACTAATTCTATTTTTAGGTGAATCCACCGAAGCAGACAAGGAGAACAGTGCTTGGAATATGTTAACTCTCTCTGTAGCCGAATTGGTTGGTGGTAGGATTTCGGTTACCAGTGCAGAGCGCATGTTACCATCGTACTCTGCGTGTTGGGTACGGAGGTATGCGTTACTGAACGGTTTATCGCACCTGAAAGAAAGTTCCTCGTCGGCCTAAAAAAGCCAAATATATGAAAGTATTACGTTAAAATTCATCGATATGCAATGGAATTCGTCGGCCCACAAAAGCCACCCTAAAAAAAGGTAAAAACAGGTGTTGATAGGTCGCTCGTTTCATACTGCTCCCTCTTCCCTCACGCCAACGAAAAGACTTCCGAAAGCCTAGCGTTAGGGTATGTATTATGTCTTAAATGAATTCGTTTTATATTTTTTCGTGTTCATTGAGATGTTTATGTTTTTTTACTAGTTTTTACGACTTAACTGTACTTCAGAGGGAGAGTCCTGACTAACTTTAACTTTTTTTGAAAATAAATGTAGCGCGGAGATATCCTCCGGTGTTAGGGAACTAATTCTATTTTTAGGTGAATCCACCGAAGCAGACAAGGAGAACAGTGCTTGGAATATGTTAACTCTCTCTGTAGCCGAATTGGTTGGTGGTAGGATTTCGGTTACCAGTGCAGAGCGCATGTTACCATCGTACTCTGCGTGTTGGGTACGGAGGTATGCGTTACTGAACGGTTTATCGCACCTGAAAGAAAGTTCCTCGTCGGCCTAAAAAAGCCAAATATATAAAAGTATTACGTTAAAATTCATCGATATGCAATGGAATTCGTCGGCCCACAAAAGCCACCCTAAAAAAAGGTAAAAACAGGTGTTGATAGGTCGCTCGTTTCATACTGCTCCCTCTTCCCTCACGCCAACGAAAAGACTTCCGAAAGCCTAGCGTTAGGGTATGTATTATGTCTTAAATGAATTCGTTTTATATTTTTTCGTGTTCATTGAGATGCTTATGTTTTTTACTAGTTTTTACGACTTAACTGTACTTCAGAGGGAGAGTCCTGACTAACTTTAACTTTTTTTGAAAATAAATGTAGCGCGGAGATATCCTCCGGTGTTAGGGAACTAATTCTATTTTTAGGTGAATCCACCGAAGCAGACAAGGAGAACAGTGCTTGGAATATGTTAACTCTCTCTGTAGCCGAATTGGTTGGTGGTAGGATTTCGGTTACCAGTGCAGAGCGCATGTTACCATCGTACTCTGCGTGTTGGGTACGGAGGTATGCGTTACTGAACGGTTTATCGCACCTGAAAGAAAGTTCCTCGTCGGCCTAAAAAAGCCAAATATATAAAAGTATTACGTTAAAATTCATCGATATGCAATGGAATTCGTCGGCCCACAAAAGCCACCCTAAAAAAAGGTAAAAACAGGTGTTGATAGGTCGCTCGTTTCATACTGCTCCCTCTTCCCTCACGCCAACGAAAAGACTTCCGAAAGCCTAGCGTTAGGGTATGTATTATGTCTTAAATGAATTCGTTTTATATTTTTTCGTGTTCATTGAGATGCTTATGTTTTTTTACTAGTTTTTACGACTTAACTGTACTTCAGAGGGAGAGTCCTGACTAACTTTAACTTTTTTTGAAAATAAATGTAGCGCGGAGATATCCTCCGGTGTTAGGGAACTAATTCTATTTTTAGGTGAATCCACCGAAGCAGACAAGGAGAACAGTGCTTGGAATATGTTAACTCTCTCTGTAGCCGAATTGGTTGGTGGTAGGATTTCGGTTACCAGTGCAGAGCGCATGTTACCATCGTACTCTGCGTGTTGGGTACGGAGGTATGCGTTACTGAACGGTTTATCGCACCTGAAAGAAAGTTCCTCGTCGGCCTAAAAAAGCCAAATATATGAAAGTATTACGTTAAAATTCATCGATATGCAATGGAATTCGTCGGCCCACAAAAGCCACCCTAAAAAAAGGTAAAAACAGGTGTTGATAGGTCGCTCGTTTCATACTGCTCCCTCTTCCCTCACGCCAACGAAAAGACTTCCGAAAGCCTAGCGTTAGGGTATGTATTATGTCTTAAATGAATTCGTTTTATATTTTTTCGTGTTCATTGAGATGTTTATGTTTTTTTACTAGTTTTTACGACTTAACTGTACTTCAGAGGGAGAGTCCTGACTAACTTTAACTTTTTTTGAAAATAAATGTAGCGCGGAGATATCCTCCGGTGTTAGGGAACTAATTCTATTTTTAGGTGAATCCACCGAAGCAGACAAGGAGAACAGTGCTTGGAATATGTTAACTCTCTCTGTAGCCGAATTGGTTGGTGGTAGGATTTCGGTTACCAGTGCAGAGCGCATGTTACCATCGTACTCTGCGTGTTGGGTACGGAGGTATGCGTTACTGAACGGTTTATCGCACCTGAAAGAAAGTTCCTCGTCGGCCTAAAAAAGCCAAATATATGAAAGTATTACGTTAAAATTCATCGATATGCAATGGAATTCGTCGGCCCACAAAAGCCACCCTAAAAAAAGGTAAAAACAGGTGTTGATAGGTCGCTCGTTTCATACTGCTCCCTCTTCCCTCACGCCAACGAAAAGACTTCCGAAAGCCTAGCGTTAGGGTATGTATTATGTCTTAAATGAATTCGTTTTATATTTTTTTCGTGTTCATTGAGATGTTTATGTTTTTTTACTAGTTTTTACGACTTAACTGTACTTCAGAGGGAGAGTCCTGACTAACTTTAACTTTTTTTGAAAATAAATGTAGCGCGGAGATATCCTCCGGTGTTAGGGAACTAATTCTATTTTTAGGTGAATCCACCGAAGCAGACAAGGAGAACAGTGCTTGGAATATGTTAACTCTCTCTGTAGCCGAATTGGTTGGTGGTAGGATTTCGGTTACCAGTGCAGAGCGCATGTTACCATCGTACTCTGCGTGTTGGGTACGGAGGTATGCGTTACTGAACGGTTTATCGCACCTGAAAGAAAGTTCCTCGTCGGCCTAAAAAAGCCAAATATATAAAAGTATTACGTTAAAATTCATCGATATGCAATGGAATTCGTCGGCCCACAAAAGCCACCCTAAAAAAAGGTAAAAACAGGTGTTGATAGGTCGCTCGTTTCATACTGCTCCCTCTTCCCTCACGCCAACGAAAAGACTTCCGAAAGCCTAGCGTTAGGGTATGTATTATGTCTTAAATGAATTCGTTTTATATTTTTTCGTGTTCATTGAGATGCTTATGTTTTTTACTAGTTTTTACGACTTAACTGTACTTCAGAGGGAGAGTCCTGACTAACTTTAACTTTTTTTGAAAATAAATGTAGCGCGGAGATATCCTCCGGTGTTAGGGAACTAATTCTATTTTTAGGTGAATCCACCGAAGCAGACAAGGAGAACAGTGCTTGGAATATGTTAACTCTCTCTGTAGCCGAATTGGTTGGTGGTAGGATTTCGGTTACCAGTGCAGAGCGCATGTTACCATCGTACTCTGCGTGTTGGGTACGGAGGTATGCGTTACTGAACGGTTTATCGCACCTGAAAGAAAGTTCCTCGTCGGCCTAAAAAAGCCAAATATATAAAAGTATTACGTTAAAATTCATCGATATGCAATGGAATTCGTCGGCCCACAAAAGCCACCCTAAAAAAAGGTAAAAACAGGTGTTGATAGGTCGCTCGTTTCATACTGCTCCCTCTTCCCTCACGCCAACGAAAAGACTTCCGAAAGCCTAGCGTTAGGGTATGTATTATGTCTTAAATGAATTCGTTTTATATTTTTTCGTGTTCATTGAGATGCTTATGTTTTTTTACTAGTTTTTACGACTTAACTGTACTTCAGAGGGAGAGTCCTGACTAACTTTAACTTTTTTTGAAAATAAATGTAGCGCGGAGATATCCTCCGGTGTTAGGGAACTAATTCTATTTTTAGGTGAATCCACCGAAGCAGACAAGGAGAACAGTGCTTGGAATATGTTAACTCTCTCTGTAGCCGAATTGGTTGGTGGTAGGATTTCGGTTACCAGTGCAGAGCGCATGTTACCATCGTACTCTGCGTGTTGGGTACGGAGGTATGCGTTACTGAACGGTTTATCGCACCTGAAAGAAAGTTCCTCGTCGGCCTAAAAAAGCCAAATATATAAAAGTATTACGTTAAAATTCATCGATATGCAATGGAATTCGTCGGCCCACAAAAGCCACCCTAAAAAAAGGTAAAAACAGGTGTTGATAGGTCGCTCGTTTCATACTGCTCCCTCTTCCCTCACGCCAACGAAAAGACTTCCGAAAGCCTAGCGTTAGGGTATGTATTATGTCTTAAATGAATTCGTTTTATATTTTTTCGTGTTCATTGAGATGCTTATGTTTTTTACTAGTTTTTACGACTTAACTGTACTTCAGAGGGAGAGTCCTGACTAACTTTAACTTTTTTTGAAAATAAATGTAGCGCGGAGATATCCTCCGGTGTTAGGGAACTAATTCTATTTTTAGGTGAATCCACCGAAGCAGACAAGGAGAACAGTGCTTGGAATATGTTAACTCTCTCTGTAGCCGAATTGGTTGGTGATAGGATTTCGGTTACCAGTGCAGAGCGCATGTTACCATCGTACTCTGCGTGTTGGGTACGGAGGTATGCGTTACTGAACGATTTATCGCACCTGAAAGAAAGTTCCTCGTCGGCCTAAAAAAGCCAAATATATGAAAGTATTACGTTAAAATTCATCGATATGCAATGGAATTCGTCGGCCCACAAAAGCCACCCTCAAAAAAGGTAAAAACAGGTGTTGATAGGTCGCTCGTTTCATACTGCTCCCTCTTCCCTCACGCCAACGAAAAGACTTCCGAAAGCCTAGCGTTAGGGTATGTATTATGTCTTAAATGAATTCGTTTTATATTTTTTCGTGTTCATTGAGTTGCTTATGTTTTTTTACTAGTTTTTACGACTTAACTGTACTTCAGAGGGAGAGTCCTGACTAACTTTAACTTTTTTTGAAAATAAATGTAGCGCGGAGATATCCTCCGGTGTTAGGGAACTAATTCTATTTTTAGGTGAATCCACCGAAGCAGACAAGGAGAACAGTGCTTGGAATATGTTAACTCTCTCTGTAGCCGAATTGGTTGGTGGTAGGATTTCGGTTACCAGTGCAGAGCGCATGTTACCATCGTACTCTGCGTGTTGGGTACGGAGGTATGCGTTACTGAACGATTTATCGCACCTGAAAGAAAGTTCCTCGTCGGCCTAAAAAAGCCAAATATATAAAAGTATTACGTTAAAATTCATCGATATGCAATGGAATTCGTCGGCCCACAAAAGCCACCCTCAAAAAAGGTAAAAACAGGTGTTGATAGGTCGCTCGTTTCATACTGCTCCCTCTTCCCTCACGCCAACGAAAAGACTTCCGAAAGCCTAGCGTTAGGGTATGTATTATGTCTTAAATGAATTCGTTTTATATTTTTTCGTGTTCATTGAGATGCTTATGTTTTTTTACTAGTTTTTACGACTTAACTGTACTTCAGAGGGAGAGTCCTGACTAACTTTAACTTTTTTTTAAATAAATGTAGCGCGGAGATATCCTCCGGTGTTAGGGAACTAATTCTATTTTTAGGTGAATCCACCGAAGCAGACAAGGAGAACAGTGCTTGGAATATGTTAACTCTCTCTGTAGCCGAATTGGTTGGTGGTAGGATTTCGGTTACCAGTGCAGAGCGCATGTTACCATCGTACTCTGCGTGTTGGGTACGGAGGTATGCGTTACTGAACGATTTATCGCACCTGAAAGAAAGTTCCTCGTCGGCCTAAAAAAGCCAAATATATGAAAGTATTACGTTAAAATTCATCGATATGCAATGGAATTCGTCGGCCCACAAAAGCCACCCTAAAAAAAGGTAAAAACAGGTGTTGATAGGTCGCTCGTTTCATACTGCTCCCTCTTCCCTCACGCCAACGAAAAGACTTCCGAAAGCCTAGCGTTAGGGTGTGTATTATGTCTTAAATGAATTCGTTTTATATTTTTTCGTGTTCATTGAGATGTTTATGTTTTTTTACTAGTTTTTACGACTTAACTGTACTTCAGAGGGAAAGTCCTGACTAACTTTAACTTTTTTTGAAAATAAATGTAGCGCGGAGATATCCTCCGGTGTTAGGGAACTAATTCTATTTTTAGGTGAATCCACCGAAGCAGACAAGGAGAACAGTGCTTGGAATATGTTAACTCTCTCTGTAGCCGAATTGGTTGGTGGTAGGATTTCGGTTACCAGTGCAGAGCGCATGTTGCCATCGTACTCTGCGTGTTGGGTACGGAGGTATGCGTTACTGAACGGTTTATCGCGCCTGAAAGAAAGTTCCTCGTCGGCCTAAAAAAGCCAAATATATGAAAGTATTACGTTAAAATTCATCGATATGCAATGGAATTCGTCGGCCCACAAAAGCCACAATAAAAAAAGGTAAAAACAGGTGTTGATAGGTCGCTCGTTTCATACTGTTCCCTCTTCCCTCACGCCAACGAAAAGACTTCCGAAAGCCTAGCGTTAGGGTAGGTATGTATTATGTCTTAAATGAATTCGTTTTATATTTTTTCGTGTTCATTGAGATGTTTATGTTTTTTTACTAGTTTTTACGACTTAACTGTACTTCAGAGGGAGAGTCCTGACTAACTTTAACTTTTTTTGAAAATAAATGTAGCGCGGAGATATCCTCCGGTGTTAGGGATCTAATTCTATTTTTAGGTGAATCCACCGAAGCAGACAAGGAGAACAGTGCTTGGAATATGTTAACTCTCTCTGTAGCCGCATTGGTTGGTGGTAGGATTTCGGTTACCAGTGCAGAGCGCATGTTACCATCGTACTCTGCGTGTTGGGTACGGAGGTATGCGTTACTGAACGGTTTATCGCACCTGAAAGAAAGTTCCTCGTCGGCCTAAAAAAGCCAAATATATAAAAGTATTACGTTAAAATTCATCGATATGCAATGGAATTCGTCGGCCCACAAAAGCCACCCTAAAAAAAGGTAAAAACAGGTGTTGATAGGTCGCTCGTTTCATACTGCTCTCTCTTCCCTCACGCCAACGAAAAGACTTCCGAAAGCCTAGCGTTAGGGTATGTATTATGTCTTAAATGAATTCGTTTTATATTTTTTCGTGTTCATTGAGATGCTTATGTTTTTTACTAGTTTTTACGACTTAACTGTACTTCAGAGGGAGAGTCCTGACTAACTTTAACTTTTTTTGAAAATAAATGTAGCGCGGAGATATCCTCCGGTGTTAGGCAACTAATTCTATTTTTAGGTGAATCCACCGAAAAAGACAAGGAGAACAGTGCTTGGAATATGTTAACTCTCTCTGTAGCCGAATTGGTTGGTGGTAGGATTTCGGTTACCAGTGCAGAGCGCATGTTACCATCGTACTCTGCGTGTTGGGTACGGAGGTATGCGTTACTGAACGATTTATCGCACCTGAAAGAAAGTTCCTCGTCGGCCTAAAAAAGCCAAATATATGAAAGTATTACGTTAAAATTCATCGATATGCAATGGAATTCGTCGGCCCACAAAAGCCACCCTAAAAAAAGGTAAAAACAGGTGTTGATAGGTCGCTCGTTCCATACTGCTCCCTCTTCCCTCACGCCAACGAAAAGACTTCCGAAAGCCTAGCGTTAGGGTATGTATTATGTCTTAAATGAATTCGTTTTATATTTTTTCGTGTTCATTGAGATGCTTATGTTTTTTTACTAGTTTTTACGACTTAACTGTACTTCAGAGGGAGAGTCCTGACTAACTTTAACTTTTTTTTAAATAAATGTAGCGCGGAGATATCCTCCGGTGTTAGGGAACTAATTCTTTTTTTAGGTGAATCCATAGAAGCAGACAAGGAGAACAGTGCTTGGAATATGTTAACTCTCTCTGTAGCCGAATTGGTTGGTGGTAGGATTTCGGTTACCAGTGCAGAGCGCATGTTACCATCGTACTCTGCGTGTTGGGTACGGAGGTATGCGTTACTGAACGATTTATCGCACCTGAAAGAAAGTTCCTCGTCGGCCTAAAAAAGCCAAATATATGAAAGTATTACGTTAAAATTCATCGATATGCAATGGAATTCGTCGGCCCACAAAAGCCACCCTCAAAAAAGGTAAAAACAGGTGTTGATAGGTCGCTCGTTTCATACTGCTCCCTCTTCCCTCACGCCAACGAAAAGACTTCCGAAAGCCTAGCGTTAGGGTATGTATTATGTCTTAAATGAATTCGTTTTATATTTTATCGTGTTCATTGAGTTGCTTATGTTTTTTTACTAGTTTTTACGACTTAACTGTACTTCAGAGGGAGAGTTCTGACTAACTTTAACTTTTTTTTAAATAAATGTAGCGCGGAGATATCCTCCGGTGTTAGGGAACTAATTCTATTTTTAGGTGAATCCACCGAAGCAGACAAGGAGAACAGTGCTTGGAATATGTTAACTCTCTCTGTAGCCGAATTGGTTGGTGGTAGGATTTCGGTTACCAGTGCAGAGCGCATGTTACCATCGTACTCTGCGTGTTGGGTACGGAGGTATGCGTTACTGAACGATTTATCGCACCTGAAAGAAAGTTCCTCGTCGGCCTAAAAAAGCCAAATATATAAAAGTATTACGTTAAAATTCATCGATATGCAATGGAATTCGTCGGCCCACAAAAGCCACCCTCAAAAAAGGTAAAAACAGGTGTTGATAGGTCGCTCGTTTCATACTGCTCCCTCTTCCCTCACGCCAACGAAAAGACTTCCGAAAGCCTAGCGTTAGGGTATGTATTATGTCTTAAATGAATTCGTTTTATATTTTATCGTGTTCATTGAGTTGCTTATGTTTTTTTACTAGTTTTTACGACTTAACTGTACTTCAGAGGGAGAGTTCTGACTAACTTTAACTTTTTTTTAAATAAATGTAGCGCGGAGATATCCTCCGGTGTTAGGGAACTAATTCTATTTTTAGGTGAATCCACCGAAGCAGACAAGGAGAACAGTGCTTGGAATATGTTAACTCTCTCTGTAGCCGAATTGGTTGGTGGTAGGATTTCGGTTACCAGTGCAGAGCGCATGTTACCATCGTACTCTTCGTGTTGGGTACGGAGGTATGCGTTACTGAACGATTTATCGCACCTGAAAGAAAGTTCCTCGTCGGCCTAAAAAAAGCCAAATATATGAAAGTATTACGTTAAAATTCATCGATATGCAATGGAATTCGTCGGCCCACAAAAGCCACCCTAAAAAAAGGTAAAAACAAGTGTTGATAGGTCGCTCGTTTCATACTGCTCCCTCTTCCCTCACGCCAACGAAAAGACTTCCGAAAGCCTAGCGTTAGGGTGTGTATTATGTCTTAAATGAATTCGTTTTATATTTTTTCGTGTTCATTGAGATGTTTATGTTTTTTTACTAGTTTTTACGACTTAACTGTACTTCAGAGGGAAAGTCCTGACTAACTTTAACTTTTTTTGAAAATAAATGTAGCGCGGAGATATCCTCCGGTGTTAGGGAACTAATTCTATTTTTAGGTGAATCCACCGAAGCAGACAAGGAGAACAGTGCTTGGAATATGTTAACTCTCTCTGTAGCCGAATTGGTTGGTGGTAGGATTTCGGTTACCAGTGCAGAGCGCATGTTGCCATCGTACTCTGCGTGTTGGGTACGGAGGTATGCGTTACTGAACGGTTTATCGCGCCTGAAAGAAAGTTCCTCGTCGGCCTAAAAAAGCCAAATATATGAAAGTATTACGTTAAAATTCATCGATATGCAATGGAATTCGTCGGCCCACAAAAGCCACAATAAAAAAAGGTAAAAACAGGTGTTGATAGGTCGCTCGTTTCATACTGTACCCTCTTCCCTCACGCCAACGAAAAGACTTCCGAAAGCCTAGCGTTAAGGTATGTATTATGTCTTAAATGAATTCGTTTTATATTTTTTCGTGTTCATTGAGATGTTTATGTTTTTTTACTAGTTTTTACGACTTAACTGTACATCAGAGGGAGAGTCCTGACTAACTTTAACTTTTTTTGAAAATAAATGTAGCGCGGAGATATCCTCCGGTGTTAGGGATCTAATTCTATTTTTAGGTGAATCCACCGAAGCAGACAAGGAGAACAGTGCTTGGAATATGTTAACTCTCTCTGTAGCCGCATTGGTTGGTGGTAGGATTTCGGTTACCAGTGCAGAGCGCATGTTACCATCGTACTCTGCGTGTTGGGTACGGAGGTTTGCGTTACTGAACGGTTTATCGCACCTGAAAGAAAGTTCCTCGTCGGCCTAAAAAAGCCAAATATATAAAAGTATTACGTTAAAATTCATCGATATGCAATGGAATTCGTCGGCCCACAAAAGCCACCCTAAAAAAAGGTAAAAACAGGTGTTGATAGGTCGCTCGTTTCATACTGCTCTCTCTTCCCTCACGCCAACGAAAAGACTTCCGAAAGCCTAGCGTTAGGGTATGTATTATGTCTTAAATGAATTCGTTTTATATTTTTTCGTGTTCATTGAGATGCTTATGTTTTTTACTAGTTTTTACGACTTAACTGTACTTCAGAGGGAGAGTCCTGACTAACTTTAACTTTTTTTGAAAATAAATGTAGCGCGGAGATATCCTCCGGTGTTAGGCAACTAATTCTATTTTTTGGTGAATCCACCGAAGCAGATAAGGAGAACAGTGCTTGGAATATGTTAACTCTCTCTGTAGCCGAATTGGTTGGTGGTAGGATTTCGGTTACCAGTGCAGAGCGCATGTTACCATCGTACTCTGCGTGTTGGGTACGGAGGTATGCGTTACTGAACGATTTATCGCACCTGAAAGAAAGTTCCTCGTCGGCCTAAAAAAGCCAAATATATGAAAGTATTACGTTAAAATTCATCGATATGCAATGGAATTCGTCGGCCCACAAAAGCCACCCTAAAAAAAGGTAAAAACAGGTGTTGATAGGTCGCTCGTTTCATACTGCTCCCTCTTCCCTCACGCCAACGAAAAGACTTCCGAAAGCCTAGCGTTAGGGTATGTATTATGTCTTAAATGAATTCGTTTTATATTTTTTCGTGTTCATTGAGATGCTTATGTTTTTTTTACTAGTTTTTACGACTTAACTGTACTTCAGAGGGAGAGTCCTGACTAACTTTAACTTTTTTTTAAATAAATGTAGCGCGGAGATATCCTCCGGTGTTAGGGAACTAATTCTATTTTTAGGTGAATCCACCGAAGCAGACAAGGAGAACAGTGCTTGGAATATGTTAACTCTCTCTGTAGCCGAATTGGTTGGTGGTAGGATTTCGGTTACCAGTGCAGAGCGCATGTTACCATCGTACTCTGCGTGTTGGGTACGGAGGTATGCGTTACTGAACGATTTATCGCACCTGAAAGAAAGTTCCTCGTCGGCCTAAAAAAGCCAAATATATAAAAGTATTACGTTAAAATTCATCGATATGCAATGGAATTCGTCGGCCCACAAAAGCCACCCTCAAAAAAGGTAAAAACAGGTGTTGATAGGTCGCTCGTTTCATACTGCTCCCTCTTCCCTCACGCCAACGAAAAGACTTCCGAAAGCCTAGCGTTAGGGTATGTATTATGTCTTAAATGAATTCGTTTTATATTTTTTCGTGTTCATTGAGATGCTTATGTTTTTTACTAGTTTTTACGACTTAACTGTACTTCAGAGGGAGAGTCCTGACTAACTTTAACTTTTTTTTAAATAAATGTAGCGCGGAGATATCCTCCGGTGTTAGGGAACTAATTCTATTTTTAGGTGAATCCACCGAAGCAGACAAGGAGAACAGTGCTTGGAATATGTTAACTCACTCTGTAGCCGAATTGGTTGGTGATAGGATTTCGGTTACCAGTGCAGAGCGCATGTTACCATCGTACTCTGCGTGTTGGGTACGGAGGTATGCGTTACTGAACGATTTATCGCACCTGAAAGAAAGTTCCTCGTCGGCCTAAAAGAGCCAAATATATGAAAGTATTACGTTAAAATTCATCGATATGCAATGGAATTCGTCGGCCCACAAAAGCCACCCTCAAAAAAGGTAAAAACAGGTGTTGATAGGTCGCTCGTTTCATACTGCTCCCTCTTCCCTCACGCCAACGAAAAGACTTCCGCAAGCCCAGCGTTAGGGTATGTATTATGTCTTAAATGAATTCGTTTTATATTTTATCGTGTTCATTGAGTTGCTTATGTTTTTTTACTAGTTTTTACGACTTAACTGTACTTCAGAGGGAGAGTTCTGACTAACTTTAACTTTTTTTTAAATAAATGTAGCGCGGAGATATCCTCCGGTGTTAGGGAACTAATTCTATTTTTAGGTGAATCCACCGAAGCAGACAAGGAGAACAGTGCTTGGAATATGTTAACTCTCTCTGTAGCCGAATTGGTTGGTGGTAGGATTTAGGTTACCAGTGCAGAGCGCATGTTACCATCGTACTCTGCGTGTTGGTTACGGAGGTATGCGTTACTGAACGATTTATCGCACCTGAAAGAAAGTTCCTCGTCGGCCTAAAAAAGCCAAATATATAAAAGTATTACGTTAAAATTCATCGATATGCAATGGAATTCGTCGGCCCACAAAAGCCACCCTCAAAAAAGGTAAAAACAGGTGTTGATAGGTCGCTCGTTTCATACTGCTCCCTCTTCCCTCACGCCAACGAAAAGACTTCCGAAAGCCTAGCGTTAGGGTATGTATTATGTCTTAAATGAATTCGTTTTATATTTTATCGTGTTCATTGAGTTGCTTATGTTTTTTCACTAGTTTTTACGACTTAACTGTACTTCAGAGGGAGAGTTCTGACTAACTTTAACTTTTTTTGAAAATAAATGTAGCGCGGAGATATCCTCCGGTGTTAGGGAACTAATTCTATTTTTAGGTGAATCCACCGAAGCAGACAAGGAGAACAGTGCTTGGAATATGTTAACTCTCTCTGTAGCCGAATTGGTTGGTGGTAGGATTTCGGTTACCAGTGCAGAGCGCATGTTGCCATCGTACTCTGCGTGTTGGGTACGGAGGTATGCGTTACTGAACGGTTTATCGCGCCTGAAAGAAAGTTCCTCGTCGGCCTAAAAAAGCCAAATATATGAAAGTATTACGTTAAAATTCATCGATATGCAATGGAATTCGTCGGCCCACAAAAGCCACAATAAAAAAAGGTAAAAACAGGTGTTGATAGGTCGCTCGTTTCATACTGTTCCCTCTTCCCTCACGCCAACAAAAAGACTTCCGAAAGCCTAGCGTTAAGGTATGTATTATGTCTTAAATGAATTCGTTTTATATTTTTTCGTGTTCATTGAGATGTTTATGTTTTTTTACTAGTTTTTACGACTTAACTGTACTTCAGAGGGAGAGTCCTGACTAACTTTAACTTTTTTTGAAAATAAATGTAGCGCGGAGATATCCTCCGGTGTTAGGGATCTAATTCTATTTTTAGGTGAATCCACCGAAGCAGACAAGGAGAACAGTGCTTGGAATATGTTAACTCTCTCTGTAGCCGCATTGGTTGGTGGTAGGATTTCGGTTACCAGTGCAGAGCGCATGTTACCATCGTACTCTGCGTGTTGGGTACGGAGGTATGCGTTACTGAACGGTTTATCGCACCTGAAAGAAAGTTCCTCGTCGGCCTAAAAAAGCCAAATATATAAAAGTATTACGTTAAAATTCATCGATATGCAATGGAATTCGTCGGCCCACAAAAGCCTCCCTAAAAAAAGGTAAAAACAGGTGTTGATAGGTCGCTCGTTTCATACTGCTCTCTCTTCCCTCACGCCAACGAAAAGACTTCCGAAAGCCTAGCGTTAGGGTATGTATTATGTCTTAAATGAATTCGTTTTATATTTTTTCGTGTTCATTGAGATGCTTATGTTTTTTACTAGTTTTTACGACTTAACTGTACTTCAGAGGGAGAGTCCTGACTAACTTTAACTTTTTTTGAAAATAAATGTAGCGCGGAGATATCCTCCGGTGTTAGGGAACTAATTCTATTTTTAGGTGAATCCACCGAAGCAGACAAGGAGAACAGTGCTTGGAATATGTTAACTCTCTCTGTAGCCGAATTGGTTGGTGGTAGGATTTCGGTTACCAGTGCAGAGCGCATGTTACCATCGTACTCTGCGTGTTGGGTACGGAGGTATGCGTTACTGAACGATTTATCGCACCTGAAAGAAAGTTCCTCGTCGGCCTAAAAAAGCCAAATATATGAAAGTATTACGTTAAAATTCATCGATATGCAATGGAATTCGTCGGCCCACAAAAGCCACCCTAAAAAAAGGTAAAAACAGGTGTTGATAGGTCGCTCGTTTCATACTGCTCCCTCTTCCCTCACGCCAACGAAAAGACTTCCGAAAGCCTAGCGTTAGGGTATGTATTATGTCTTAAATGAATTCGTTTTATATTTTTTCGTGTTCATTGAGATGCTTATGTTTTTTTACTAGTTTTTACGACTTAACTGTACTTCAGAGGGAGAGTCCTGACTAACTTTAACTTTTTTTTAAATAAATGTAGCGCGGAGATATCCTCCGGTGTTAGGGAACTAATTCTATTTTTAGGTGAATCCACCGAAGCAGACAAGGAGAACAGTGCTTGGAATATGTTAACTCTCTCTGTAGCCGAATTGGTTGGTGGTACCCAGCTAAAAATTTTCTTCAAAAATTCTACAAAAAAAATCTGCAGAAATTTGCAGGTATTTGGGACTGAAGAAAAAATCTGCAGATTAAATTCTACAGAAAATCTGAAGATTTTTTCTTCAAAAATCTAAAGATTATTTTCTTCAGTCCCAAATACCTGCAAATTTCTACAGATATTTTCTACAGAAAATTTGAAGATTTTTTCTTCAAAAATCTACAGATTATTTTCTTCAGTCCCAAATACCTGCAAATTTCTACAGATATTTTCTACAGAAAATTTGAAGATTTTTTCTTCAAAAATCTACAGATTATTTTCTTCAGTCCCAAATACCTGCAAATTTCTACAGATATTTTCTACAGAAAATTTGAAGATTTTTTCTTCAAATTTTCGGCAGAAATTTGCAGGCATTTGGGAATGAAAAAATCTTTTGTAGAAAAAAATCTACAACCTTTTCTACAATTTTTTTTTTTCTCCTTTTGAAATTCTTTGTATCTGAAGAGAAAAATTTTATTTCCCTAAAAAAAAAATTTGTTCTAAAATAAATACTTCATGCAAATAATGAAATATGTGTTAATTTTTCTTGAACTGTGTTTTCCTTGAAATGTTTGGCAATTCCTTTTGACTTTTTTCTTGAATATCTGTTTAAAAAAAAAAAATTGGATGCATCTAGCTTCTTTATTTCTTGGTAAAACTTGCCTGAAAGAAAAAAAACTTTGCCAACCTATCTCATTCATTTGTGCGCTGGTATTTTTAAATAATTTCTTGCATTTAGTATTAATAACAACGAATATCTATCAATATCTAAACGATCTCTCTGTCTTAAATAGCCAAGTAAAATAACCAGGTATTTATCTAAAAAAAAATATAACAATATTGAATATCCTATCAAAAAAAAATTGTCTACAAATTTCCCAATTTATCCTGTTTTACTGAATTTTAAACATCTTAAAACTTAAAATATTATGGATGGAAAAAACTAAAAAACTGGAGTGAAGAGATTTACCAAAAAATTAACAATAAAATCTATTTTCCTTTATTTATATTTTTAAATATATAAATATTTTTTAAATTTAAGAGTAAGTTCTTTTATTTGCTACTAGTATGCATAAAAATGAGATAGTCGCTATATAGAGACGACACCGCTTATTCATTATTTCTTTTACATCAAGCATTCACTTAGGACTTTTAAAAGACAGTTTAGGACACATATGTTTAACAATAACTTTGTTATAAAATTTTTGTAGATTTATCCTTATCCCTTAAATTTAAAACAATTTAAATTATTTTTTTTCCACACTTCAAAAAGTTCTTTAGTCTTAACTTTCTTTTCTTCCAGTTTTGCATCTATTTTTCAAAAGAATCTCAAGAAAAGTGTATAGCAATATATAGCATCACTATTCTAACATATGTAATCTACAACTATTTGATTTTTTTTTTGTAGAATTCAGCTTGGCACTTGCTTCTGACATGGTAATTAAAAATTTAAATGTGTACATTTTGAACACTTAAAATAAGTTATTAATGAATTTACGTGGTGAATTATGTGTGTAAGAGTCTAAGATTATTAAATTTTAAAACAGAATTACATGTATAGAAATAATTTTAAGTAATAAACTGCCTAATTTTAAGTATTTACCCAGTTTGAAGGTAAATAAATGTTTACAAATACCTACCCACTGACCTTCGTCAATAGACAACTGCTGAAATAAATGATTTTGTTAAACTTTGAAGAAAATGCGACTAACTAATGTGGAGGTATATATTTTTAAGATAAAATAAGAAATTACTATCTCTTTTTAGTTTAAGCCTTATTGCATGATAACAGGTTTCATATTATAGTTTATTTATATTTTTTTGAAATAAAAAAAAATCTTTATTTTGCCAATAAAATGGCTAAAAAATAAACAAAAGTACTTAGAATTAAAAAATATTATCTATTACCCATTCTTGCTTTGATGGCGATCCAAGAGTTGGGAACCAATTGACTAGTTTGAAGAAACTGCAACTTTAACACAAAATGTCGAATGAGGACAGTTTTATGTACTGCACACCCATTTGCCATTAATGGCTAAAGTCGCAAAACAAGATATCTATCAACAACCTTCAATTATAAGGGAGAAAAAACATTTAAAGTTATTTAAGTTAAACAATACAAAATATTCATAGTTAAAACTTACTGCAGTCGAACCTCGTTAACACGAAATTTCACATGACCATGATCCAAAATTATTTCCACAGGCCAAAAATCTTTAACCCTTTCAGTCTCAATGACAATTTTGCATAATTTTCGAAAAAAAATTCGGATCGTCTAAGCTCATTTATGATATCAAAAAGGACATTGTTTGATTCTTTGAAAAATTTTCTATTAGAAAACATTTTTTATTAATCCCGATAGCTGTCAGCCTTATTTTTTGAAAACATGATGATGCCAAATTGCATCACTGGGACTGAAAGGGTTAAGCTTATGCTTAAAAAATCCCTCCCCCCCCCCTAGTTTTGAATCATAAATGAAGCAAAGCATTGAAAAAAATAAAGCAACTAACATTCAAAAAATAAATTGTCCTTCTACTTCAGAGAAAGTCCCAAGATCTTCCAGGATTCGTCAATTTTAATCGACAGGTATTGGTGGATCCAATACGTCATGATAAGCGTAGTTTATCGACAGCAGGAGTCTATTTCTTCAAAAAACAAAACATTTTAAATGATATTGACCAACCGATTTCAGATTACCATGCCACAGGTTTGAGTCATGGATCGGGCAAGGTTGTCTAATCCTTTTATTCCGTAAGTCGATAAATTCAGAACCAAAAATGCTGGTTAACTTTACACTGGATGTTCTCTATGTGCGGTTGACCACCTAACTGGGACATATATCTAGCACCCCAGAGCCATCGATCAAGTAAGTTGAAATAGGCACGACAGGTCTTGACCCACTAACAGGCTGTGGCACCGAGGAGTTTAATTTAGTTATGTACTACTGAAATGAACTATATTAATTGAATAATACTAATTGTATGCTTGTATTATTAGTGTAGAACATTGGTTTTTTAAAACTATTCACTGTTTGAATGTAAAGAAAAACAATTCTTACGGTTAACATGAAAATCGCTTAAAACTAAATGTTTCAGTGGTCCTTTCCAGTTTGTGTTAACGAGGTTCAACGAGGAAATTTTCTATTAACCCAAAATTCTAGATAGTTTAGTTTTAATAACTGAATTAATACCACTGTCATTGTATAGGTTTCAATAATAACTGAGGTTTATGTTAAGCAATTAGGAATTCAAATACAATAATAGTACGTTTTTACAGGAGACAAATACATTTCTAATAGTTTACTTAATAACAATAATTGTTTTCTTAAATTTAATGATAAGAAAGTAGAAACAGCTTTATTCAACAATATGCAATGATTTAATCAATGGTAAAATCCATATAAGCGCAATGCTTACACTAATTCATAAATTATGTATCTAGTAGGTACTAAATATTTGAAATAAGAATACAAATGTAAACGATTGCCACATAACCAGACCAGGTATGCGAGAATCAAAACGTGCAGTCGACTAAAAATTCATACGCTTACTACGTAAACAATATTAAGTTCAAAATTTAAAAAAATAACATGAATATAACTTACCTTGTAAATGAAATCTTGTTAACCTTAAATTTAAAATATATATTTAATATTTATTGATTAAAAACGCCTGCTTTACACATTTAGGTAG